>WIWV01000004.1:0-564468 GCA_014839625.1 Penicillium ucsense
CGGATAGCGAAGAGACGCGGATTTCTTCTGTAGAAGAAAATTAGTCGAAAAATCAGTCGCCTTCCTAGGACTTATAAAGGAGTTAGATTTCTTCTATAGAAGAAATTCGGCCGCGTAAACGAAATTCGGAACTTAACGAAAGTTCGCAGAATTCCTAGCTACTGGTAGTATCGGAAGGGCCTACGACCAAGAAACTGAAAGTGTTGCAAAATCTACTAAAATTAGTACCCTACGGATATAAGATGGATTCTTCTCGGCTGATGAAATTAATTCCGAAAGCGAAGCTAGACGCGGAGAGTGAGCGTGAAGCTTTAGTGATTTTTAGGCTTATTAGGAGATCGATTCGCGAAAATACGACCGAGCTTAGTCTAGAATCGATTTGCGAGAAGCATATAACTTAACTAGCTTATCTACTATATATTTATACTAATAGTATAAATTATACGACGCTAGTGTAATATCTGTGCTGCCTCTATAGCTGCCTTAGTGACTGGGACGGTACTAAAAAGGAGTTCGAAGCCTGGTTTAAGCTATCGTCCGGGAAAGAGCTTAGAAGCTGTTTTCGATTCTCTCCGAAGATACGAATACTACTAATATTAGATTTTGAGAAACTGCTATATCTGACCCTTTAGGATATAAGTCTTCGCTATTTTGGAAGAATTCCTATAAGTTTCGGAAAGAAGCTAGAGAAGGACTAGGACGCGGAAGGAAATATAGTAGTACTAATTTTTATATAGCTACACGATAATTAGGATGGCTGCTATCCTCGCGGTTTGATAGAGATAATCGAGGAGGAATTTAATATATACGACTAGTATTACCGGTCGCGTAAATATGCTCTAAGAATCGGATAGGCTAAAAATATATGGTATAGTAATATCTAGTAACTAGTACGGCGTGACTACGCCTACTACCTATTCTATATACTACTCCGACCTGATTATTAGTATCGACTGATTTCGTTCCCTTACTACGCGAAGAGTGCGTATCCTAGTGAATAGACTGCTTTTCGATATCTAGATATGAATATGACGGATCTCCTCGAATCTTAACGGATGGCGAATGCGATCTAAGGAATAGTCTCCCTAACCGATAAGGATTCGCGAAATTATACCGAAATGTTGCTTAGAATACAGAACTATCTTGCGGAGTAGTAGTAGGATCTACGTGATCGTAGCTATTAGAAGGATGGTTTGATTCATAAAGTTTTACCTACGATATAGACGGCTGCTAACGAAGAGAAATTCGGTCTCTCTTAGAGGAAAGTTATATACGAGTAAGGCGAGGTGCGTATTTCGAAGCCGTACCTACCTTATAGATTAACCGGTCCTACGACTAGTCTCCGGAGAACGGTTCTGCCTTAGTTTATAGGTATTAGAGAGGATTATAAGACCCTAGATAGTCCTGAATCCGGTACTTAGTCTGAACTTTCGGCATGCTATCGCGATTTTTTATCGCCTAAAAAGACTCCCTCGGGTTAGTCTAGTTAGAAATATAGTAGACGGCTTGCGTATCCTTTTTCAGCATTAATTCGACTGCTAGATTCGAACCCGATTAGAGATACGCTTATCGGTCGCGAAAGGTAGGATTTACCTTCTGTTATTAAGGAGTTAGATATCCTTTTCGGTCGGAATTAGTAGCGAGTATACCAATTGATTCAAGGACAGCGCGACCGGGTAAGACGCGTCTATCTGCGATATTTTGAGATAATAGTGAAAACCGAAAGGTAGTAATTTGGTACGTATTCTTATTTTCTGCGAAAAGAGAAGGGCCTATCGGTTATACCACAGTTTATACGGACCGATAAGCCTACCTAAGGGTTTCTGGGAGAACCTGCGTTAAAACCTGCGTTGTGATCGAAAGATACGGCTAATTGACCAAGGGACGGTCAATTTTAGGGAGAGGAGGTTATATAGTAGGGGATTCGGTTGTATGTACTTAGAGTAGTTTTCCTATAGAGGTACGGGTGCCTGATGGCCTTATAGTCTGGAGATGTTATTTAGTCCTTGCGATGCGGGATTCGGAATGGGAATTAAAAAATCAACCACCTCTCGGTCTGATGAACAGTTTGTGTCTGGACGGTCTTGACAGTGAGATTCTTTACACTTGCAATGTCACACTCTTTTTGATTCCTGCCTATGGTTCCTGATATCAGACTACGCGATCATCTTGGAGGATTCCGAGACTTGCTTGCTTGTGGTTTTGGTTTGTTTCCTCTATGACTCGACCTGTCTGGTGAGATCAGACTGCCTTGAGCATTCCCCTCTTTACTAGTTACCTATAAGTTATAACCCCCTTATTAAATATAATCATTTCTTTGTTCACCGAGTAATAAGCCTATAAGATCTTGACCTAATTCACTAGTAAATAATATTCACTATAAGTCGTTACCCTAGCTAATCTTACTTTAGAATCTTACCTGATTTCTCCTACCGTAAAGCCTATCAGTATATAATACTCGAGATACGATGCCTATCAGAGGCTATATTTATACTCGTTATACTAGGTTTAGTAGCGATATCTTACGTATTAGATATACCGCTTTACGTAGTAAGCTTCTCCTATTCCCTAGCTACGGACTCTACTAATACTCCTAAAGATAGATTATATATCGGCTAGTATCAAAAGCTCGCCCTATATTATACACGATCCTTCTTATATCTATATAGATACCCTATTATAGTCGAATTTAATAGCGTATATCTAAGCTAGCTATACCGTTAGGGACGGTCTAAGTAAGCCTAGAATAGATACCGCTTAAAGTATAAAGTATACTTATTAATGAATTTAGCTATAACGAACATAATACGTACTATATATTATAGCCTAATTCGAGATAATTCTCGGGTCATCAAAATTACTAATCCGGTATTCGGGGCCCTAGCGATTATTATAACCCTGATTCGAAGTATAGAGTTTTATAAGTACTTTAGCTTTAAAGATAGATTTATAATCTTAAGTCTTATAAGATACTATTTATCAACTATCCTTAATATTCTTACTAACCGTCGTAGCTTTTGAGTATAGGTATAGATATATTAGAGTTTTTGAGTAAGTACCTCGTAATTAGTAATAAGCTAGTCTAGTCTTATTTTACTAAACCATCGATTTAAGTAGTCGACGTAGGCTACGGACGTAATATCTAGACGATATCTTTTTTAAATATTACCCTTATTCTAAAGGTACGCGTTACAGAAGTAGGTCCCTCTTTCTACTTACTAATAGGCCTACTTAGTATAATTAAGTTATTAAGATACTCTATATCGGCGCTATTTCCTTAATTAAATTAGCTTTCCTTAGCCTTTACCTCTACTTTTTCCTAAATCACGGACTCCGAAGTAGAATTTATATTACGATAGGAATAGTAGTCGCTTACTTTATCGCCTTTTTCTTCGGAACTTACCTTAACTATTTACCTATCTTATATATCTAGACTTTATAGATAAATAAGACTAGGGGTAATTATCTAAATTTTAATACCTTTAGAATTACGTACGTAGTTCTTAATATAGTTCTCGACGTGGTTATGATGGCCCTACTAATTCGCGAACTTACGAGACTGAAGCTTCGGCTAGTAAAGAAGAATCTAGTAATACTTATATTTTATATAGGATTTTTATAAGTTAAATAACTACTCGTGGATATTTAAAGAGAAAGAGAAAGAGAAAGAGAGAAATTTCTATATAGTACTGATAATAGGCAACCTTATTATGATAGCTTCACGATCGTAAGTATTATTCGCCTTAAGTCGGTCGGGACATTTGCCTATGTAAGTAACGCAATATATACAGAAAGCTCTATGGTTCTTGCTAACTAGGTAGACTACTAGTAAAGGATTGAATTCACTAATAAATATCCACAGAAGAT
Organism: Penicillium ucsense; assembly: GCA_014839625.1. Taxonomy (NCBI): domain Eukaryota; kingdom Fungi; phylum Ascomycota; class Eurotiomycetes; order Eurotiales; family Aspergillaceae; genus Penicillium; species Penicillium ucsense. The sequence goes on from WIWV01000004.1 coordinate 3,868, forward strand.
TTTATACCCGTTATATACTAGTCGCTCATCGAAAGTTATATAGCAGTAATCTGTGCTAGTATGCTAGTAATACACCGCCTATCAAAACGTCTTCTTAATCCCTACCTTGGTATTCCCTACTTATCTAAGATAAATCTAAAGATAAATAAGAGAGAAAATAGTCTCTATCCTCAACGAGTGACCGGGCGGTACTCCCGAGGTATCTCTCTCGGAAGAAATATCAAGGCATCTATAAGCTAGGAGCCTCTGACTCGCTAATATTCGGATGGGATAGAGCTAGTAGATGTTATCGAAAGATCGTGAAAAAAAAACTTATCTCGTGCTATATTTTAGTTATACCTAACCTATTAGGGTGAAATATAGACTGAAATCATAACCAGACTAATGATGTTCTTATTCTTAGTAGGGCTTTAATCATGACGTGTGAAATGCTTCGGAATGTCTAGCAGAAGATCGAAACCCGGATCCGTGGGTCAGAATGTTAGATCAACTAAAATCGCTACGGACTTATATCTAGAAGGAATATACAGGTCTGATGATATGTGCGTAGGTAACGACTTCGGAGTATAAACGGAAACCTGCCTGGTTAATAGAAAGAACCTTTCCGCTCTCTAAGCCTAAGTTAGTTCTGTACCATAACAGGAAAAGAAAATATAGAAACCGATTGATCTTGAACTCAGAGTTCCCTAGGACTTCAACTCCATAGATGGAACTTGAGACTTCGACCAAATCAGAAGTTTCTACCTTCCGAAAGCCATGTACGCACAAGTAAATTCCCCACGACACCATGTGCTTATCGTTGACAGACATTTCCTCTTATTCCAGAACGAGTAAAACACTCTGCTCTCGGTGCCAGTAGAGAGACTTTCAGTAGTTCTTCATAGGCACCGGATCAACGCTTGTCTTGGCTAAAGTAGAACTTTCCAAGCCATCCATATGTGACTTCGAGCGTGATATACTTGCCTCCTCCAGAAAGATGGTTCAAAGCTATATTATCCTGAGGGACCAGAAGCGCCGCACCGAGTGAGTTGAATATACCAGCAGCCAAGGCTGTCCGCTCGACCAGAACTTTGGTAAAGCCTCCACAATTTTAAGTGCTCACCTTGAGCTTGACTTATATAAATGGTGTCGCGGAAGATATATACTTCTTAGACTTTTTTGCGAACTTTGGAAGGGATAGGTAGGTAAGGTTGCGCTGCCATGGAAGGCTTGTCGGAACACTCACCTTAGCTATCTAGGATCATGTCGTTACTTTTCGAATGCCAGAGAGCTGGGTCGATCTGAATACAAGCGTACCTAGTAGGTGCCCAGAAGGTATCTCTGAAGCAGGTACATATATCCTCCAGCTGAGAATGGATCCTCAATTCTAATACCAGACCGGTGTGGTCCGGGCAGCTAGGTACCTTAAGGTATTCCCCCAACATCCATTTGGTATGGAAATCCACAAGATTACCTACTACGTCTCTGTGGACTTCCAACTAAATTATGCAGCACCAAACTGCCTGAAACAAGGCTGCAGGTGCTGATTCCCTCACAAGGTTCCCTTCCGTGAGTAACATGATGCCGACTGCTGCCGCAGTCACTAATACCCATAGTTACAGGATGATGACAGGTAATATCAGCTTACTTTCCACCCCAAAACCGTTGTTTATATTTTACAAATCAGCATTGAAGAGTACATACGACCATAGGGTGTGGAGAACAGGGCTTCCCGTCCGCTCAGCCGTACTTAAGCCACACGCCGGTTAGTTAGTAGTATGGTGGGTGACCACATGCGAATCCTAACTGTTGTATGTTTTTGTCCTTTTTTAGTCCCTCATATTGAATACTATATACTATACATCACACTTCTGATCCACTTATATAAGAACAGATTCAAACCGTTAACCTATAAACCAACGGCTTGGTTACCGTTACTCATCTTGGATCACTAGAATTATATGTGACATTTTATCATTTTATAATAGATGAATTCCATTACTAGAGTGCCCGGCAGTTGTAGTTTCGGCTCGGACCTTCAATCAAGGGTGATAATAATTCCTCAGAGAAAACTAAGCACATACGACCACAGGGTGTGGAAAATAGGGCTTCCCGTCCGCTCAGCCGTACTCAAGCCACACGCCGGCCAGTTAGTAGTATGGTGGGTGACCACATGCGAATCCTGGCTGTTGTATGTTTTTGTGTTTGGCTCAAACTCATTGCCTCTCAACCTCTCCAGTCATTCAAGGTCGCCGTGTCAGACGTTCGAGTTTTTCACGAAGTTCGCTGCCCTTCTCTTCGGGAATATTGACTACCTGGGGATGCTCGAAACCCCTCGGTGTGACCTAAGGTCTCGGAGACGAATAGACGTCCGCTCCAGCAGCCTCCATATATGGCTTGAGGACGCTTGTTATCCACCAGTCTGGAAATAGGGTCACATTAGTACTGCGAGTGCCCACTGCCTAGTATTACCACTAATCGGACTATTTCCCAATGGAGAATGCCTCGTACATACTGTGATTCAGAATTTTACAGATGCGTGTAGGGATGTTGGAAGGATAGTCTCCAGGTATTGAGAATGCATAAATCAAGTCATCTCTCTAGCATGCCGTGAGCGGTTGCAGAGGGCAGTTCAATATGCTGTCGCAGCCGCCATGTCCCATTTGTGACCTTGACAAAGGGGGAACATGAACCATTAGCCGTGAAAGAGATACTTTCTAGACCCCCAGATCGAGCATCGACTGCTACCTTGACCGACCTCGTCTGGCATGGTAAACGAAGACCATGACATTGTGTCGAACCGAACGAGTCTCACAATATCAATCTCTATCCTCGCAACTCGTTACTGACGTGAGGGTGATCGCTAAGCCGTAGCTGGCAGAGCAGGGCAGAAGAGCAGAAAATCCGCCCAGGGGCAGAGATGTGACAGCGAGCTGCTGGGATTCTGGACCTCAGAAAGGCAAAGAAAGTCTTGCACGTGAGAAACGTAGCCGCACGAGAGCAAACATCCCTGCGCGTTCAGTCATTGTCACTGTATCAGTGGCCCAGACTGGTCTGAGTGTCGGTCAAAGGTCCCCACTAGGGTGTCCCGGGCGGTTATGCCGGAGAGAGCCCAGTGCTTGGCCTTCGCTGTTTGACCCAGCGAGGGAATTAAACATGCTGCGCAGCCAGCCTATTTGGTAATGGTGTCGGTAATGGTGTCGATCTCCGAGGCGAATGCAGGAGAAATCAGCGGTTACGGTGCAGTATCTCAGAAGCGGCCTCTCTTTGCGCCGCCCCGACCACCACGACCACCACGACCACCCCGCCCGCCACGCCCGCCACGCCCGCCACGACCTCGGGAGCTTTGCATCTTTTCCAAGTCCTGCTTGCTCAGATTCAATGTACCTCCGGAGAACTTGCCGATCGACGAGCCTCCGACACCACGTTCTCTGCGCTTGTTATCCGTTTTGGCGACCTTGCTGGGTTTCTCCAAAATGATGCCGTTCTCTTTAGCCTCTCGTCGTCGCTTCTCATCTTTAGAGACAGCTTTTGCCTTGATACCCTTGCGGAAGGCATCAGGCATATTCTTTTGTTTGTAGAGGGACTCCTTGGCTCCGAGATCTTGCATGCGTAGATCTAGCGCTTTCAAACGGTTCTTGCCAGTCGGGGCAAGGTCAGAAGCTGACTCCAAGAGGTGGGACTCGCGAAGGAGACGCTGGAGATCAAGGTCGTTTTTCAGGTTCATCGCTTCGTGGGCGTCGTCCTCTGAGTCATTCTTTTTCGTTGCTTGAGCGGCCTTCTTCTTCTCGTCCGCGGAGGTGGGAGGCTTAGCACTCTGTTGATGGGTGATTAGCTGATGTCGAACGACACCCACGACACACTGAGACGTACCATGAAAGCCTTGTACGCTTTCTTATCCATCAGGTCACTTGCTGACAGATTCGCATCCTTATGCTCAACGACCTCCACTTCCGCTTCCTCGTCGCTTTCGTCGCCGGAACCACCATCCCAGTCCGAACCCACCTCGGACACGTCATCATCCTCTTCATCCTCTTCATCGATTTCCTCGTCTCCGGAAGAGAGTGCGTCACTTTTTCGCTTCGAAGAAGCACTTGTCTCAATCGGTTCGAATTGCGCCTCGAAATATTTGCGGAAGATGTCCTGAGCGTCAGTTACCGGAGGGAGACTTGGCTCTTTCTCGTCGCTGAGTCTCGCAACAACGGCGGTATCTTTTCTCCTTTTGACAGCCATGCTTGCAATCTGCGACGAAGAAGTTCGCGGGCTATTTCACAAAATGTAATTTACTGGTCAACGTCTTATTCTTCCCCGAGACTTTTTTTTGAAGGGTTTCGGCCGAAGCTCAGTATCACGTGTGATAAGATAAGACCCTCTACACGGAGATCGGGGAGACACCGGAGGTGCCCTTTTGCACCCGTCGTGTCAGTCTCATGAAACTATTGTTACATAAATTTCAACACTCACAATGACGCAATTTCGACCTTGTATTGACCTTCACTCAGGCCAAGTGAAACAGATTGTGGGAGGCACACTCAGCCAGGTCGCCGAAGATTTAAAGACCAACTATGTCTCCAAGCTCCCCGCCAGCCACTATGCCGAACTCTACCGAAAACACAACCTGCGCGGCGGACATGTCGTCAAGCTGGGGCCCGGCAATGAAGAGGCTGCGCTAGAAGCATTGAGGGCTTGGCCAAATGGTTCACAGATTGCTGGAGGAATTACGAATCAAAATGCGCAGTATTGGATCGATCAAGGCGCGGAGAAAGTAAGCTTTGTGTTCCCTCACCCCGCAATGGAATGTTTAGCCCCGCGACGACGTCGCGAGTTTGTAGTTGAGTTGCGCTTGGTCGCTGTGTTGGTTCATCTGACCTTCGAATCTAGATTTATACTCTGATTCAACGGTGCATTTTTCGCTCTATTCCCAAGATCTTATACTAATTCGAATCAATTGGCATCTGTAGGTGATCATTACGTCCTTCCTCTTTCCCTCCGGCAAGTTTTCACTCGATCGACTACAGTCTGTCCTAGCAGCCCTCGGTGGTGACAAGTCCAAGCTGGTTTTGGACCTGAGCTGCCGCCGAAAAGACAACACATGGTTTGTAGCCATGGACCGATGGCAGACCATCACCGAGATGGAGATTTGTCAAGGTACGACACATGCTTTATTACCCGGGTGGAACAGGAGACAAAAGAACGGAATCAAGAAATCTCTACTCTAGAGATATGGTCAAACGGCTCACATTATGCAAACTTCGCAGAATCCATCGCTTTACTAGAGCCCTACTGCTCCGAATTCCTCATTCACGCTGCAGATGTCGAGGGCCTTCAGCAAGGTGTTGACGAGGAATTAGTGTCCAAACTTGCTGAATGGTGTACCATCCCAGTCACATATGCTGGTGGCGCTCGAAGTCTTCACGATCTCGAAAAGATTCACAGCAGCAGTCGAGGCAAGGTCGACTTGACGATCGGCAGTGCGCTGGATATCTTCGGAGGCTCTGGTGTGACGTTTGACGAATGCGTTGAGTGGAACAAAGCTCATCAATGAACCAGTATACGTGTATAGAAGCCCAATTCGTGGGGGAATAATGAACTCAGAACGCATGCCTCATTTTCGAAGCAAGATGCTGGTCGTCGATATCTCGCTTTCCGGTCTCGAATGATGCCGATATTCGATTGCTCCGCGCTTGGTACAGAGACTTCAGAATCTCCTTGCAAGAAGGGGGCTGTCTTATATTCCGACGGAGCTGCCCTCAATCGAGACAAATCCAGAATTGGCGTAGACAATGGCCACATACTGAATGTTTGTAGGACGTGAAAAACGCACTTGGTCCACGTGAATGGAGGCAGAGGTTACGAAGCTAGATTCGTGAGGGGTGGGAATATTCTCCTGATCGTTGAAAGCGCAGCGTCATTTACAAGGAGACAAATGGTGATAAAAACACACTGGGGCCAGATCTTAGGGTCCACGAGCATGGAAATTCGTGAAGTGTCTTCATATAGTTACCGCGAAGAGTATACTACTAGTAGTGTGTTCGCTTCAATACGATGATCTCATACGGCATTTCATGGGCCAAACTTTGGTGCGAATTCGTAAGCATCCAACAATGTTCCTGGCTTATCTGCTATCAAAGAGAACTGGGGGAAAAAGACTTCGCATCTACAAACACTGGGAATACCAGGGGTTGGAGACGGTGCAAGTGAATCCCGCCGCACATTGAGTTGGACCGGTCCACCCGTTACCTCCGCATTGACCCCATTGCGGAACGGTGCCGCCGCCAGAGCCGGGCGAACCTCCGGTGGGTTGAGTGCTCACGCTTGTTGTCGTTTGGCTGCCTCCGTTAGTCGATGTGGTCGTAGAAGGCGAGGAGCCGCTGCCGGGGGAGCCGCCGTTGGAGGAACCGCTACCTGAGAATCCAAACCAATCCATATCGCCCGATCCGTGAATGGGAACCGTGTGGCCGACGCCCGAGGCGAGAATGCCCTGCACATTGGGACCCCATGTGGTGGTAGTGTAACCAGACTGAGGGCTGTTGTTCTTGGTCGACTGGGGAGCGTTGTAGTTGTATCCGAAGATATTGGCCCACTGCTTGCAGGTCTCCTGGTAGTTCTCGGGGTAGAGGGTCGTGTCGACGGAGCCGTGGTAGATCTGCATGCGAGGGCGAGAGCCAGTGTAACCGGGGTACATAGCCCTGGCGATGTCACCCCAGTGCTGGGGGGTGGTGATGCTCTTACCCTGTGCGCAAGTGCTGTTCCAGGCATCGGCTTGATTGGCGGCCGAGTAGAAACATCCGGCGGGAACACCGTTGTAAAGACTGGCGGCCTTGAACAGCTCCGGGTAGGTAGCAGCCATGACATTCTTCGCATTAATGTTGGTCAGTTGAAAGTTACTCATCCCCTTCATGATGGATACTGCTGAATGTATTTGGGGGGTCCACTCACGGTCATCATCGCACCCGAGCTGGATCCGGTGACGAAGATCTTGCTGGTGTCCACCTTGTATTGCTGGGTAGTCCAGGTGACCATGTTGGCGATGGAGTTGCTGTCACCACCACCGTTGTGGGTCAGGGCAGCCTTGGAGCTGACGTCCCAGCAAGTTCCGCTGTAGGGACTCTCGGGATAGATGACAATGAAGCCATACTGCTCAGCCAGCTGAGCGTAGGGGGAGCCAGTGTAGTAAGCTTGGGCAGTTCCAGTGCCTAGGTCATGTTGGTAAGTCTTTGTACTGTGTAAATCAAGGATATCAAGAAGACTATATCAAGACAACAAATCTTACTTACAGTAGTGAATGGCAACAACGACACCGGGGCTGCTGGCCAACTTCCGGGGAACGTAGATATACATCTTGGTTCCGGACGGGTTGCTACCATAGTTGGTCACCTGTTGCAGCGACCCAGCGCTGACCCGTTTCGCAAGATTGCCAGCATCTTGGCCGACTGGACTGGCAGTGGACAGGCTCAAAAACAGGAAGAGAGAGGTAAGTAAAGAGAAAATGGAGCCTTTCATCTTGGCGGTGGGCAGCTATGACGCTGCTCTTGGCAAAAAGGAATGGCAGTTCGAGAAGGAAGACAGTTGGTGAAGACGAAGAGAAAAATTTTGCTTGCAGATGGGATATTGTCAAGCATTTATGGAGGCTGACCTGGCCAGAAGTTCCCTCTCGTTTCTCTGTCCGTCTTCTTCAGCGTGGCGTAAGAGGCAATTTCTCCGGCTGGTTTCATCCTCAGAAGGATCGCGATCCATTTTGGCTGAATGCGAAGAAGGATTTGATTCATAGAAGGCAGGTCTCCGGACCACTGGAAGGCAGGGATCTGCGCTAGCTTCGTCGCCTCCGCTGACTCTGGTTTCCGAACCTGGGCCGACTTTCCTCAGGCTAAAATAGGGCGTATCAATCCTCCAGGGGTTCCCCGCACTGTGAGCTAAGTGATGGGATTTTTGCAAATTCTGCAGGATCGATGCTCGTCATGACAGGGATTCTAGACTCACGAGGTCAAGTATTACCGCGATGCGTCCACTCTGAAGAAACTCATTACCCCATATTGCCCGTAGTACGGCATAAGTGCCGGTACACCATGCCCGATTTGGCGCATGCGGACCCTCCCCACTCACGGTCACTCCGTGTCTTGGAATCACATCGACCCTCGTGTGAGATTCGGGAAGATAAAACGCCCTGAAACACTTCCAGGCCAGCCACCTTGTTCTTTTTCAGGCTCTAGATTCAGGGTCGAGGTGCGAGGTTGCGGGTTCCACCAACTGGGCTCTACCGAAACCCTTTGAGAGCGGTCCTTGATCCCGGAGCTTGAATTAGACTTGAGTTGGTAAAAAGGCCCTCGGGGTGTGCAGAACTCCGTCTGAGTTATGGTTAAACGTCAAGCTCGCATCGTGGTGGGTTTGCACACATAAAACTCTTCCCCCAATGAGTTTTAGTCCCATGTGTCAAATGACAGGAGTGCGACACTCTGTCGCGGCTAAAGGAAATATGCAACCGTTGTCCTCGCAACTTTCCCAAAGCCAGACATCGCTCTTGATCCGCTGCCGTCATTCAGAGAGAGAGGTGCGATTCTCTAGCAAGGACGGTGGCGTCACTCATGTTCACCCGGAAAGATGGCGAGATGCGGTAGTTCACCACCCCGGTGCGCCAGCTAATCCTAACTGGGCTTGGTTCAAACAATGCGAGACTGGCTAGCAGGAGTGAGACGTGGTCCTGAGGAAATTTAGCAAGTTTGCTGTGTTCTCGGCGACAAGGGTGAAGGTGCATATTCAATAGTAATACTGCTCTTTGAATCTCGTACTGATTGTCTATTGATGTGCTTCTCGAGGATCTGCGAGTGCGTGTTTCTTATCACAACTTTGCAGGTGACACAGGCATCATGAGACATCGATGATATTTGAGAAAGCCACCCCAGATTTTTCCATTGTGGCCGTCTTGGGCGGTTTCAGAGAAGCTTTAAGGGAGAAGCTTGTTGAATCTCCTTGGAAACAGCGAGTGCGTCAGATACGCGTAGGGTTCACGCGCACGCAGACTACTGATATTCGTGCCCTGCTGGATATACTGATCCTCAGGTCGTGAGAGCTCGCTCTTGAGTCGGTAGTAGTGGTGCACTGGTGACTCGGTGGCTCGGTGAGTACAAGTACAGCACGGCCAAGTGGATCGCCATGTGCTCGACTTGTATGCGCCGGTGGGACTGAGTGGAGGAGTGGAGAACCATCTTTCGTATTTCCGGACAATTTTGGTCTGACACACGAATCATACAAAGTCAGGGTCTGTCCTGCCGAAAACACCCCACCCGGCAGGTATGATCAAGTGTGCTGCTCCGGCGGGACAGGCAAGCTGGGATAAATTGCGTCTCTCATGAGGAGGAAGACAAGAGGAAGTGATGGGTGCAGTGCGGTGGAAAGCCAAACCTCGATACGGAAGGATCAAAAGACCCGTGACAAGGGCTTCTTGGATCTATCACATGAGCTGTGTCACGTTCTCGGACGAGATTGAATTACAACATCTACTGCACATTGCATAGCTGGTCATATCCATTTCAACAGCTTCTCGTCGTCGTCGACGTCGTCTGGTCCAGCCGTTTCAAGTGACCTGAGCTCATCTGACTTGAATTCGTATCATAGAAGCATCTCAGCGCTTTTTGTCATCTACTGGGAAATCTGCAAGGTACGGAAAAGATACGCATTTGACCAACTTCAAGCTGAAGATGTGACACACTTAGACAGGTAAGCAGAACAACTTAAGACGATCGTCCTGAAGTTTTCTGGCCGAAGATTTGCAAAGCCCACAATATGCGATACCCTGTGATGGACTTTGTACACATTGTCCCTGACACTCTCCCTAACCCTACCCCAGCCCATGGTTCATATGCGCAAGTTGATTGAAAATGCCTCTCAAGGCTTACATGCTCACTGCTGCCCCAGAATTTCTTGCTCGGTTCATTAGTGATCAAGTGCTTATAAGCAAACTACCACAGCATGACAAGTGCCAGATTGACACTGTTGTAGGAGAGAGGGCGACCAAGTTAATGCTCTGTGTTATTACTTGCCCGAGCAAATCCCGATCAATGTAAATCCTGTCGCGAATAAGATTACCCTTTACATGTGCATCCATTCGCCCCTGGATCTTGGTCCCATGTTCGCCAAAGCTTTCAAGTCTGATTTTGCACTGAGACTGCTGGAAAGGGCTACGACATGTCATGGACCTCCCAACATCCGAGGATATTCGGTGAAATCCGTACACGGTCATCAATAATTCACAAGAAGGTATGTAGGCCAGATTTTGAGTGCGGTGATATGAATTAATCGTATAATCGCAGAGCACCGCCTTCATGATATGAGAAATTCGGAGGAAATCGGCGGAAAGGAAGGTCAAAAAGGAGATATCAAAAGCGAAAATTGCACTTTGGGAGCTTGCCCTCCCACGTCTAAAAGCTGAATTACTGGAGTGTATATTTCTTCCCATCTAGGTGGCACGACTAGTCGCTCCTTCAGGAGCTGGAGAAGTGAACCTGAACCAGAGACGAACGAGAAATAAACCCATTTGACCTCTCGTGCGAAAGACCTCCGGCACTACTCCGGTCAAACAATGTCAACATGCAGTAATTGCATATTTGATCCACCGACGATCCCCCGCCGAGGCTGAAGAATCCGTAGAAACTCCGGTGGGGTCGGCATTTCTAAGCTTGCTCCGTATCCCTCGTCCTCAAGATTCCACACACACTAATGCATCTTCCTTGGAGAGACAGACTTTTTTTATCCCACAAATAGTAGCCTTTGACCCAGTTGAAAGGAGATGTTGCATTCAATTGCGGGGTTGACACTTGCGAGGAGGGAGGTTGAAGTGGAAGTTTCGTGGCTTTCTTTGTAAAGGCCGTAAACTCGGACTCGGACTCGTTTGTATGCTGTAGAGCTGTTCTATCTGCGCAGGTTAGAAGAAAGATTTGACGTGATCAGGCGATATCACTTCCGTCGACACTCCTCGACACGTACGAGATGTATCTGAAAACGGCCTTCCTGGTCGCAGGCCTGGCTTGGGCACAAGGGGCGTTGGCCTCTTTGGAAATCGTCTGTTGTTCCACCGTCCCTCAAACTGCCCAAAATATACAGAGAGAGAATATTGGGCTCACATGAATAGGTCCCTGGTGCTACTTGGACTGCAGGTGGCACGAACCAACATGTGCAAGCTCACGGGGGTGGTACGTAAACGTTTAAACGCGCATGGTGATTCATGGAAAGCTGACTTCAAGTTGCTTCTCAGGTATCATCGAAGACAATGGTGTCTACTACTGGATCGGCGAAAACAAGCTTGACGGGAGCGCCTTTCAATCCGTGAATTGCTATTCCAGCACCAACCTGGTAGAATGGGACTTTGTCGGAGAGCTTTTGTCCCGTCAGAGTAGCGGAGATTTGGGGCCAAACCGCGTCGTCGAGCGCCCCAAGGTCATCTATAACGAGGCCACTCGCAAGTATGTCATGTGGATGCATATTGACAGTAGCAGCTATGGCGAGGCAAAGACTGGCGTTGCTACGTCGTCGAGTGTTTGCGGAAAGTACAATTACCTGTAAGGCTTATCACTCCATCCTTCCTGGGAAAGAATTCAAGCCGGCAGAGTGTTAAGTCTTCGATTCACAGTGGGTCATTCCAGCCTCTGGGCTTTCAGTCACGCGATATGAATCTGTTCAAAGACGATGATGGATCAGCTTACCTCCTGACGGAAGATGTAAGTTTGTCAATGATGCGATTTCAATCCCCCGCGTGCAGATGCTGATCTCTTCCTCGTCACTGCGCAGCGTCCGAACGGTCTCCGAATCAACAGACTGACTGATGACTATACGGGTGTGGCCTCGAATGTGTACCTGTGGCCAGACCATATTGAGGCACCAGCGATGTTCAAGAAAGACGGCGTATATTTCATGTTTGGATCGCAGTTGACAGGTGAGAACTGAGCAGCCGCCTTGTAATGACCATTCATCACTTCTACTGACAATCCAAATGACAGGATGGTGTAAGGTCTCGCATGGTCTGATGACAGATGCTCTGGCACTGACACCAAAATTCTGCAGCAACAAACGATAACAAATACAGTACGGCCACAAAACTCAGTGGTCCATGGAGTTCCTGGAGCAATTTTGCTCCCAGCGGGACGAACACGTACGATTCTCAGACCTCATTCATCCTGGGCGTTGGTTCGAACGTCATGTGAGTGTGCAGCCTGAAAACCTATGCTCCGTGGGAAACGACACAGAAGAAAGGCTAAATGCAGTAGGTACATGGGTGATCGGTGGCTGTCCACGAATCTGATGGCGTCAACCTACATCTGGCTTCCTCTGACACTGTCAGGAAGGACTGCGAAGCTCGTAAGTAGAATTCTTCATTTGCTCGACCTTGCATGAGCGCAAAGAAGCCGTGGCCAAATTGAAGCTGACCCGTCTGCCGGCAGACTAATGAAGCCAGCTGGACCATCTCTCGCCAGAGTGCTTGGGCACCAGGCTCGACAACAACATCTTCAGAAGCCGAGTCATCCTCGAACTCTCTTGCCAATGGTGCCAGAATACTCTCCTGCAGTAATTGCTCCGGTGGCAAGTCAGTCGGTTACCTTGGCGGGAGCAGCAACGGCGGCATCAAATTCAGCAGCATCTCCACCAGCTCAAGCGGCAAGACCACGGTTCAAATTCGCTACGAGAATGGTGATAGCACACAGCGATACGCCACGGTCACGGTAAATGGTCAATCACACATTCTGGCATTCATCCCATCGCAAAATGGAAACACGCCATCCTCGTCAAGCCTGAATGTGAACTTGAACTCGGGGAATTCGAACGTGATCAGTATTAGCGGATACCAGGGCGGATGGGGTAAGTAACGCTGAACCCGTTACAATGCAATATCAGGGCTGCTCGACCTCGAGGATTTGGAGACTGACTTGAATCCTAATTCTAAGCACCGGATGTTGATCGTCTGTTAGTGCCACAGCACTAGAAGGGGAACCGGTCCACACAGGAATGTGTCTTCATGGACGTTTGACTGGTAGGTAGTGAGTGGTTTCATGTCAGCGCGCAAAGACTCAACTATGTCTTTACTTGGATTCAAGAATTAGCCTAGAGATACTTCAATAGGTTTCGGTTCTGTACTTGAGGATGCACTCAGCAGTAAATTGAAATATAAGGTAAAGCTGATTGTGTAGAACTAGACAGGATCCGCATTCATCTGACTGGTGATCATCGGGTTCGAATGGATGGATGCCTTGCACCATGCCAAAAGCGGTTTAGGCAGTTGAATCAGCTCCGCCCGCCAACCTCCGTAACCTTCAATCGCTTGCTCCTCTATTGGCGTCACAGCTATCTCACAGTCCCTTCTCCACGACGCCATCTTATTCAGTGCGCATATAGCAAGCTGCTGCTGTTCCAACCTTTCTTCAACCTCTGAATCTGTGGGGTCTTACTGCCTACTACCGCCAAGATGAAGCCAATCGTGTCGGCGATGAACGCCTGGTCCTGGTAGGCTCTTTCTCGACTTGCTACATGCATGTCCACTCCGTTGAAGAAGACAATATCTGACCAAGCTTTCGTCCTACAGTGTCGTTATTTCTGTGTTTGCCATTGTCATTCTTTCAGTCCTCGGCTCTCTCTACGGCGTATGTGATTCGTCTCACCTTACGATTTGAAACCGCTTGCGCTTGTCGCCCGATACTCGCCAAGCAATAACCGTCAAGTGCTGACAATATACGATCTTTTACAGAGCAATAACCACACAGTGATGGGATCTGAAGAAGACCCTGAGGATGGTCCTGCCGTCGCCGCTTCTCTGTACACTGCTGTTGTCGTCTACGCTGTACGTCATCACACATTCCAGCCCCTCCGTCGAAGCTCGCCGTCGCTCGTCTACAAGTTCCCCTTGAGCTCGAGTCATACTTCCAGTTTGAAGTGTTGCTGACGTGTTGATCGATTTGGATGTTAGGCCTTCTTCGTTTTTTGCGGTTTCCAAGCTTGGCTCCACCTTCGAGACAGCCGAGGCGGCGCCATATCACTTCGGTAATTCAAGCACTATATGAAAAGCAACAACGACCACATTTTCCTTTGATTCACCTACTTCCGTCGTCTGCGTGGAGGCGGTTTTATTTCAGTAGCCTTCAATTTCTGGCTTCATTATAAATTCGGGATTTCTCTTCGGGGGTAAGGAGAGCGCGAGACGCAGGAGACCTGGGCGTGAGAAAGATAGACTCTCTATTTCCATTCCGGCAACTACGACCTCCCAAATTTGAGCGCTCCTATAACTTCAAGCCTCAATGTCGACAGTCACGAGTCCTGGCTGACTTGAGACAGACAGGAACTTGCTGGACAGGTTTCCTCAATCTCGCAGTTTCCACCACCAACTTGATCCGTCAAGACACGGCGTCCTGTCGTCTACGACCTTTTTGTACATAGCAGTGCGGAATCTATTTCCTTTTCCATATATGTTTGATCGCCTGAGAGGATGCCGTGGTCCCTCACTGAATTCACCTAATGAAGGGCAATACAACCAAATTTCTTCCCATCGTTGATAATCGTTAAGTCACATGTAAGCATTTTTGAGACCCCTTGAAGAAAACAACCAGCAGCGCCTAGAAATATGCGAGAGTAATCGAGATTTTCACAAGTTCTGTGGTCGCCTCTCTACTCTTCCTCGCCCTCGCCCTCGTACGGATCGAGCATCTTGGACATATACGGACCATCCAAGGTGTAACCCAGTCGGGCGTAGTAGCTTCGCACCCCTACGCCTGAGATGACACTGATCTTGGTGCTGCCATGCTCTTCGCGAGCAATGCGCTCAGCCTCCTCCATGAGCAATGTGCCAAAGCCTCGGTGCTGGAATTTCCGGGCATCGCGACCGTGAAGTGGCACAGCAGATCCATAAACGTGCAACTCGCGAACGATACTCGTCTGCTGACCGGTGAATTCGGGACGGAATGTGTGAGTAGCGCTGCACTTGCGAAGTCGAAGCAGACCGATAAGAATGTCCTGCTTGGGATCCTCGTAGGCCAAGAATGTCTCCCAGCCGCCATTTGCAGCATAATCACGGCGGATCAGCTCAACTTGCGAGGGACGGATCTTATTCTTGACTTCGTTGATTCCGACCTCTCGAGTCCGTACGTCTCGACACGTCGTGCCAAAGTCCTTCATCCGGGCCAGGGCCAGCTCGCGCAGGTTCCCGTTTTCGACTCCAGACGTGACCAAGGGCATTGGGATGTCTCGCTGGACACGGTAGATTCGAGTCCATGGGGGCACCAGAGCAAGAATACGAGCCACGAGATCGATCAACGCGTTCGGTGTATAGTTCTTGTATCGGCCAGTTCGCCACAGCTCGTATAGACCGGTTCCGCGAATGACCAGCGTCGGATAGATCTTCAAGCCGTCTGTTCGGAAAGCCGGGTTTTCAAAGTATTCCTGGAATTGGAACAGATCGCGTTCCATTCCCACGTTGGGTAGATCCGGCATCATGTGGCTGACGACCTTGAAGCCCGCGTCTTTGGCAAGCTTGAAGGTCTCGGCCACGGCAGCCACAGTGTGACCACGATTGGTGTCTCGCGCCACGTCCTCGTACAGACTCTGTACACCAATCTCCAATCGAGTGCACCCATAACGGAGCATGCTGCTCAGATGGGTGTCCAGGCAGTAGTCCGGCCGAGTCTCAATCGTAATACCAACACACTTGGTGTTACTCATTTCGCCCGCCAGGACTGCCTCGTCCACATTGTCTGTTTGGTATCCACTGAGAGCATTGTGAAGTTGCGAAATGAAGCTATCTCGGTAATCCTCGGGCAAAGACATGAAAGTTCCACCCATGATGATATATTCCACTTTATCCACGCTGTGACCCAACGACTTGATCTGATCGACTCGTCCTCTGGCCTGCTCGAACGGATCATAGCGAGCGCGAATCGCGCGCATCGACGTTGGTTCATAACCGGTATAGGATTGTGTGGAATATTCGAAATCGGAGTCTGGGCCACCGGGGCAGTAGACGCAAATGTTGCCGGTATAAGCGATATGAGGGCATCGATGAGGCTTGCACATCACCGCCACCACGGCGATACCAGAGGATGTTCCTGCACAAGGCTGTAAGCTTCCACGGTGTTGCTCACTCGGCAGTTAGAGGTGACATACGGATCGGCTTCGCGATAAGCTTGGGAAGGATATATTTCTTATAGTGTTCTGGCACGGCAGCGATGATCGCCGTGAGAGGGGGTTGAGTGGCCAAGGAGTGCTTTTTTGCGATCATGCCCCGCAACTTGTTCAAATTGATATCTTTCCGTGGCGCAGAGCTGTCTCTCTGAGACTCGTACTCCTGGATGAGTGCATTTGCAATATCTGAGCACGCTCGCATGTATCGCTCATTTTCCGGAATCAGCTTGTTGTTCTTTTTCGCCGTCTTCTTATTAATCGGCGCAGTCATAGTCATGGTGGCCATGGTGAAGAAATATCACCGCGCAGCGGCGACGAAGGTTGGAGCGCAGCGCAAGCAAATATCTGATTTTGATCAACTCTGCTATGACGATCGGAATCGATACCGATGAGTTTGATGGCGTTTTGGCGGACAGCTAACGTGGATCGTTCGTGCAACGAAGAAACAAAAGATGTGGTGGCCGAGGCAGAACTCCGAATTGAGGTGATCTCGGGTCCGCTTAAGTAAAGGATTTGTCCCGAACGAAAACTCCCGGGCGCGCATCCCGATTATCCTATCCATCTCTTCCCCGAGTCAAACCTCTCTTCCTCCACGCTCTCCCCTCTCCTCTCTCCTCCCATCACCTTTGATCATATACAGCCATGCAGGCCTTCCGCCGTAACACCCTCTCGGCCGTCCGAAATGTCGCTGGTCAGCAGCGCCGGACCTACCTTAAGGCCACCTCTGCCTACGCCGACACTGTGAACAACCTGCGGATCAACAAGGATACCAAGGTTCTGTTCCAGGGCTTCACTGGAAAGCAGGGAACGTGAGTATTGGCCTTGAGCATTGAGTTGATGCAATGCGCTGGATGCTGACAAGCTTCTTTCTCCCTCAGTTTCCACGCCGAGCAGGCCATTGCCTACGGTATTTATCATCCTTGCGTCGCGACCTCGAAAAACAGCAATTCCACTCACACCTCACAGGCACCAATGTCGTCGGTGGTACCAACCCCAAGAAGGCCGGCTCAACTCACCTCGACCGTCCCGTCTTTGCCAATGTCGCCGATGCCGTGAAGGAGACCGGTGCTACTGCCTCTGCCATCTTCGTCCCGTACGAGAATCTGATACTTCAAAACATTTGGCTGCGCGACAAACTGACTCTTTTTTCTCAGTCCCCCTCTCGCCGCCGCCGGTATTGAGGAGGCCATCTCCGCTGAGGTTCCCCTGGTTGTCTGGTACGTCTCTGCGCTCCGGCGACTCTCAGACAGCTGGCTCCCCTGATAGGCGCTTTTTTTCGTCCTCTCCCCCCCCCCCCTTGGCCTAGGCTAACTCATGCGATTGCGTTATATAGTATCACTGAGGGTATTCCCCAGCACGGTATGATATGTTTTGCAGCTCACGGATTGGGAATCTTGATCTGACATTCGATCGCTAGACATGGTTCGCATCACCGACATCCTCAAGACCCAAAACAAGACCCGTCTCGTTGGCCCCAACTGCCCCGGTATCATTGCTCCCGTAAGTTTGAAGCATCGCCCAAGCTTGTCCTCACTACCACCTCTAATTGCTTCGCTGCTATTCTCCAGGGTCAATGCAAGATCGGTATCATGCCCGGTTTCATCCACAAGCGCGGTCGCGTCGGTATCGTCTCCCGCTCCGGTACCCTGACCTATGAGGCCGTCAACCAGACCACCCAGGCTGGTCTTGGTCAGTCTCTCGTTGTTGGTATTGGCGGTGACCCTTTCTCCGGCACCAACTTCATTGACTGCCTGAAGATCTTCCTCGAGGACCCCGAGACCGACGGTATCATTATGATCGGTGAGATCGGTGGTTCGGCCGAGGAGGAGGCCGCTGAGTTCTTCAAGGCCAACAACATCCACAACAAGCCTGCTGTTTCCTTCATCGCTGGTATCAGCGCTCCCCCCGGCCGCCGTATGGGTCACGCCGGTGCCATCGTCAGCGGTGGTAAGGGTGGTGCCGACTCCAAGATCTCTGCTCTCCAGGATGCCGGTGTCATCGTTGAGCGCAGCCCTGCCTCTCTCGGCAAGACTCTGCTTGCTGAGTTCGTCAAGCGCGACCTTGTTTAAATAACCTCGTCCCGGAAAGCTCTGCTTGCCATTCTTGTTTCGCCCACAATTTCCGACGTTCCTATGCTCAACAAGTGATCCTTTTTCTTTTCGATTGGAGAACTGGGGTTGTCGGGAGGTATATCAACCATGTCTGTCTAAATGGTCAAATTGCGGTCCATGTCTTTTTTGAATGCCGCCTCTGTATTCTCTTTCCTTTTTTTTCCCCCTCGTGTGTTAGAGACCCTTGAAGTAATCGAATTTCGTGTGTCATTGGAAAGTAATCCATACATCCGGCCCTCCAGTCACATAAACTGAACGTCCCATTGGTGTGTGTGTCTGATGGATCGTACATTTATTACGCTCTGATCAACCTTCCACTTTGGAATTACGATCCTCTTTGGACTGACTTTCTCGCAAATACTTCCCGACAATCAGTGCGCCTGTCACGCGAATGTAGTTGCCAACCGCATTTGCCATTACACTTCAAAATTCTTCAACTACCTCTGAAGATGGGAGACCTCTACGCCTTTCCGTAATTTTCCAAAGCCTCGACAATCATCTCCGTCCTCAACACATCCGCAAACTCGCCCTCCAAACTCGCAACCGACACCTGATGCACCGTCTCCGCATCGAACCCTCCCTTCGCAAATGTCGCCGTGGCATCTGCAGCAAGAACGATCCGGCCATCATCCAGTTCCCCCTTCACATCGACCAGCTCGAAGTCATGAATATGGTCGCCTTTCTGCCTATACGTCAGATCGGTGCCCCAGAGAATATCCACGATCCTCAAGTTCGCGGCCATCCGCACCGTCGTCGACACGCAGTGATCGGTTGTCAACCCGGCAAAAACAATCTGTCGAATGTTCAAGTTGCGCAAGTGCGATTCCAGCTCCGTGCCAATGAATGCCGAATTGACGTCTTTCCAGAACACGGGCTCCGATCCATCGGCGGCGGGGATTGCAAAGTCCAGCGGCTGGATCCCGCCAGATGGGTGTTCCTGGTGCAGCGGGGACGTGGGCGATTCGGAGGCGTGAAAGACGTGGATGATGTGCAGGTTCTTGCTTGCGCTTGGAGATGTTGCGCGTGCTGTGCGGAAATGGTGGAGTAGGGACTGGAGATTGGCTTCGTAGTGGGGATTGGAGCGCGAGGAACCCCAGTGAGAGACTGTTGCAGGATTGATGAAGGCGAATTGGTTGTCGATGAGGACTAGAGCGGTTGGCCGACTGAGATCCAGGGGTTGTGCCATGTTGGAGAGGATGGAGACGGTTCTTGTTCTTGTCCCTGATGATGATGCGTCACTCTGATGGGAACATCGACTGGAAGGTCTCAAGGTGGTAGCTCCGATAGTAGGAGGCTAAGATTGCATAAGAGTCCAAACACTCTTGCCAGGTGAGTCAGTTGGAGTGTTGATTGCTAATACAGCCTCGTGGACAATTTAAGGTTTCTTCCGCATACAGCAACAAGCCGCCTCGTTGACACTGACACTACTGCGATGGACTCCCAATAAAAGGTACGTTATCGACACGGCACTGATTTTGTTTTGAAAATTAGCCTATTTCAGAGCTCAATGCCTTGATTGCCTCTTTCCTCGAGCCGAGAATTCTCTATGAAACTCTCGACTGCGGTTTGAAAAAGCAGCGATCGTCAATGCAGCAGACGAACTATCATACTCCCATGCCGAGACACGAGGCAATAGGTACAATTTCCTGTTTAGTTACAGAGCGCTTACACTTCATGCCATGTATGTACTACTTGTACGAGCAGTACATGAAATTACCAAGACCCAGAATATTTACCGGTAAGCTCTGGAAAAGGTCAAGCCTCAACTAGGTTGACGTGTGTGTAAAAGACGTTCATCCAAAGGTTGGAAGCTAGTAGTTGGAGCCGACGGTGCCATTCGAGGTGTGTCTCTCTTCCCGAGGTGATCAACAATCCAACATTGAACGTTTCTAGATTGCGTACAATTTAAGATCAAACATCCACGGTAGATAGGTGAGAATCCTTGAGGAAAAAAGAACCAGATCCAGAATTCTCGTGGGCCTTATTCGACCAGAGAAAAAATCCTGAAACCGGCGCTAACATTTTAACTGGTTCATCCAATACAAAGTCATAGCGCCCGTGACGAAGTATCCCAAATAGCGCTTAATCTGCGTCTATTAAATTCATGACGTTCTGATCTGAGTGCGAAGACATCCGTATACAATGGAATAGGGCTCGTGCTTGATCAGAAGCAAATATTTAAGATGTTGTAATGAACTTTCTAGACAGCAACAATTCATAACAGTTTCTTCTGTCTACCTATCTAGGTAGTAGTTAACTAGTTCACGATCTTGCTACTACATGTACCTCGTCGACCTAGCCACCGAATCCTCAAGAGCTCTCAATTACATCCATCATGGGCCTCATTTTCTCTCAACTGCATCAAACGCCCTCAAATTCCCAAGAACGAAAATCACCCCTGCACCTCGATTCACCCTTACCCTCTGATTCTTCCCAAGAGAAAGTCTTCGCCGTGCTAGCCGACTATCTCAGTCCCGAAAGCCCACTGCCGCTAGATCTGGCGGTGGAATCGCTCTTGAAGCTCTTACCGGCCAGCGGTCCGGACTCGGAAGAGATCTATCGATTCGGAGAAGATTGCTTTGAGATCGCCGAGATGAGCTCGTACAAGACCTCGGCGCACTCGAGACTGGCGCAGTTGCTCGAGGCTTTGGGGTTATCGAGTCAATTTACTTGGGTTACGAACGAGGTAATGAGATCTTGTCGGCTTGAACGATGGATGTCCTGCTTGTTGGATAGGATTCTCGTGGCCCTATAATTATCCATTTGATGATTCATGAGTATTACTGGGCAACTGACTCAAACCATGCAGAACGGCCGAGTCTGGCGCTTTGAACCATTACGCCTTTCAATGCACAATTCCTATAAAGGTGACTCTGCCAACCTCGGAAATAATCCCAACAGATTCCTTGACATACTATCCCCGTTGATCATCTCACACAATGCTAATCAAAAGACTGTACCACGGAGAGGCAGGCCCCAATGCATCCAACCCAACCCACTACATCAACTACAACTCCTTCCTCGCCCACCTGTACTCGCACCGCATCTTCCCCACCGACCCGACATACGCCCTGTGGGCCATGCGCGCCGCCTTCGAAGACGACAGGGACTCCGAGCCCGCGGAGCTGCGTAGCGCCTGGGTCCTGGGCGCAGCACAGTGGATCCTCTGGAACGGCCAGGGTCTGTTTCAACTTGTCATGGAGCCTGCGCTCTTCGATGTCACGCTGGAGACGTGGCCGGCTTTGAGGCGGGAGCAGGCCTGGGGGGTGGGGAGGTGGTATGAAGGACGAGGGGAGGGGGGGCTCTCGTTGGAAAGGTGGAGGTTTTGGAGGGGAGGGTTTGGGCAGGTTGAGACTGGAGTTGGAGATGGACTTGGGGATGGGGATGCGGATGCAGATGGGGGGAATGATGGGTTCAGTGAGGAGTGTAGAGTGGTGGCGGGGAGGGCGAGGGAGTTGATGGAGGGGTTTGAGAGGAATATGAGGTTCTAGGGATGACTTGACTTTGGTATATGATTCACTCGTCGAACAGAGAGGGGAGGCGTTTGTCCATTCGATATCATTACTCCTACTCTAGGTGCATGGAGATTGATGTACTATGTAGTGCGGGTATGATTGCCCTCTCGATTGCTGCCTGTATGCACTATCGTGCGTCATGTTTCATTTCTAGATCATTCATCCAGCAGCGGCTCCTGGCCACTCTTCACCGGGACCACAATCGACTCTCGCAGCGTACCCTGACTCCGCGTATCATCTCTCACGTTCGACGTCACCACCTGCCCGTAATTGCTCGGGGCGACCCGATTGCAAGGGACGCCTACGGGATTGACCAGATTCTGACACTGGAACACCTCGTCCTGTAGATTGGTATTCGACATGGGCAGTCCCAAGGTGTGGTTGACCGATTGTATATCGACGTTCTCAAACTTGATCCCGGGACAAGGGTGCACGTCTGAGCAGTAGAGCGAGGCGGCAATGTTGTAGCGTGACGTTCCCCTGATATTCGACCAGGTCACGTCTTCGATGGCCATCTTCGAGGTGTTGCAGTTTCCTGCATTTTCATTGTAGATGCATTGGGAGATTTGGATGGGCATGGCGACGTTGGTCAATTCGAAGTTGCGGAAAACCACGTTCTTGATGAGGCCGCTCCCGCCTCCGCCGGCATCTCCGTTGGAACTGTCGTCCTCGGGAACGCCCTGCCACGTTTTGATAAAGGCGGCTTCCATGCAGTTGATGCACTTGACATCTTCAAAGGTGATGTTCTCCACGTAGTCTGGAGTCTTGGGATACTGACCCACGGATCCGATGGCCATTCCAAAGCCCCAGTGGCAGGTCACATTGCGAACAAGGAGATTGGTGGTGTTTCCCTTGACGGCGATGCAGTCATCCATGTTGGTAACCACGGCGTTTTCCACCAGCAGGTTATCGCTGTTCCACGAGTCAAAGCCATCGGTATTGACGGTACCCCATTCATCATTGCTGGTCGCGTTAACGTAGAAATTCGTAATCGACACGTTCTTGCTTTGCCAGACAAACGTGGCCCAGAACTGCGGTTGAATGATCCTCAGTCCGTCCACCCACAGATTGGTCGAATTGTAGAAGGTGATGCTAATCGGCCGCCCGGGCTGATTGCTCTGGTTGCGATTCTGAGTATACCAGGCCTGGCCTTGTCCATTGTACCAGCCTCCCTCCTCGCCTTTGAGAGTCACATTCGTCCCGCCAAACAGCCACGCCGTGGACTGGTCCTGGAAAACGACCGAGTAGGAATGTGACAGCCAATACGGAATGTCCGTGGAATATCGAAGCTCTCCGCGCAGCGAAACCTCACAGTTCACCAGATTCGTCGTGTTCATGACCGAGTTCACGTTAAAGACCTGGTTCGCCGCGAAAATGACCTTTCCATCGTGTCCACAAAGCTCAAAGGCCTCTTCGATCGAAGGCGCATCGTCCACAGGCTGGCCATTGTGTTTCAGTGACTCTGAGTACAATGTGCACGTGTTGTCTTGCTGGACCACCCAGCCTGCAGCTGCGGCGATCAGCGAGAGTTGTAACCACAAACGCATCGTGAAAATTGTGCGGTCGCTCTGTTTCTCGACGCTTGTTCTCGGAAATCAGAGGTTCCGAGTCTTGGAGGACGGGGCCGCCGAGGGTGGGCAGGGCCAAGGAAGGGTCACAAAGAAGAGACCCTTTAGTGCTTGACTACATACCACAAGAGGGCGAGGATTGCTCCCTACTTATGGGCCGCCCATCTCGTCTGAATATAGAGAATTTGCATGCAGTGGGTCACAATACCACCACCCCATTTGGCCGTATGATTGCCTTTCATGACCGCCTGGGGTCAACGCCAGGGCCGGGCGTTTTGTTGGTAGTTTGGTCCTGTATCTGTTCCCCGCATTTCCCCCCCATCATCATCATCATCATCATCATCTTTGTCCAGGGAGGTCAGCTTTCAACGACCATCCAGACCCGACTCTTTTGCATCCAATCATCGACTCTTCTGATCTGTAGGCCTGAACGAAATGGGTCAATGCGTCCGAGGCAGGGGTGAGATCGGGTTTAAAACTGTGAGGGGGAAAAGGGAAATCGAAGAGCCAAAAGAGTTGCGTGGTGTCTGTTCCGGTGCAGATTATGCCGTCATCTGATAAGGCAAGTCCCGTGAGCAAGAAATTGGTATACTACTAGTGCGAGTCGCAAGTTGCAACCTTCAGACCTACCTAACCTGACTCTGAACGACTGTTCTTCATGACACGAGACTGTCGTCCGCTCTGGACAATGCATGACTCATGCATATGGGCGTGGCTTTCATGTCGCAGGTTGTCGTCAAGAGTACTCGTACTCATCCCTGGAGACAACTGTTTTTGTGCCACCGTGCCATGTGCGCTAACGGTCGACACGCCTTTGATACTTGAGCGTGCCGTGTCATCTCGTAGTCTTTATGTTTCTTTACTAGGTAATGGCTCTGAAGAGGGCGCTTCATCATCAGCCTTCTCACCGCCTCGTGTCTCTGAAGCTGCATCTCCTTCGACCCCTCGAGGTCTTTTTGGCCTGCATACATGCACAGCATCTGGTGCCGAACAATCAGATGTCAAATTCCGGTGCGTGGCAGAAGATCGGCAGCCACGCCCCCTCGGAAAGCAAGCCCTCGGAAACTTTTCCAGACAGTGAACGAGCTCTTCTTTTAATTTTGTCTAATCGATATAATAACCGTCTCACTACGGGGAGAAGGATGCATGTCTTGCCCGTCTGACCCCTTCATAGCTTTTTGGCAGGTTGGTCATTTTTCCTCGACTTTCGCTTTTCCACCCCCTGTGTCCCCGTTGGGAAATCAACAATTCTCAAAGTTTCTTCTTCCCATAGTCACGGGGAAACTTCCGAGTCCGACTCCGCAGCATCTCCGCCCGCTGCTCGAGAGTCATCTGGACCTGGTCACCGATCGGGATCAGACACTTGGCCAGGTGCATATAATTCTTGCGCAACAGATGGACCGTGATGAAAATGTAGTCGACGTTGCGGAAGACCAGGGCTCGCTCTTCTGCATAGCGATCCTTGCCTTTGACAAATGCGACGGGGTGATCTCGCCAGTGACGACGGGGGTTCAAGTGATGAGAGGTATGGTAGCCATCGTTGAAGGAGTATCGGTTGCTCTGGGATCGTTGTTAGTAGTCTTTCCTCATCTGGGTCAAATGACTCGCGAGAAAACAGGTCGGGTGATCTCTTACCGGGACATCAATCAGGGTGATGCTGGAGCGATAGTCCGAGTCCGGGTCGATGGGGTCCACAAAGGCATGCTGGCCCCAGTTTCCCACCATCAAGCCACAGCGCATGACCGTCAGGGGCAGAATCAGCACAAAGACGGTCGCACGGGCATTGACATAATGGTAAAGCATATAGATGGCGATGTAGTTGCCCAGCTCCCAAAAGGCTGCCTTGGCGGCATACTTGGCCTGCCCCTTTCTCCAAAAGTAAAGCGGCAATTCCATCCAGATGAAGAAGATGAAGCGGCCCACATAACACGCAAAGTCATACCCGTTGTCCCGGTCATAGAACATGGTGGTACTCAGGTCCTGCTCCCCATTCCCTTCCACATGGTGATGCTTGATGTGATGGTAATAGTAGGAGTTCCACGTGTGTCCAAGCATCGGGTCCAGAAGGTACGGGAAGAGGGTGTCGAAGAGCCAGTATCGAGGCGCCAAGACACCATTCATGTGGATATGTTGATGCTTCATCAAGGTGAACGCTCCACAGTACCACAGCTGCATGAGCCAGTGCAGGATCCCGTGAATCCAGGAGAACCGATAGTACAACAAGATCCCACTCGGCACAATGGTGGTAAAATATAACAACAAATGGGTCAACATCACCACATCCGTGGGGAATCGGACCACTCCCTGGGCCCACTGCTGATACGGCTGCAGCACATACTGCTGGAGAGCCACAGGTAATTTGGCCTGTAGCACGGGTGAGTCCCAAAATTGGAAGATTGTGGGATCGAAGTCTGGATGTGATGCATCATTCATATCCTGGAGCTTCTGTGCAACATCTTCATCGCTGGGCCGTTGGGCCCAGGCTGTTGTGGTCTTTGCTCCTATTGCCTCGTTGTCAGTTGGGGGGAAGCAAATGTTTATGTTTGACGGAGTGCAAGAAGGGCTGTATGTAATGACATACCTGTAGCCAGAGATTTATCCACCAAAGTGTCCAGCACGAGGTGGTCAGCAATGGTCAACTCTGGATCCACGTATGTGGTCGGATCCATGCTGGGCGACTGAACAGAGATATCGGCTGTTGTTTTGGAGGTAGGAAAGTCGGGGGAGGGATTGCTTGGCAACCCTGCGCGGGAGATGGATAGGGACGGGAGCTTTTTGCTCAACACTAATCCATCGGGGGGACTGAGTGTGTGTTACAATTTCCTGTGAGTAGTTCCAATGTCTCGAGAGAGGGCAAGTGTGTGTTGTGATGAGAATGCCGAGAACAGAAACCTCAAGGCAGGAAGCTCACAAGCCGGACATCCACGATCTGGCCTGACCTTTCGTCGAAAACGCTTGCTCCCGTCAGGGGGTGGGAAATTTTCTCCCGCGAGGGTGGGTCCAGAATAACGGAGATCAGATGGAGATCAGATGGAAATTCGTGAATGATAGAGAGATTTGACTCGGAGTCCTTTCTGGGTTCCTTTTGAAGACACGTTTGATGGGAATCTGGGATATCCAATTTTAAGAGATATTGCCCAGGGTCCAGTTGTCGACCAATTCGGAGGATTGACCTTGTACGTGGATTTCTCTAGCCCAGCGATGCTTATGAACGGGAGATCACGATCCGCTCGGTTGAAAAGCTTGATTGCAGGAGTATATCCTCGAGGGTGTATGATCATACTTCTCATGGCTCAATGTGCATATTCAATGTAATGGAGTTGGATCGTCCTGAGCGAGACAGTTAGTTTCAAGGTGTACTACAAGGTTATCGAGGTTGAACAGTGATGCGACCTCGGTGGACCTTTCCCGGCTTAGGTTTCTTAGGTTTGGCTGTAGCCCGTAGGCTTCCACTTTATTGATGGAAAAGGCGCACCGATTACTACCCACTCGGTCAAGTATAGCTCTACGCTCAGCAGTACGGATCTACCTTGTAAAGCCAAGATGGTCTGGAGATTCCATCTTATAAGCAAACTCTGTTCTGAACGAGGCTTGAAACGAAGACAAAGTTCATGCAGGGAGCGAATAATGCGCTAGTGGTGACTCGTGAGTGCCAACCTCGGTCTTCCTCCCGCCGTCGAAGCCTCGCTCTCGCACATCGGCGATCTCATACGCCGGCAATGAGATCATCATGATCATATACAGTACTCACGTACCTGCACCACGATCCAAATAAAGGTAGCGGTGATCATTGAAATATCTCCAAAGCGACCCTCTCATTCGCCTAGTCCAGACCTTTGGTCGGAAGGAGTCCATTCGAACTCAGAAAGGCGACTTTCTGCTGTTCCCTACTGCTGTGATGGTTCCATTCTCCTCCCTGGTAGATCCGAGAATCTGCAACTGCATGACTTGACCAGATCTCCGTCCGATCGCGATCTGATCAATAATCCACTTGGGCTATCCACCACTCTTCAATGGTTCCTTGTTGGCTTCGAACAGCGTGACCTGGTCCGCCACCCGCCGATGAGAAGCATCGGTGCAGGGTAAAAAGGTAAGGTAGATATGATCTCATCCCGGGTCTCGGCACGCGTGCGGAGATAAGCCCAGGCTTTGCACGTTGTATACCCCCAAACGAGCCCAGCGATGACTCGTTTCCGCCCCAGCCCGGAGAGTCTGCCACCAGTTACGATATCCCAATACGAGGTGCACTACGGTAGAACGGACCGATTCGATCTGGGGTCGAATCTGTATCTGACAAAAAAGTCGGAGAACCCTAAAAAAAGGGAAGAAAAAAAAAACATGGTCATCGGAGACAGAGATCGTACGGAAGAAGAATGATGTATGCTCGCTCCTTTGTCGGTCCGAACCTAACCAATTCTCCTTAATTACCAGCCAGGCCAACTCGAACGAGAGTCATGCATTGCAACCTGTTGCGCCGAGAACTCACAGCCCTTCCCGATGGAGGCTCTTGATCAAGTCATCTCACTTCCTCTCAACAGGCCCTACCGTTCCAAGCAGCTCAAGGATGAGAAGCCGTGTCTCGACGACGATGGATACGTTTGTTTCTCGCCCGGCGATGTCGAGAATCCCCATAACTGGTCGAAACGGCGGAGAGCTGGGGTGACCATGAGCGCCGTGCTCTTGGTCGTCAATGCTACCTTTGCATCCAGTTCACCCAGTGGATGCCTTCCTTCGATAGCCGAATACTTTCAAGTCTCACGAGAAGCGGCGAGTTTGACCATCTCATTGTTTCTGCTAGGATACTGTGCAGGGCCTTTGATATTTGCCCCGCTGAGCGAATTTTATGGTCGTCGATGGATCTTTTATGGCTCCTTCACCGGCTACATTGCCTTCAACTTCTTATGTACATGGCCTCCCAATTTCGGAGCGCTGCTGGTGGGTAGATTCTTGACGGGCACTTTCGTCTCTGCCCCCTTGAGTAACTGTCCGGGCTTGTTGGCGGATATGTGGAATCCGCTGCAGCGTGCCAATGCAATGGCCTGCTTCTCCGCGACAGTGTGGATGGGGCCCGCACTGGGGCCTGTTGTCGCAGGCTTTCTGCAGCTGAAGAAAGACTGGCGCTGGAGCTTCTATGTCCTCCTATGGCTCGGAGGCTTAACCTTTGCGCTCATGTTGACCATCCCCGAGACTTATGCGCCGACCCTCCTGACTCACAAGGCCCGACGCATTCGCAAGAAAAAGATCGCCGGATATGAGAATGTCAAGGCGCCGGCTGAAGATGATGATCGGTCGCTGTTGGGTATCTACAAGGTCGCCCTGACTCGTCCATGGATCATCCTATTCGATCCCATCTCGTTGCTCATTGCAATCTACATGGCATTTGTGTATGCATTGCTGTACATGCTGTTCTCCATCTACCCCATCGTCTTCCAGCAGAAACGGGGTTGGAACGCCGGTGTGGGAGAGCTTCCACTGCTGGGAACTGTGGTGGGAGCGATCCTGGGAGGTTTGATCGTCTTCACAAACACGACCTTGCAACAAAGGAAGATCAAGCAAGGCAAGATGCGGATGGAGGATTCCACGCCCGAGGATCGTCTCCCACTGGCTATGGCCGGTGGGATCGGATTTGCCGTGACTATGTTCTGGTTTGCATGGACGGCCGAGTTCAAGTGAGTCAATTTCCACTCTTACTCCATTTCAGGTCGGAGGGACCCCGGGCATTATCTGACTTGACATACAAACAGCTCCATCCATTGGATCGTTCCAACCCTCGCCGGCGTCTTCTTGTCTAGCTCACTCCTCCTGATCTTCGTCGCATATCTCAACTACCTAGTCGATGTCTATAAGATGTACGCCGCCTCGGCCATCGCAGCGAACACCATTGCTCGATCCGCCTGCGGAGCCGCGGCCCCCTTATTCACGGACCAGATGTTCGCCGCTCTAGGGGTTGGTGGCGGAGGTAGTTTGATTGCTGGTGTTGCGACCCTTCTCGCTGTCATTCCGTTCCTATTCTATAGGTACGGTAAACAGATCAGAATTCGCAGCAAGTATGCCCCAACGCCCGATGAAGAGAAGGAGGAGCGTGAAAAGGACGAAGAGCGGGGGCTGGACGAGGCGTTTGAACCGGAGGAGGATAAGCCGGAGGCGCATAATAATTCTACACGATAGTAATTGGGGGAGGTCTAATGATGAATGATGTAAAGGAATCGGATGCGGACATGTCAAGCAGCATGCTGCCCACGGCTATACAGCTATGTGTTACCACCGATGCTGGTCAGGGTTGAGTGGGTTAATGACCGGCTGGAATGTTAATTGTAAAATAGTGAATACATAACCTATGAATAGCAAATTCCAACTACCTGCAACATCTGTGAGCACACGCCATCAGCCCGCGAGCCTGTTCAGTTTTACCTGTTAGTCCCCATTCCGACATCGTATACCTCGGTATATGGCACAGCACGAGCAATTGACCGTTCGTTTCCTGCTCCATGTTGCAAAGGCAAACCTCTTATCGACCCTCTCACGCATACTCCAATTGATGTTCGATCCACAAGGGAGAAAAAAAAAAAGAGCCCGAAAAAGAAAGCCTCCACGCGGGATTGAACCACGGACCTCTTCATGTCGCAACTGCTCGGATGAGCTGATACAAGTGAAGCGCTCGTACCACTGAGCTATAGAGGCTTCTTGTTGTATAGTGGCAATAAAGTGTAACTTCTCTAGTGTATTGACGAATTTTGACATGGAGGCACCTGTTGTGTACTTGGGAAAATGTAACAGCTGCGACCGTCGTCCGTTTAGATGTAGTTAAGAGTGCGGCTGTGGTCGCTTGAAGCCAACTTCGATCCTGATGGTTTTAAATTGTGAGTATTCAGCTGGGTTTTCTGAAAATTGAGTGGGCACAAGGGGAGACGAAGTGCAGTGCTACTGTAAATATCTTGTGCTTTGTTGATGGTTAAGTTTTCGCTTCTTTCGAACTGTGATATATCCGTGGGCCTTGTCCGTCCAGTTTGGGTTGATGGTGATAAAAAGAAGGAGAGGTCATTCCACCTTAATGCCCGACAGCCCTACCACCACCCACAAAACATTGATCCACATATGTACTAGGTATGTAGTGTGTAACTTAGGATGTACTACACGCATGTAGAGCCAACAGCGACCGACCTTGTACCTACTCCACTGAGATAATTCAACCTGACCCAAGTCACACGAACCCGACGTCATATGCAAATAGTCAATATCCAAGCCCTACCGACACAGCAATTCCCCGAATTCCAACGGACTCACGGACAGAATCCATTTTGGAAAAGTGATCTTTCTGAGACCATCATGCCGGTTCGACGGTCGTATGAGCACGCTCAGCGCAGAGGCTAGCTCGGAAAAAATCAGCCCGCAGCATTCAGTGCAATGTCATGGTGGAACCTCCATGTGAAACCTGCAGCCAAGTCTGAGCGCCTCGAGAAGTACGGTTTCTTCGAGGTTGGTAATTGAGATCAAACTTCGGTTGAAGTATGACACCCACTTCGGCACTCGCGGGTATACTACCTTAGATACGCAATTGCCAATCAACTACTCACCATGGACGCAGGCCAATGGGTGATACTTCAATGGTACTTCAAGTATGGGGGTGTTATAGCATAGTTGTATATCAAAGACCCGTATTTCCCCGGACATTGTTCCCTATCAACTTCCGACAACGTACTACTGATTGATGTTTGCCCAGGCGAAGAGCCCGTGGTTCAATTTTGGGAAGAGTTGCCCCCCGTCGGATCATATGTACTACTGACTCCAGTGTGGGATGATCGATGAAGTCCCGTTTCCTGGGACGGGAGTGGCAACGGAGACTAGTCGTTCAGTACTACTGTAAGCATTAAGCAATAGTAGTATCGACGGCCGAACAGTCACGATATCGTGATGCGCACATCAACAAAAGACCCGCCATGTACACATGTCATATACCAAGTTCCCCATCCACCGACAATCTTCCAATGGCCTCTGGTCAAGACATCACCCATTCAAGCTGGTCAAACTATATTCTGTCGAATGTCTTAAATGCCTTCCACCAATATGATCGACCTCCGCCTCTTCACCAGCCCTAATGGGGCGCAGATCGGCGGAAACGTGGGACCGAAGTGGCGACTGCTTCTCCCTCTGCCCTCCACCCCGGACCCGATCGACTCTAGCGGAGCTGCATGGTTCACATTTTCTCATTCCCCATCGTCCGTGTCCCATCTCTTTTGTCCAGGGTCACATCCATCTCCTCGCCGGGAAAGTAGTAGTAGACTCACTCGCTTCTGCCTCACTTGCCCAGGTAAGTATCCTGTCAGCCCCTTCCACAAGGTCTCACCCACCGCACCTCGACTGCACGGCTAGCAGCAAAACAAGGCAACTCTGCCACATTCCGTGTCTCTCCACCAAAGGCAGGCCAACTCGGCGAGCCCGGCTGACGATGGTGCTATTTTAGACGTCCGACCTTTGCGCATGATTCCACTCGGCGGCCTGCACTGACAGTACCACTGACCCAGTGTGTACCGTGCTGCGCTGCGAGGATCTGCATAACACTATCAAAAGACCCAAAAACAAAAAGCTCCGCACTCACGGGCCTCAATCGTTTCGAGTCATTATTTATAGGACGATCACCATCCGCTCTCATAAAGCGAGAACCATCCAGTTCGCCAGGCTCTCACTTTTCTCAACACTTCCTCCTGCAAAATCCGTCGTCTCACTCTCTCTTCTGGTTCCCCCCTGCAAACCGACAAGATGAAGTTCCTTGCGACCCTCGCTCTGATGGCCACTGCGGTCATGGCCGCCCCAGCCGCCAAATCTTCCAAGGAATTTCACCTGAAGACTGCGGGCGCCAGCAAAGCCAAGTTCAACGACTTGTTCGTCTACGCCTACCACACTGGTGCTGGACTCAACGATGCCGTGCTCTCCAAGGACAGCTCCATTGCCAGCGCATTCTACTTCAATGGCACCATGGCCCTGGCAGACCTCAAGACTGAGTTCCCATGGGGCATGATTGCGCCCGGTGATGCCAACTATGCTTGTAAGTGTGAATCAAAAAGTGATCAGACTACATGCGGAGAGAGGACCCCTATGCATGAGTACTATCGATGATCCGTTACGAGGAGAATTGTACTGACTCGGGATTTTTTTTCTCACAGCATGGGAGCCAATTTTGATCAACGCCGGCAGCGGCACAGAGGGCTTCTCCATCGACAAGGGCAACTTTGTCTGGTCGGCAGACTATGGCTTCGGTGGCTGGTTGGGTAAGTGATTTCTTGCGTTTGAACCACCTGGAACCTTTCATTCCAGTCCTGACACCACCAATCTGACTGATCTCATGTATAGTTTGCGACTGGTACCACAATGCCCCCCAGCTGTTCTATCTGAACCGCTACTACCAGGCGACCATCCCCTCCAGCTGCAGCAAAGTGCAGTTGAAGCCCATCTCCCTTTAGTGGAGTACCTGAAACCTGCCTTGCTCCACCCGCACTAGTTTGCCGGGACCGACTATTTCTTGCTACGACGCATGACGAAACTCGACATTTGTATTAATTGATGATCACCACCTCGCTTAATTCTCCAGAACCATATTGAAGGAAATCCATTCATTTTAGCGTGCTTTTTGCACTTCATCAATTCGTTAATCACGTAGACTGCGTATTCCCTTTTTTTTTTGGCTTGTAATCTCGTCATGAGGCTGCGACCGGAGTTTGAGTCGGACTGTAATACCGACGATCCATCCCAGCCTGCAGACGAGCTTCCTCGTTAAAGGGCCCCTGTATACTACCTCGGAAGTGCTTGGACACATTATCTCGGAAGATCTTCACAGGGTCGGTGCCTTCTTGCGCACAAATCCAAGTCAACCAACGGTGTCCCGTCGTGACGTGCGTAATTTCGTCATTATGGATGATCTCCAGCGTCTCGACACTCTCCAAATCCGCCGCAGTGCGGAACTTTTGAATCGTCAACGGATTGACATCCAACCCTCGGGCTTCATGTACCAGGGCAATAATGCTGATCCGAGATCGTAGGTCAGACGCCGTCTCCAAAGCAGACTGCCACAGACCGTTATGGACCGGCAGCGCACCGAAATAAGAACCCAGCTCCTCGATCCGAGACCGCAGAAGCGAGAAATGCTTCGCTTCGTCGCGGGCGACCTTGAGCCAGTCGTGGAAGTACGCCCGAGGAAGCTCCTGCGGATTCGATTCGACTGTCTTGAAAGTCGAGAACCGCACACAGATATCGATGGCCAGATCGATGGCCCATAACTCAATATTCGCCAGAGCATGGAGCAATGCGATTCGACTCTTCACTGACCCGGCCTTTCTGGTACGGGGCATTCCGCCGGGTCTCACTTCGATCATCTTTTCTCGGGGTGGTTGGTCCGGCGCAGTGACGGTGCCTCGGCCGATCTCCATCGGCGAAGCGGTGCCTTCTCGCGCAGAAAAGATGTTGTAAAGGTGTGTCGTCAATTCGATCTTGTGTTCCGGATGGGCGGTATTCAAGATGTGGACAGCCCAGTCGCATAGCGTCGCATCGTCGCCAAGATATGGGATCGGGCCGGCCTCTGTCGTGTTCGAGGGTTTTGCTACCGTGGGGACCGACAACACCAAGGTCCCCGTAGACTGTGCAGCCGTTGGATTCGACTTTGACTTCAACTTGACTTTCTCGCTGACAGGCTCGACGCGACTCAGTCCCACGGCGTCCCCGGCCTCCGTCGGAAAATCGATCAAGACATCACCGCCGGACACATCAACGGGGAATGTACACGCCTTGATGCCCACGCTCGACTCGCCCGTCTCCACGTTAAAGTCATAAGCATGCCATGGACACGAGACGATATATGCCGAATCTTCAATGTCGACCGAAGAGTCGGCCATCGGCCCGCCTGCATGCGGACACTCGGCCTCCATCGCGTAGTAGGACCATCCTTGCGTTTCGTTGGGTTTGGAACAGGACGGGTCGATGGCGGCGAGGCGGAATAAGACGAGTCGCTTTCCGGTCGAGAGATGGATCAAATAGCGGGGATTGGTGAACGCTGAAAGCGGTCCGCAATTGATCTGCATCTTGGGGGTGATCTGGTGAGGGACTTGAGGGAAGAGCGACCACGTACTCCCGCGAAGTGTAGCGAGTCTAGCGACTGAGATAGTAGTATGGGGGACTCCGTGATAGGGTCATTATCGCGGGGGCTGTGGTTTTTTTTTTTAAGATCACGTGCTGATAAGATTTACCCTGTTGAATTCAACTTGATGTCGGGCGGCGGGTGCACTGCCAGGTGGACTAGTAACAGGTAGTAAGTCTAGTAGGGTACAGGACAGCACGAGCCAGTGAGCCAGTGAGCCACTGAGCCAGACTACCAAACAGCGCGGTATGGCGGCCCACCTGAAAGGCGGGGATGGCCGACGGGTCGCACAATTGCTCTTCGCCGAGTTCGCCGATCCACAACAAAGCATGAGATGATCAATGTTGTCGAAGACCTACAGGGGTTCAGAATTTGGATTGGAAAGACGGGACGCGGGAAGTCTATCATCAGAGTTTCTAGTACAAGAACTTCGATCTGCGTTCATACGAGTCCGGTTGAAGAAAAAGTACATGTAAATTCTGATTGTTGACAATGATTTGAGGTCCCTCATTCAGGTCGATGCCCTTAGTATGACGGTCTGGTGCATCGTGTCAGCGGAGTCCCATCACCACTACCTGTGTTAGGGAGTCATTGATAAGCGCCTCCTTTTTTCGGACCTCCTACGATCTGCCGTGGAGGCCTTGAGGATCAGTAGTCAGACTTCCTTGCAGCTGAGAAGGGGGACCGGAAAGTAGGGTGTTGAAACCCAGTATAGACTTGAGCTGTCTATATATGCATCTATCCGACCACTGGAACAGTGGAAACAGATTCTTCACCAGCTTAGAGAAAGCTTAGTTGATCGAAACAGGCCGGGCCTGAGGGTGGAATTCTGCAGGGTCAGGGGGCCTGATATTGGATGCCTGACTGCTGCACAATAGTGCGTTACTTTGTCAGGCGTTGGACTGCATGCTGCACCAGTCGTATTGCATACTGCGGAAGTGCATAGTCACACAGCATTATTGTGCTGATGTGCCCAGCTTTCCCATTTCTGCTGAATAACCAACAATGGAAGGCACCAGACGCTCCGGTGTCGCCGCGATATCGCGCACAAAGTCGAGTCGTCGACAGACCGTGGTCATAGGACTATCGCGCACCTCCACAGAGGCACAGACTCGCAGCAGCGGCAATCACTGACAGTAGCCGAGGGTCGAGGTCGAGGCCGGCAACTACTGTGACGAGTCCCAGTCTGACGGTGGACTAGTGAGCAGCGGGCATGTCGCACCGAGCCGCCTCGACAAAGCCCGCGCTGTCCCTTCGTCTGGTCCGACCCGGTGGCGGATTGAGTTTGGGGGCTCGTCTTGCCTTGTCTTGGGTTCGAGCTGAAGAGAGTTTTGTGGGGGCACGCACTTGAGTGGCCAGGGCGGAACCCCACGGCGATCTCGCCCGCCTTGATCTGAGTTTCGTACACGTTCAGTTCAAGCTTCTTGAACAGCCGAATGCCT
This sequence comes from Penicillium ucsense, assembly GCA_014839625.1. NCBI lineage: Eukaryota > Fungi > Ascomycota > Eurotiomycetes > Eurotiales > Aspergillaceae > Penicillium > Penicillium ucsense. Next base: position 39,760 of record WIWV01000004.1, read on the forward strand.
TGCTAGAGGTAGAAGTGAAGATAGGTGTGTACTTTCATAGCGGTGCGATGATGAATTCGCACGAGTCTGCCACTTCAGGCGTACCACAGCATGATACGTGCGGCTAGTGCAGCTGAACCTGGTCATATCGCATAATCGCACTACTGGCCGAGATCGGGCCTGCAATGGATCTACATGTGGAGCCCATCCAAAGCATGTCCGGCAGTAGACTCAAGAAGTAGCAACACAGTCAGCCCACGAAGCCACCAATGGTCCAGGTGTGACTCAAACACAGTGAGAGAGACGCGAGGTGACCTTTATTAATGGAGCCAGCCTGCTCCGCGGCCTCGCAAGGGCTTTCCTCTTTTCATCAATCTTTGGCCTTTCACGGTGCTAGGATAGCTTGGCCCTCTGACAGGATTCGGCGCATTGACGGCGAAAGTTCCCCATACCAGCGCATAGCCGGGAGTGGTCCAGAGCCGCGGACGAGAACCGCGCAAGAGCAGCGTTGCACTCGAGTCATCCCTGCACTCTGGGGCAGACCTGCAGCTCGCGACTCCGCAAAGCCGAGGCGCAAATAAAAGGCTGCCCATTCCCCTCACTCGAAGGGCCTGGAGTTTCAAACAAGAGGAACACTTCATCACAAGCGCGGAGCCCATGGAACATAGGATGAAGCCCGGTGAGTAACTCCTTCGTCCACTGCGCAGAACGTTCGCGCTTGTTGTGTGCGGACACCACGGACACGCAGTCGAAACCCCACGGGTCTTTGCGCTCCACCGGGGAATCTATGCTAAAGGCGCTTCTCCTTCCCAATGTAGACATGCGGTCGGAAAAAGCCGAGCTGGATACGAAGAGTCCTGGACAGGTCTTCGATCCCCCTTCCGAGTACGAGCAGGATTTGCCGGCGCTCACAAGTACCACCGAGCGCAAGTTGATGGCCAAGATTGACTGGCACATTTTACCTTGCTTGTGTGTTCTGTACTTGCTTGCTTTCTTAGATCGGTACGTGCGACCCTGTGTTGTCACAACATTGTCTTGCGAGGCTGAATCAAGTTGCTAACCTCTGAACCGTTGATGTCACAGAGTCAACATTAGCAATGCGGCGATTCTCGGGCTCAAGGAGGACTTACACTTGGAGAAGGGCACGAAATACAACACTGCCCTCACCATCTTCTTTGTGCCATACATTCTTCTTGAGATCCCCTCCAACATTATCCTCAAGAAACTGAAGCCTCATGTCTGGTGTATGTTCTTGAAGTTCAAAATGCCTTCTGTTGATGACGTGGATCTGACCCAGTTCTGATTTTTTTCTCTGGCTCCAACTAGTGTCGCTCTGCATGTTCGGCTTTGGCCTCGTCATGATCTGCCAAGGGCTTGTCTCAAGCTGGGGTGGATTGATGACCACTCGATTCTTTTTGGGTGTCTTTGAATCGGGCATGTTTCCAGGATGTGAGTTATATGTGTTGAGTTGTTGAGAGATGAGACAACCTGGTGAAGCTGGAGGCTGATGGAGAGAGACCATAGGCTTCTACCTGATGGGCATGTGGTACAAGCGAAGCGAAGCACAAAAGCGCTTCAGCTTCTTCTTCAGTTCCACGACTCTTGCGGGCGCCTTTGGTGGCTTGCTCGCCTATGGAATCGGACAGATGGATGGTGCTCGCGGGTGGAGGGGCTGGCGTTGGGTGTTCGTGATTGAGGGTGCCATCACCTGTGCCTTTGCCATTGTCTGGTTCTTTGTGCTGCCCGACTTTCCTGAAGAGGTCAAGTGGCTGAGAGATGAAGAGCGCGAGTTTGTGAAGGCCAAGCTGGCCAAAGATGTCGGCAAGTCAGCTCACCACATCAAGATGGGCTGGCGTGAGGTCGTGGGCGTCTTGAAGGACTGTAAGTGGAATGTTCTAACCTGACCAGAGCCTTGCTGAGTCAAAGTGTGATCATCTGACAAATTCTCCAGACAGGGTTATCATCGGGGGCTTTATGTACTTTGGTCTCATTGTTCCCGCATATGGTCAGTATGGCCTGATCATGCCTCAAAGCCGTGTGTTTCATTTGTGAACAACCTATGACTGACCTGTCTTTCCTTGCATAGGTTACGCATATTTTGCACCCTCGATCATTAAAAGCTACGGATACTCTCGTAAGTCGTCCCATCTTTCAATTGTCACAGCGACCACAACACTCATGACCAAATTTCAACAGCCGTCAAAACCCAACTATACTCTGTGGCACCATGGGCCGCCGCGTTTGCCTTTTCTCTCGTCATCGCCTGGTGCTCTGACCGTCTGAGATTCCGCTTTGCATTCACCATCTTCCCAGTCTGCGTGGCAATCGCTGGCTTCGCCATGCTGATGTCCATTCACGGCAAGGAGAATCGAGGAGCCCAGTATGGCGCACTGTTCCTAGTCACCAGTGGTGCGTACAGCGCCATGCCTGTCATTGTCTGCTGGTTTGCCATGAACCTCGGTGGCCATCACCGACGCAGTGTGGGCTCAGCCTGGCAGATCGGCTTTGGTAATATTGGCGGCATTATCGCCACCTATTCCTTCTTCGACAGCGACGCACCCCTGTACAGAACAGGATATAGCATCTGCATCTCGTTCTGTTGTCTTTCTATCGTGGCGTGCACTGTCTACGGCTTCCTACTTTGGCGCGAAAACCGCAAGCGCGACAACGTGCCCCCAGAAGCTCTCCCATCGTCGACCGAGGAGGAGTACCTCGGCGATCTCGCTCTCAACTACCGATACCAGCTTTAGACGTGCGAATCTTATCAAGCGATCCATGACGGGCATACTTCTGATTTTCCACCAAACGCTATACTGTCAACTTAAATTGGGATACCCTGTGGCGAAAAGTGGAATATACTTCGCTCTCTTGAAACAGGAGCCATGAAAGACCGAAAAGTCTGGGTCTTGAATATTAATGATACTATGATGTGATCTACATAATAAATCATGTAATGAAATTTCATCCACTGAAAAATAAACGGGACAAGAATCTGTATTCCTGACTTGTCAACTTCAAGTAGGATAGAATCCCATGGGGGATATGATCACAGGATTACCTTCCAAAAAGTAAATGCACTGAGTAGCCCCACAGGAAAATACCATCTTCGCAGAGTCTTTCTCAAACATGTCATTGACCAGCAGAGGGCCCAGCAACAAAGTTCTGCCCCGCCTGAAGCGCTACCGTCTTTGGCCTCTTGGAGCACTCCTCAGACGAAACATGTCGGTGTGTGATGTAAACAGTCACGTGGGCTGTCTGCTGGGCAGGCCCTCAATTCGGCTAGCGGCTCGCTTAGCTGAGTAAGCTGCCCAACACACAAATGCGTCGCGGGTCATCGCACTTTTGTCTTCCCTCAACCATCTCTCCTCATTTTCGCAGAATAGTGAGTCGCATTTCCAGCCCGAGAAAGATGATACGCCTCGGCATGCAATTGCTAACCATGGCCTCCTTAACAGAACATCTACGAAGATGAGAGCTAAGTGGAGAAAGAAGCGCGTTCGTCGTCTCAAGCGCAAGCGCAGAAAGATGCGCGCCAGATCGTGAGTTCATCTGCCCTTGAATTGCGATTGCTTCTCCAAGCGACCGTATCGCCTGCCAACGACAACGCTGCTTCATGATGCTAATAGTTCTGGTCAGGAAATAAACTACTCGCCCACTCCATCTCAGTTCCTCGGATTGAGGCCCACGTTTGAACGCCGAACATGACAACCCACGAATTGATATCATGACTTGCACGTTGCGTATCGTTCATCGCCTTTCACAAAAACAAGCTGCATTCTCGAACATGGTCTCGGCTCTCAATGAGACCTGGCATTGCACCGGTGGAATTTCGTTTGAACAACTTCCGTTCTCCGTTTTCCAATCCCCAGATTCTCTACATCGCCGGTCAATTGTCGACTGTTGCATCCAGGTGGTCATACCTTGGATTTCAAGCTTGGGAAGGCTCCTGTGTTCGGAGGAGGATTGGAGGATTGGCGCTCTGCTGATCCTGCTGGGCTTTTGATGACGAGGTTCTGGTCAAGCACCAGCTCAATTGTTTTCCGCATAACCGTTTTTTTGGATTCGTTCAGATATCGGGAGCTATGGAGAGGTTTCAAACCGAGAGTTTAAAAGTTTACTGAACGATCGGTTCACTAGCCACACCAGTTATGAATCGATGACTTGAAAAGTATTCTGATTCTTTAAGCCTGAGTAAATTCGTATCCATATTCTTCCGTAGGGTATTAATGTAATTGGAAATCGCGAACCTCATAACCATACTTGAGCATTCTGGAAGCTGGATGTGTGCGCATTTACTCTGTCAAGCTTGATTTGTGCGGCATCCGCATACACCGCCTGCCTGATCCAGCTTCCTGGGATTTTTTTCTGCCACCGACTCGATAATGATTTGATGAAACTCGACAGTCGCAAGAGACTAGCAGATTCGAAATTGTACAGCTGGGACTGACGGATTCCCATTCACACCAAAATGCCTTCAGAAAAGATTGACAAGAAGCGCAAGCGCACATCAGACCGAAATGAGAGGCCAACAAAGAAGCCTAGCCTGCAGACTCTTCCGACTCTCGCCGCCAGTGTCATTGAAGACAAGAGCGAATTGGCGCCTATAATTGGTATGCGCAGATCTAGCTTAGGAATGTCTCTCTATCACTTGGCTGACATGCTCTCCACCCGATAGCCACGACTCCTGGCGTTCTCAACTCCAAGAACCTCCGGTTCAACCCATACACCAAGTCTCGTCACAGTGCCGAGCGGACAGTGACCCGTAACCCGGGCATTGTCGGTGCCGAGATGCTGCTGCAGTCTTCCGAACATGAGAAAATGGACTTTGTTGGTCGTGAAGGAACAGGCGAAGATGTGGATTCTCAATTGAAGCACTACGTTGCTGTTGTGGACCCTGAGCGCAAAACATGGCAAGTCATTGAGGCGCGGCGAGTTACCGTCCGTGGCGCTGTTCGAAGCAGAAAGCCCGTGGAAGAGGAGGAGTCGGAGGAGGAAATGGTGAGAAACTCCTGCCCCCTGCTCCAACAGCTTGGCTTCACAGGCCTCACAGTATTGTCACGAGTCGATCAAAGCTCGCAAGGAAAGGAGAACATCGCTGATAAGCTTCTGTCTACAGAACACAATGCGTGCTCAACGGACCAACCTCACCAACACCTTCGGTACCAAGCAATCTCGCAAGGCTGTTCAGTCCATGGCCGAGAACGCCCAACTATCCAACGCCCCCGCCGGCACGCTCAACGAAGCTGGCGCCGCCCTCATCTCTACTCTTCCTGCCGACGTGGCTTCCGGTCTCGCCAAGGCCAGCAGCGTGCAAGCCGAAGTGCAGGCAGCCAAGCCCCTCCCTACCCCCGATCTTACTGCTGCTCATCCCTCGGATGTTTACTCGCTCGAGACCTTGGTGCCCGGTGGTCATTCCACTCTGCGTCAATTGACCGGTGTCGACGAATGGGTAGAGCAAGTGGAATCTGGTCTGAGCATCGTCACCGGCTCCCGTTACGTCTCCAACCGGGTCGTGGCGGTTGCGCAATCCGGCAACACCACGCAGATCCAAGTTCTCCGCTTCATTCAGTTACTGCTTGAATTCACCCGCTCACTGAAGGGCATGGGCCGTGATAAGGGTGCCGGCCCCGGAAGCAAGAAGCTCCCTCCCCGCGAAGATCTGCGCAAGATCCTCTCGAGCACATCTGGCGCCGGCGTCACCAGCACCACCAAGGCCGGCAAGGAGGAGGACGATTCCAACCTTGCGCTTCTTCCGGATTCCGTGGTCGATGCTGTTCGTCGCCGATTCGCGCCCCAGGGCGGCTTCCTCTCCAAGCATGACCTGACCCTGCTGCACACGACCATCTGCGCTCTCAGCTTCCACATTCCTCCCCAGCCGGCCAAGGACGGTGGCTCCAGCTCACTGGGCGGTAACTCGCCCAATGAACTTGCCACTGATCCCTCGGATCTGCGTGATGACCTTCGCCTCGACTCGAATACCATCCAGCAATACTTCCGTGAATTAGGTTGTCGCATCGACAAGCCCCGTGAATCTGAGTTTGCCAAGTGGAATATCAAGGGCGGTAAGGCTGAGGCAGCGGCTCGTCGGATTGCACGCTTGCGCATTCCTCTCGAGTTCCCCAAGGTCAGCCGGGGAGGTCGCAAGTAGAAAGGTCTCTTTCGTCGCAAGGGGTCTTCTGAGCATTGTGTTGAGTATACGGGAACGGGTTCTCTTTTCCTTCGTTGCAGCGGTTTCGCCTCGACTTGGGGTCGCAGGCCAAAAAATTCTGTTTCATGTCGTACACTACAATATGGGATTGACATTACATGTATATCCGGCGTTGTTATATTGGAATGTATGTTACCAAAAACCTACAATTAGGTCGTAAATATGCGAACTCTTTTGACTCTTCGCGTGCACATTTCCTCTTCGTAGGATCTGTGACCTGAGCCCTCCTGTCCTAATACCTATCTATCACTCTATTATAAAATCCAATCCTGGATATGCACATGTTTTACTGCGCCTGCTCGCGCACAAATTCATCAATCGCAGCCAACCCCTTCTCCATGACCACCGGATCAACAGTAACATGAACCCTCACAAACCCACGCAACATCTCCAACCTCTCCCCTTCATCCTCCATCCCAGACCCCTGCAAATGAACGTCCCCGACAATCCCAAAACACTTCGTCCCCGGCGCCAACAAAACCCCCTTCTGTCGAACCAACACCTCGCAAAACTCCACATCATCCACAGGCTCCCCGGTCTTCCCATCTCTGAACCTCAGGAAGCCCGTCCCTCCCGCTACGGGCCTTGCCCACGAACACACGTCCTTGTGCTTCGCCACAAACGCATCGAGCATTTGGAGATTGCGTCGGGCGAGTTCAAGATGTTTCGCTTGGATCGCGGGTCGACAGCGGTCACTTAGGGCTTCTGCGGCGATGAGCTCGTCGATGTTGCTTAGGGCCATGATGGTGTACAGGCCGCGGTTGAAGCAATGGGAGAGAATGGTTGGGTTGCGGGTGGCGAGCCAGCCGATTCGCAGACCGGAAAGACCCCATGCTTTGCTCATGGAGCTGGTGATGATGATGTTTTCGTAAGGGGGCGAAGAGGCAGAAAGAGGGGAAGTGGGAGAGGCTGTTGTTGAAGGTGAAGGGCCGGGCAAGTCGACGAAGGATAAAGGCGCGTCTTTGGAATCCGAGACCCCGTGGTGGAGAGCGAGGAAGATCTCGTCTGCGAGGACGGTGAGGTTGTGCGAACGGGCTATCGAGACGATCTCCATCTGCGTTTGTTTTGAAAGGACCGTGCCGGTGGGGTTATTGGGGTTGTTGACGACGATGAGCTTGGTCGTTGGTCTGATCAGTGCTTTGAGTTGGTTGATATCAGGTCTTGCCTGGTCGTCGAGGTCGAGTTTCCAGTACGAGACGTCCACGTTTGGAACGGCCTTTGGCAGCGAAATGAGCTGCGTGTAGCAGGGATACATGGCGATGACATGGTCGCCTGGATTGAGCAAGCTCTGGAAGAGCAGGGCGTTGGCTCCGGTTGTGCCGTGCGTTGGGAAGATGTGGTCTGCGGTGATGGTCTCGTTGTATAGGCCGGCGATTTGGTGGCGCAGCTGTGCGCCGCCGCTGAACGATCCCAGGGTCATTTTGAGAGATTGGATACTGGCCAGATTGGCGGTTGTTGTCTCTTTGTCTGTGGATAGATCGATGAGATCTTGTACGGAGAGGCCGGGCGTGGCACTTCCAGCCAAGGGTAGAGAAGCTCCAGCCCCTTGGGAGTCGATCCACTGCGAGTTGAAAATCGTTAGTACGTGGACTATCTGGTTATAATGAACGAGGATGTTGTATGGATCAAGTTCTAACCTGGGGAAGCGCAAACGGTGCAATCTCGCTCATCTTGAAGAGTGCCGAGCGATCCTCAAATCGCGATAACGTATAGATCAGAGCCTCGGATCTCAGCGTCTGCCCTTTTAAGTATTCCAGACAAGAAGGTTCAGTGACCAGTCCCCGAGAACAAACTTGTATTATCAATCATCCAGCCCAACTTGGAGTGAAACCGTCTGAGTCATCGTACAATATTATGGAAGCTGCAGACTTGATTGACTCATTGCCCTTATTCTACCCCGCAACAGTGGACCTTGTTGGAGTCGAATGGAGGTTCCTCTCGCCTACGCAAGTTGGAGGTTGGAACACCGTGGTTAACGAAAGTTTAAAAGCTGCCGAAGTTTCTGAATAGAGAAAGTCACGTCCGAGACTTGAACAAATGATGATATGCAGCGTTCCTCATGAATGAGTCTGCTAGTCTTTCATGGACCATGGAGTACATCCACGTATACAGAGCGTATAAGAGCGCTGTTACAGGTGTGTGTGTCGAGATGTTTAGGCAACGGTGAGCCCCGGCCCAGCTTATATCCTGAGAAAATCGCTAACATTCAAGTTCTACGCGCGACGAAACATAACTCGCTCTCCCTGGAACCCCGATGTATTTGACTTGACTCAGGTCTCGGCCAAGATGGACGCGAGATGAGATCATAGAGGGAAACTCTAGATATACTATGCTCGTCAATCAAGCACAATGCATCGTCTGCATCGTCTAGTCTGTTGGACAGCGTTCCATAAACAAATGGATCGTACAATCATCACGATTGGCACAAGAAGTGATCAAGACAAAATCCTCGAAACGAGTAAGAGAGAGAAAAAAAACATTTCATCTCAGACAAACGCTGAAACATTGCAAGACTGTCTGCAATATGTGGATGTGATTATATTCAAGAAGAAGGAATGGACAGGCATATGTATCGGGTCACATACGACCCGAAGCCCAAGGAAAGCAACAAGTGCTTCTCGCATGCTGCAAATGCTTTATGCGGAGATGGCCTTCTCGGCGGCCTCGGTGCTGAGCTCACGAGCAATGGCAGATTCGAGAGGCTCGGAAGCGTCCACGCCAAGTTGGAAGTCCTTCCAGATGGGCTGGTTGGCCTCCTCGGCACCATCAACGCCGACTCCGACGAAGCCACCTTGCGCCTGCCAGTCACTGGTGCGCTTGATGCCCAGGTCATTCCAGACAGCCTGCACCGCCTGAACCAGGTGGTCACGAAGAGGCTTGACGTGGCCTGGGGTTGGGGTGATGCGCAGACGCTCCTCGCCACGGGGCACGGTGGGGTAGTTGATGGCCTGCACGTAGATACCATGCTCTTCCAAAAGCTTATCAGAAGCGCGCTTGGCCAGATCGGCATCTCCAACCAAGAGCGGGACGATGTGTGAAGGGTTGGGAATGACGGGGATGTCCAGTTCCTTCAGAGCGGTCTTGACAGCTCTGGTGTGCAACTGCTGAAGGATGCGATCGCGAGGTTGCTGCATCTGGTACTGAATCGCAGCGTCGGCACCCGCCATCGTTGCAGGAGGGAGAGAGGTGGTGAAAATGAAGCCGGGCGCCAGAGAGCGAATCGTGTCCACGAGGTTGGCAGAACCGGCGATGTACCCGCCAACACAGCCATAGGCCTTGCCCAGAGTACCGGTGATGATGTCGATGCGATCCATGACGGTGCCCTTGGTGCTCTTGGGCGAAGCAGTGTCCTGCGAGGCATAAACGTCGTAATCCAGGTGCTCCGCAACACCTGCACCGTGTGGGCCGTACATTCCGACGGCGTGAACTTCGTCGTTGAAGGTAATGGCACCGTACTTGTCGGCGAGGTCACAGATTGCTTCGATCGGGGCGATCGATCCGCACATACTGTAGACGGACTCGAAGGCGATAATCTTGGGAACGTGAAGGGGGAGAGATGCCAGCTTGGCTTCCAGGTCTTCTAAGTCATTGTGCTTGAAGACCATCTTCTTCGCACCGGAGTGGCGAATACCTTGGATCATCGAAGCATGATTGAGACTGTCTGACAGAATTACACAGTCGGGCAGCTTGCTGCCGAGTGTGGCTAGAGTGGCATCGTTGGCCACGAAGCATGAACTGAAGACCAGGGCAGCCTCCTTTCCATGCAACTTGGCCAAGGTATCTTCCAGGGCCACGGCGTGCTTATTGTGACCGGAAATGTTACGGGTACCACCGGCGCCCGCACCATAGGTATCGAGCGTCCGGTGCATGGACTCGAGGACTTGGGGATTGCGGCCCATGCCCAGGTAGTCGTTCGAGCACCAGACAGTGACGCGCTCCTCCGCGGACGCTGTGTGGGCACGAGGGAACTCCTTGGCCAAGCGATTGATGTTGTTGAAGTAGCGATAGGACTTGTCCTTGTGCTTCTTCTCCAATTCGCCATTGTAGAATGCATCGTAATCGAACTGAGCAGTGACGGGAGCGGCCGGGCGAGGACCACGAACCGAGGTTTGGGCGGCGGGAGTCGAGCGCAATGTCTTGCCCAGGCTGGGATGGACTATAGGGACACGAGGGCATGTCAGCACATTAAATCTCAGTGGGGTATATTGTCTTCTTTGGGAGGGGTTTGTATTACCTGACTCGGTCTTCTCATAGGCGCCGGGGGCAACACTGGCGGGATGACCCCCGGTCGTGTGCAACGCGCGCTTGCTGATCGGGCGCAACGGCGCAGCGGCGGCAGTGCTGGAAGAGGAGGAGAAGCGCTTGAGGCCAGACATGCGAGCGGACTGCACAGCCAAGGCCTTGCTCATCACGGGGCAACGGCGAGCCACGACCTGGAGGTTGGACATGGTGCCACCGCCGCTGCTCGGATGAGCGGCGGACGACAGGGTCCGCAAGGTCGTGGGAGCGGTGCGCTTGAGGAAGGGGCACATAGCCCGGGACTGCTGAAGCAATGCCTCCATGGTGATGCGAATTGGGATGAATAAACCCCTAAACCGGCGACAATGGGTGGTGTTAGGGAAGACGAAGTCGAGAGCGGGAGAGAGGCAAAACAAAAAAGGAATAACAGGACTTCAGAGGCCGATCAGATCCCGGGGCACGGAGAGTCCGGTGAAAATCGACCCGCGCGGCGGGGAGAGGCTGACTCATCCTACGCTGACAAAGTTCACTTGATCATTGGTGGACGAGGACGGAGCCGTCTGGCCCTGAAAGCCTCGGTCCCAATCGGGCAAGTGTACAGCCTCCTCGGATCATCCTGGATAACTCGTTAGTACTACTACTGACGAGGTCGATTCTTATTTAATCAAATGTCACATCGACTCAGAACGTGGTAATTTAGTACTACTGTACGTAGGTACGGTATTCATGTTCATCACTTCAAGTGGCATAGTGTGAACTGCAGAGTCTAGACTGGGAAGCGTGCTAGACCTGAGCAGAAGAGAGCCAAGAGAGCATACCTTTGCTCTAACCAACACGATTGTACGGCGCCAGAGGATGATCGGTTGAAGGTCGGTGACTGCAGAGGCGTCCTAGATCTTCGGGTACTTCTACCGGAGTATCCGGTACCTAAGATGAAGCCATTCGTGGGTACTCTTGTAGTGTATTCTACACATAGCTTGAGGTGTACTAGATGTCTCATATCAAGTACCTCGTCCAGAGCAAATCCTGTGGCTGAACTCTAGCTCGGTTTCCGAGCTCGATCGCGACTAACCCTAGCCAGTTGACGAGCATCAACCTTGGCAGGGTCTCCTAGACGAGGAGCCGATTCTCGATGAGATTGCGGGGTAATTAGTTTCTGCGAATCCTCTGTCTCCGAATTCGTCTTTCCATTTGACCATTGTCAATGTAAGAACAGGTCTCAAAGGCCCTACAATCAAAACATGTCTGCTGCAAACCATTACACCAGCAGGCTTGCCTCTCTTCCGTGATGCGCCGGTAGATTTGATCTCGGTCAGTTTGAGATCCTCCGCCGCAAATGGGCCCTGCAGTTGCAAAGCAGTGTCAGCGATGATTTTGGTAGATTCTACAGTGTACAAACTACAAAGACGTGTTGGGACTTGCATGCTACAGAATACAGATGGATTCAGCGCTGACCCCTGGGTGTACCTGATTCCGAAGTCGGAAGAGCCGGCTAGAGTGACTAGACCAGGGTAATCGTAGCGTAGATCGGTATAAGAGTGCCTCGACTACAATGCAAACACTCACAAGTTAGACTCAACTGGGTCATCAAAGATGATTCCCTTGTTTCATGTGATCTATCTGCGTCCCTCATTTTAAGCTTCAGTTCCGTCGCGGTACCAATGGAGATGTGGAAGTACCTACTACCTACACGAATTTGAGATCACACCGCCCATTGTGCCAGTGGCAGTAGATACTACCTAGTAGGTGTACAGTCACTACAGTACAAGCCCTCGTTCAACAGGCAATTGGACTCTATTATTCCGTCAGCGTCAGACAGCTTCTATGAAAAGCGCCACGAATCATAGGTTTGGTCTACATGCAAAACACCAAGAATGAAACAAATACAAGCGTCAGCATTGTACTCTCCACCGCAAGTGACCTTGTGTTTGGCAGCCTTCCCACTGGAACAAGAACAGGGTGATCCACGATCAAAGGTTGATTGAGGCAGACAAATACGATCCATGTCTGCACGTGCATCCAAAGTAGCTCAAAAGTAGTCATAGGATAATACATGTCATAGGAAAATAAGAGATAACAAAAAAGACAAACAATCGAGCGATTAGTAGGGGAAAGAAAGAAGATCATGGTCAGGGGGGATAGAGAGAAGGAGAAGATGACCCAAACACAGAATCAACAAACATATCGTACGGCAGAAGATACCACACAAGAACCGGCGGAGGCAAGTGAAAATCCCGCATTGTCAGAAAGAAACGCCACCACCCAATTCAAGATAGAAAGCAACAGTATGTAGAACATGGTCAACAGAAAGGTTGAACAATTACAGTAGAACAAAGCACATGACGTCTGTACGACTTTTCTCTAGCTGAGGCCGCCATCACCATCAATCAGACGAAGTCGTTCTCTCACGGTTTTGGCACGTTTGGATGAGCCAGCCTTACCCCCGCCACGACCACGACCACGCTTGGCTGGCGCGACAGAGGAGTTCCCTGGTAGCGCGTCCAGATTGTCTGACATGGGGGTAGCAGCACCGGACGGCTTAGCACTGGCATCGTCAAAATGCCCCTCGCCTACAGACACAAACATCACCGGGTCAGCTCATCTGCTTTCTACAGCCACGAGAGGGATTCGGTGGGCAGTGTGAACAGCATCACAAGAAACTTACCTTCGTGGTACATGTCATCCATCGTCAGCTCACGCTTACGCTTTCCAGGCGCCTTCTTACCGGCCTTGGGGACACCGAACGATTCACCACGCTCGAGCGCCTCCTTTTCTTTCTGCTCAATGAGCTCGGCTTCATCATCGTCCGCAAGCCACATCGCAATATCCTTGGTACGATTCTCACGAGCGCGGGTGTTGAAGTCAACACCGCCAGCGGCACCACCGGAGATAACGACACGCTGCACCTCCTCCTTTTGTAGTGCACGTTTGCGAATTCGCTCTTCAATGGTACCGCGGGTGATGAGGCGGTACACCGTGACTTGCCGCGTTTGACCCAGACGATGGGCACGGTCCATGGCCTGTGAATCGATTGTGGGATTCCAGTCGGAATCATAGAAGATGACGGTGTCTGCTGCAGTCAAGTTGATACCAAGGCCACCGGCACGTGTCGACAGAAGGAAGACGAAGATATCTGGATTCGACTGGAAGTCGGCAACTGTATCACGACGATCCTCCAACTTCGTACTGCCGTCGAGTCGACAGTACTTGTAGTTTCGGTAGGTCAGGTACTCTTCCATCAGATCGATCATGCGCGTCATCTGGAAGTACAGCAGAACACGGTGGCCACCTGACTTGAGCTCCCGCAATAGCTCGTCCAGCTTGGCAAGCTTGCCGGAATCTGTGACAAACCGACGCATTGACGGAACCTCGACATGAGTGTATCTAGCCTTGCGCGACAGTGGTTCTGGTAGCATCGGTGGCTTCGAGTACGGTGAAGGTTCGACCTTGTTGAGCAAGAGTTGCTCCTCGAGGTATCTTGGGGGTTTGCTATACATTGCAGAGCGGACGTCAGGATTGAAGAGGGCACGCCGAGTTTCGAGCTCAGCGCCTTGACCCGAGCAAGAAAGGGTGATGGGTGGAGCTGAAGCCGCAGGCGCTGCGCATGGCTCAATCATGTTCAGACCTTGGTCTTCGAACTTTGTCCGGGAAACGTTCAACAAGTTGCGCATGATACCGTCTGGCGTGATTTCGTTCAGGGCCTGACGATTGTTCCGCGCCACAATGTTCATCAAAGACTGAGGCATTACAGTATGGTCAGGGTAAGCTTCCTTGTCATCATAGACGACATTCAATCTGGAGAGCTTGTCCTTGAGTGCACCGCGGGTTTGCAAGGCACGCTCAAGTACCCCAGAGCGGCCGTATTGGCTCGCCTCTCCGGCCGAGGTATCAACAAAGCGCAGGAATGAGAATGCGCCGTCCATACGCGAGCTCTCGTGGACATTTTGCGGGTCCCAAACGTTCATCATATGGTCCAAATATTTGCCTCGGAACCCAGCACGATCATTTCCAGGGCCTGGCATATCCGTACGGCCATCCGCGCTGCACAGTAAGCGGGGCACTTGGTACTCAATTCGATTTCTGATGGAGTACCGGAGATCGACAAAGGGTCCTTCGCGAACAAAGGAGGCACACTCAGCAAAGGCTCCGAGGGAGAGAGGCGATCTGGTCTCGGCACGCTCGAAGAGATCAGGGTGATTGCAGACCTTTCGGAACTGCATGACCAAGTTCATAAGCGTGGTATTATCCGTCTCGTCGCCGACTACAGCCTTCTCGATAATGTCGATAATGCTCACACGATTGCGCAGGTTCGCATACAGGGCACGCTGGCGGTAGTTGAGGTCGCAGAAAATATCCTTCTCGACCTTGTCGCCAAGTTCTTGTTGTACATGCTTCTTGACACGACGGAGCATGAAAGGCTTGAGAATCATGTGCAGACGTCTCAGCTGATCCTCGTTCAGTTTCGTGTTACTCTGCGCATGAGATTCAATGTCCTTGGAGAACCATTCACTGAACTCGTCGTGAGAGTCAAACAAAGTCGGCATGATGAAGTGAAGCAAAGCCCACAGCTCTTGCATGTTATTTTGAATCGGTGTACCGGTGAGGAGCAGGCGATTGCGGCAGGAGAAGCCCAGCAGATTCTTCCATCGCGAACTTTGCGAAGACTTGATGGCCTGAGCCTCGTCTAAGATCATGTACTGCCACTTGACCTTTTGGAAGTATTGTGCATCGACAACCACCAGCTGGTACGAAGTGACAAGCACGTGAAACTCTGACTCGCGAGTGTACGTGATGTGTTTGCGGTCCCAGAATTTACGGAGAATCTTGCGATCCTTCGTGGTACCCCAGTAAGGAAGCACCTTTAGATTGGGCACGAACTTGGCAATTTCTTGTTGCCAGTTGTGCAAGGTGGACGCGGGGGCAATCACGAGGAAGGGACCCCAGATGTTGTGGAATTCCGCCAGATAGGCCATGACGGATATCGATTGAATGGTCTTACCCAGACCCATCTCATCCGCGAGGATACCATTGATACCTTGCTCGTACAGGTTGACAAGCCAGTTCAAACCCTTCAGCTGGTAGTCCTTCAGTTTGGCGGTCAACATGGTCGGCTGTGAGATTTCAATGTCACCTAAACTGGTCGGATTCTGGAAGTTCATCTCGCCTTCATCAAAGGCCGCCATCTTGTCGTCACCATCCTGCTTGTTGAAGGCGCGGGCACGATCCTGGGCTTGCTGCACGGCATTCTGAGCATTTGCCATGGCAGCTTGTTGCAAAACGCTTTCATCCTCTGCATCAAAGTCGATATCCTCAAAGTTGGTGACCTTGGCGTTCTGATCGGCAACGCTGTCAGGCAGGTCGACAGTGTGTGCCGTAGGCTTGCCTGGTTGGATAGTCTCGTTGCTACCGGCAACCGTACCATCTCCAATCGCCTCTGCTTCCGCGGTTTTGATCTTGCGACCAATGAAATGGGAGTACAGCTCTGTCTGGGAGATCAGGAAGTTCAGCTTCCGCTTCTGTCGGTTGGCCTCACGCTCCGCCTCAGCCTTCTTCGCCGACTCGAGCTCTTGCTTCTCAGCCAAACGACGAAGATCACGCTCCTCTCGCTCGTTGCGTTTCCAAAAGCCCATCATCTCACGCATGTTGCGCTTGGCACGGGCCTGGGTATCCTTGGTACTTTTATTGGTCCGTTCCTGCCATTTGCGTGACTGCTTGCCAGCCAGCTGGGCTGTCTTACGCGAGTTCTCTTGACGATTGGAAAGCGAGGCCGTCTTGATACGGTAAACCTTGGGACACTCTTTGCGAGCAGTGTCACGCCAGATCTGCTCGTAAATCTGGTTGTAGCCCTTGCTCTCATAGTGCAGATGAATGATGGGCGTGGCTTCCTTGGACCGGGCATCCTTCTTGGGCTCGCGCGGGGTGGGCAGGACGGAGTCATCCTCCAAGCCGGCCAGATAGGCGTTCTCGGCAGCATCTTTCTCCGCCTGTTTCTGCTCCTTGGATTTCTTGGGCCGCGCCGATGGGCCACCACGTCCCGACTTGCGGCGCGAAGGTGAGCCGCGACCAACATGGAAGGAGCTCGTTGTACCCCCCTCGAGGTTGGGAGCCAGAGGCGTCACCTCGCCGAGCTCATCTTGAGCATTGCCACCTTCCAGCGCACGCTTTGTCGACCGAATCTTCTTTTGTGCCCGCTCTGCCTCGCGCAAGAATTTGGCCTTTTCAGCGGAATCCTGAGCCTTGTCGGCCTTTCGTTCGGCCTCCAGCTTCTTCTGCATTTCCAAGCGGACGGTGTTCTCGCGGCGACGTTTTCGTTGCATATCCTTCTTGCGCTCCTTCTCGTCCTGAATCTCTTTCTGTTGTACTTCGGCAACGACCGAGCTTTCGTGACTGACACGGAATCGTTCTGCGCCGAGGATGGCATGCTTCTCGAAAGATCGTCCCAACTCATTCAAGGTGTGATTGCGTCGACGCTAGATGGTTTGTTAGCGGGACTGCGGATGACAGGATTCAATCTGGTTTACATGAGTAGCTAGTGTACTTACCTTGCGGCTGATTCGTTCCGTCTGGGAGGTCTCCAAGAGTCGTTTCTTGCTCTTTTCCTGGAACTTCTCTAGTTCCTCATCAAACCCTGGACAGTCGACATCACTCTTGTCGCCACTGTCAATATCTATCATCGCCCGGTGAACCTGATCGGTGTCGATCTGATCGGTGTCGACACCAGCGGACGGGGTGTCCTTCTTTTGTGCCGGGCGAGGGGCCAGGGCGACCGGCTCCGTCGCGGTCTTGGACGACCCGTTGGGTGTGAAGATCCCCTTGGGTGGCCCCACCAGAGGCTTAGGCTCTACTTTTGGCACTCTGTCGGATTTGTGAAGGAAAGTGCCCGGCACCGGTCCTGTTTCAGGCTGACGGGGTTCAGGTTTTGGCGGAGTCGGCGACGCGGGTTTCGTCGCAGCGGGAGGAGGCGTGGATTTTCGGGCCGGTTGTTCTTCTGTTGGTCCGGACAAGATGCTGGCAAATGACATGGGATCCGCGGCGCGTGTTGGCTTCTGGAAATCAGGCAAGCATAATTGTCAGTTAAAGTTCCTTGAGATCGAGGTTCATCTATCAACTATTCCGGTGGAGGTCGGTCTAGTATCTAGGAAGGGGAGGGGAAGGAAGGAAGGCAAGTGAGAAGAGAAGAAGACCCTTTCTTCGTGGACGTACCGATTCCCGCACCGGGGACGTTGATTTGGGCGCCGATGATCCATAGACGACGCCATTGCCTCTGAGGCCGTAAGGCGAATGAGACTCCCGAGTTGGTGACTGCGAATGGCTCTCCAAACGACGTGTCGGATGAGCGTGGGCGGCAGAGGGCCCGTAGGGCGAGGTGCCATTGCCAGCCATGACGGTCGATGAAAACGGACGGGGCAGCGGCAGCCCTGGAGTGGCACTCCCTGATGGACCTGATGAGTATTGAGAGGAAGTCTCTGGAAGAGATGGGGGTGGAGGAGGTGCGGCCCCATTCAAGGGCGGTGGAAGGGTTGACGAAGGAAGCGGCGACGCGTGGGTAAAGCGCGGGCTCCGCGACACGGCTGCAGCACCAAAAGCTGGAGGAGTCTGCGGAGCAGGAGGGTGCGCAAAGGATGGCTGTGGTTGCTGCGGTCCCTGCGACGGCTCATTGCTCGGGTAGAAGGAATGATTCTTGGCCGGAGACTCGTTGGCCGCAAATCGGGGCTGCTGCTGGGGGGATTCGCCGTTGTACGGCGGAGCGCCCGTCATATTGTGCGGGAATCCGATGCCGAACCTGCGCAGGAAGGACGATCTTTACCTAGGGAAATGCAGCTGCAAAGGATGGAGAGACTGAGACGGAGGGGAAAGAAACGAGAGATGGGATTGATGGTGAGATGGGAGTCAGGCTCCGACGGATTTTCTCATGAACTCGCTAGCCCAGGACTTTGTGGTCTTTTGATGAGGATCTGGGGGGGATCCCGCACGGACGCGACGTCAGCTGGAAAGAGGAACAGCCGCGTAGAAAAGGTCAGGTCGAGAGTGGTCCAGTTGGAGCTTTCAGCGAGAATGATGAAGATGTTGATGCTCCGGCGGAGGATGGAAAAGGTTGCGTTTGGAAGAGTGGGAAGATGCAGGAGGATGGAAGTTCTTTGTGGCCGCGGCAAACCCAAGTCAGAGCAAGCGCGGATTTGGGGGGGGGAAAGGAAAGGCAAAAGGGTCAATGAGACACTAGGCGAGGATGCAGGGGAAACGGTGATCGAGACCGGCGGCGATGATAATTTGAGCCCGGATGAGAGATATCGAGAGGCGGAGATGAGAAGGGATGAAATGACCTCTACGATATGCCTCGAGTTCGGAGGAAAAGATCATCAAAGTCGGTCTTGGGAGGAAAATGAACGGAGGGGGCAATGGTTCAAGGTTGTTTGGTGGGTGATGAGATTATCCGGTAGGTTCTCTTATTCGGGGCCGACCTGAAGGAAGAGGCTGCCTTTTTTTTTTCCGTTGGCTCGAGTCGACGGCCGCTCTTTTGGCGATGAAGTTGTATGATTTCTACCTGGGATAGGGCTCTCTCTCTCTATGATTGACATTCGATTGTGCAGACCGATATGCCGGGGGCTGGATCCAAGAAAAGATCTCATTATGTTTACCGTCTCATTTTCAGTGTTGAGCTATCACAATCTCGTAACAATTGATGGAACGGATGGATACTTTCCATGTCCGATCCTCTCCATCTGATGGTGGTGTCGTGTACTTCCGTGCTGGGCCGCAGTTCATCCAATACAAACAACTCCATACATCAGAGGACCGATCCGCCGGTCGGAATGCAGATCTGGTCGGAGAGATCTTATCCTACCAGATCAGGGATTCCGTTCTGTCGTTCTCACATAAGAAGTTACAAAGAGTCCATTGGCGTCTCTTTCGGCCATCAATCGCATCTTTTCATGGCGAGAGCCTAGTTCCAAGCCAAGTGGACGGACGCTACGGTCGTTTCTTCTGGGCCCGATGGACTCGGTCGTGGCCAATCCCGTGACCTGTCCGACGGTGCCTGTCCCCATATGCCGATTGTGCCGCATAACGAGAAAAGAGTACAGTCATGACAGGGAGGACAATGAGCTTTGAAGAAGTAACCAGAACTTCGGAGTACCATAGTTTCCCCGAGCCTCGATATTGAGACTGAAAGAGACATAAGTAGATGGTGTTGAGCTTGAATTTGTCCAACTTCAAGTCCAAAGGCTCTCTGCCCGTCATTCCGATGACGGAGATGCATGCCAAGGCTGAGAGCCATGCCTCGTCAGTATCAGTGTCAAAGTCAGTATTGAGCGACGGACATCGGGATCGAATCCTGGAGAGCCATGACTATAGCAGCCTCCTCTTTCAGGTCACCATTCATAAGAGCGTTCATTGCAGGGCAAGTGACTCGTCATTCAAGCTTAATGGGCAGTAGACAAGCATGCAAGGTTGAGTATTAGTTGGTCGAAGTCATCAAGTCCCAGGTGATTTGCGGCGCTTGTCATCCCACAACCCCAGGCCACAGATAATTCTACAGTT
Source organism: Penicillium ucsense (assembly GCA_014839625.1). Lineage (NCBI taxonomy): Eukaryota > Fungi > Ascomycota > Eurotiomycetes > Eurotiales > Aspergillaceae > Penicillium > Penicillium ucsense. The sequence continues at coordinate 59,723 of WIWV01000004.1, forward strand.
TACAACACGGGCGTAGGCAGCAGCGACGAGAGCGTCTCCTGCTTCCGATATCTGACACGGTAGTTCGCTGTCGCTCTGAAACCCTAAGACGAGCGAGCGAGTACCCTCAAACACGTGACCAGCAGACCTGCTGATCACGTGATATTAAGGGTGAGCATCAGTGGTAGCGCCTCGTGTTTCAGGCTTCGCCTCAAGAGGTTGGTACCGTCTTTACTCTATAGGTGGCGATCAACGGGCTTGGATCAAGCCAGCTTATGTTGGCTTGTTTCTCTGAAGCATAGAAGTAAGGTACTCGGGCAAACGCGGAATTCTAGTGATCTCGAATTTGTTCATAGATTTACAGCTTCACAAATCCACACTGCCACGCTGTCATATTTTCACAGCGTTGACCACTCCCTAGGGTCTACATTCGGCAGCTTTGCAGCGTTTACCAACGATCATGCCAGCCCAGAAAAGTAAAGACCCAGAAAAGTAAAGATCAAAATCGAGCCAAATTCATCATCGGCCAATTTCCAAGCAAATACTGGTATACGGAAGTTCAAGTCACAAGGGTGACCTTCTACCCCCGGAACTCTAAGCTTTTTGTGAGAGGTAGGACGAGGCTCTAGCAGCAGTGGTGCAGCCACGATCATCCCGTCTCGGGCGGGACCCGTTGGCGTGGCACGGCTGACAGTTCCTGAGCGATGCCCGCCATACTTCTGTAGTGACAACTTACAAGTGTCGTGAGTAACTTACTGCTTCAGTGCTCAATGCTTAATGGTAAATAATATGTACTCCTACTTAGTACTTACTACTCGGCATCGGTTCGTTAGATGGTGGCTGATCGGAGAGATCCTCATTCATCATACTCTCTCCCCTTTTTTCTCCGAAGAAGGTCAGTTCAGTACCATCCGTGATCACTACATGCCGCATGGGTATAACCATCACCTGTGAATGCTGCTACCACTCTTCCTCTGCGGGATGGTGGAGAAGTGGACCGAGGTGACGTCCTCCACTCGATCGGCTTTCCTCTTCCCCAACGTGAAAGTACTTGGGGTATTCGATCTTCTCGTCATGGTCTGAGCAAAGCCAGCTCCCCGCATTCTGATGATGCAGCTCGCCTAGAAGAAGCAGGTATCCCACTATGATGGTGAGGTGGTCTGGCCCGAGCCTGAGTGGCAGTGCTGTCAGTAGTGTCTTTGCTGTCTTGTACTTTTTACCCTTCGGCCGAAGCGGTACTCTAGGCGATTGACAGGTGACAGGCAAGAGTGCAGCCGGAGCTCAGTCAGGGTGTTCGACTCGAACTATGAGGCGTAACGAGCACATTGAAACTCAAAGGCCAAATATACATGGTCAATTTCATCTTGCATCTCCAGACTTAAGATTATATGTCAAAGATGAATGGTAGAGGTCGTGGAAAAATAAGGCGATAGACCGTAGGACTAACAATGGATCGGCGGAACCTCCACCAGCAGGTGGAACCATTTGGAGCAGTGAGATCGACGGGTTCGGGAGTATATGGAAAGGTAACAGTGACTCGACAGGACGTTGTTCTTGGCCGCGGGGGGGCACATTGATCGATAATTAGCCATCGTCTACTGTCATAGCGTAGCTGGGATCCGACAACTTCCACCAGTATAGTGCCACCATCGGTCGTCAACATGCCATCATGAGGCGGTTTGCCCTGCATGGGGGAAATGCCGCCGAGCCGGTTTGCTTGCCCTCCCGATTCATTGCCATCATCGACATCGTGCCATAAACCAGCTCCGACTCGGTCTCCGTCCGCCTTCTTCTTGTTTGAGACGCGTGGGCAACGCACTTTTTAACCCGGACGTTTTCCCTTGCGCCTTCCCTCTTCTCTCTTCTCATCCTACATAAGTTATCAACCCAACCGAACTTTGCCTCCTTTCCTATCTCCCTCACCAACCTTTGTCCTCTTCATCAATCGACAAGCTCTCGCCTGTCACCTTCCTATCCCATATTTACACCCACTGAATCAGTCTTGTCACCACTCTGCCAAAACTTTACCGACTTCACCCTCGATGGCACCCCAAATCCCGGAGAAGCAATGGGCGCAGGTGGTGGAGAAAAAGGGTGGACCTCCCATCTACAAGGAAATCCCCGTGCCCAAGCCAGGCCCCGATGAGGTCCTCGTGCAGATCAAGTACTCGGGCGTCTGCCATACCGACCTGCACGCGATGAACGGTGACTGGCCTCTCCCCCTCAAGATGCCTCTCGTGGGTGGTCACGAAGGTGCCGGTATCATCGTCGCCAAGGGTGAACTCGCCAGCGGCGTCGAGATTGGTGACCATGCCGGGATCAAATGGCTGAATGGCTCTTGTCTGTCCTGCGAGTACTGCAAGACGGCCGATGAACCTCTCTGTGCCGGTCAGCAGCTGTCGGGTTACACCGTCGACGGCACATTCCAACAGTACGCCATTGGCAAGGCCGCCCATGTGACTCTCCTGCCCAAGGACATCCCCTTGGATGGTGTTGCTCCAGTCCTGTGTGCCGGTGTCACCGTCTACAAGGGTCTCAAGGAGTCGGAGGCTCGTCCAGGACAGACCGTCGCCATCGTCGGTGCCGGTGGTGGTCTTGGTGCCATGGCCCAGCAATATGCCAAGGCCATGGGTATGCGTGTCATTGCTATCGACGGTGGTGATGAGAAGCGAGAGATGTGCGAGAAGCTTGGCTCCGAGGTGAGTACCACCCGACGTATCATTGCATGGTTTTTACCATCGACTTTTGTATTCATGTTCGCATGCAGCCCCCGGTGAAGCTAACAAAGCCTGTCCCCTCCTTAGGTCTACATCGACTTTACCAAATCCAAGGATCTCGTCGCTGATGTCAAGGCCGCTACTCCCCACGGTCTCGGGGCCCACGCCGTCCTCTTGCTTGCCGTCTCTGAGAAGCCCTTCCAGCAGGCTGTCGAGTACGCCCGTCCCCGCGGAAACATCGTCGCCATCGGCCTGCCTGCCAATGCCTTCCTCAAGGCCCCCGTCTTCGAGACCGTCGTGAAGATGATCAACATCAAGGGCAGCTACGTGGGCAACCGTCAGGACGCCGCCGAAGCAGTGGACTTTTATGCTCGCGGTCTGATTAAGATTCCCTTCAAGACCGTTCCTCTTAAGGACTTGCCCAAAGTGTTTGAGTTAATGGGTGAGTAGTGCCCTGTCCCTTCTCTTTTGTTTTTCTGCTCCTTTCGTTCCTCTCCTTGATCCCATTGTGACGATATGCTAACCATGTGTCTTTTCTCGGAACCAGAGCAAGGAAAGATCGCTGGGCGCTACGTCCTGCAAATGCCAGAGTAAAGTAATCACCCGACCGACCCGGCCAACTCGAGCAATGTCAAGGTGAACTCTCGCTCTGGATCGAGTTGGAGAAGAGGCTTTCCGACTATGAGAGTCATGGACCCTTTCCCCCCTCATGATTTGCCACATCCACATGTGTATGAGTAGCCAGTGTTGCCATCTGTCCCAATACTGTGAGCTACATGAATGAGTAATGAAACATGTTATTGAAATGATGAGATGATTGTGATTCATAACCCGGTTCCTACAAGGCACCCGTCCAGTGCTCCTCAGGCTATTGCGAGCAAGACTCAGGCACGACACAAGCGTCTAGAACTTTTGAGAAGCTGTCCAAAAACACTGCATCCTCGGTATCTACTACTTGGTCAGTTAGTCAGTATTGCCTAACCTTTCCCACGCCAGACACTGGGCGCATTCAAGTTAGACGCGGTACGTAGTGTAGCGCCTCATGCTCGACGGACCTCCATCACATGACCGATGATCCGTCCTGTTCACTCCGCCATGTCCAAAGACTTGACGCGCATCTGATCCTTGGTGCCTCCTCGCTTTTATTGAATACTCACAACCTGTCAACAACTCATTCTCAGTGGAAACATGTACAAACAAATGGGTCGAGAAACAGCTGTGACGCGGTAGTAATTAAAAGCGTATAAATTGTCTGGAGATTGTGCAGCGTGCTATCTATGCCACGACTTGTCCAACATTCCCAAGAACGCCAGCTGGATATGGGGTATTTCTTTTTCTTCCTGAAAACTTTTGGGGGGGAGCAGTGTTCGTTGATCTCTCAATGTCGTTTCGTGCTGAATTATCTGCCCACGCACGTGCACAGCGAAAAGCGAGCGTCTCCGGGAACACCTGCGTCAACATTTGAATCCTAGAAAGGCTGGGGAACGAGACTGGGTTGATTAATGTCGAGAACGGCGCAGATGATCGGTGGAAAACGACCTCGTAAAAAAGAAAAAAGGAACATAAAAAGATATGGTCCCAGAGGGGGTCGAACCCTCGACTTTGGCGTTACAGACTTTGCAGCTGATATTAGCACCACACTCTAACCAACTGAGTTATGGAACCGTTGAAAAATAGGCCCCGATTTTGGATGATATACTATACAATAACGCGATTCTTTCTGCCGGTACTTCCCGCCTTGAAGCCGACCCGCATTGAAAAAAAAAAATCGTTCACCCCCAATCACTTCAATAAGAGGCATGTCCTGGAAATCATATCAATTCGACAGTTCCAAAGAGACAAAAACGTATGGACTCGCGGGGAATCGAACCCCGGACCACTCCCATGCTAAGGGAGTATTATACCACTAAACCACAAGCCCACTTGCTTGGAAGAAGCCATTTGTACGGTTATATTAAGCCACGCCGTGTCCCAGTGCGCCAAGTTCCGCTTCGAAAGACCCACCTGCACTCTTGGTAGGTACCTTACCTACATATGAATCAGGATTGTGGAATACAAATCTCGAGGGCAGGTCCATCAATTGCAACGAAATATGGAAGACCAAGGTCTGGTTGTGAAGTTATGATGTGTGCCGGTATCCGAAACGTGTGGCTGCTGCACTGTAGGCTCGGACGGCAATGGCATAGACCCTTCCGAGATGTAGTGACTCGTGAGCCTTCAATTTTGCATTCTACCGAGCCCATCTGATCATCTAGTCCCTGAGGTGGGCTGTATCGATCCATTCTTGTAGCGGCGGAGCTGGGTGGAGGGCAACCCGATTGGGATCCATTGTGTCCGTTAAGTTACCTAAGGCTGCCTGGAGAACCTTGAATGGTCTGTGTACCTGGGTTTGACCTCGGGCTCCAGTGACTTTGATCCTTGTGCACGGCAGTCGATCCAGTATACCTATTACGTAGTATGGTAGTAGGTAGGAAAGTGAGGTGTCTATTTGCCCAATGGGTCGACCGCAATTGCCGCGACCTACCTATCTGCTAGGTGGCTTTTCTCGTGGTGAACGGACATCACCAGTGTTCGATACTCCCAATGGTGTTGGGTTGAGGTGTCTATCCTGGTCTGATGGTATATTTCCAGCCCTTACTCGATCAAGACAATTAACACAACCCAACTGCAAACTGCATCTAAAACTACGCACTCCAGATACTACACGAATAGGCAGTACTTCGAGAAGACTGATACAAAAGGAGAAGAACGATCACATGCCCATAAGTACTAAGGCCACGAGGGAATCCAGCGACTAGAACATTCACCAGATCGAAACCTCCATCAATAACCGCGCGATAAGCTCCGATGGGCGGCTCCTCGCCGGACCGGCTTATCGCGCCGATAAGGACCGTCGAAGCTTATCAGCCCCACGTTTGTCCCGGAGGGTCGATCATCATGACTTAACAGCATGCACATGAGACGGTCAATTCTGTAGCCGCCAAAATGACCAATTGACCGTGGTCAAAGTCAATGCAGAACAGAAAGAGAAGACTAATGGAAACAGCAAACCGGCCAACCGACACAGTCTCCCCACATTTCAACCAGGTTGTTCAATCCACTCAGGGCTCATAATGTCTTCAGTCCCATGAACAATGCCAGGAGTGCCGCTCTGCGTAGACCTTCTTGATTCGTCACTTTCCCTTTCGGGACGCCTCGGCGTTTACTATGTCACATTCGGAAGCGCTGATTGGCTCACAACGCCGAGATCCAATGGTCTCGACGCGGGGAATGAGGACAAGGTGAGTTCCACGGGGGAAGATAACAAAAAAGTGTCGCCTTCGAGATTGATATAAATGCTCTAGCCCCCGTGCTTTGCCCTTCCCATACCTTCCAAATTGTCATATCCCAATAAGCTCAATCAGGAATTGAGCAATATCATCATCTTCGGTGTGACACTTGGTAATCACCCGCGCGCCGAGTAAACTTGAGCCGCTGACCGTCCCCGCACTCAATCCCCTCATCATCTACAAATCTCCCCCGAGAGTCAAATTCCAATTCACAATGGCCTCCGTTCTTCGCTGCGGCTCGAAGCTGCGCACTGCGGCTCATATGCCTGCAGCTCGCGCCCTTTCCACCACTGCTCGTCGCGCTGCGAATGAGAAGCCCTTCTTCCCCGACGAGCCTGCTGCTCCTACTGTCTCAACACCCATTCCCGGTCCCAAGAACAAGGCCGCCGCTGCCGAGCTTGACGAGGTCTTCGACGTGCGATCTCTGAACATGCTCGCTGACTACCACAAGTCTATTGGAAACTAGTAAGACCAACCTCTCATATTAGTGCTCTTTTCGACCAAAACTTTGCCACCACGGATGCTAACACCAGCTCACTTAAAACAGCATCGCTGACCTCGATGGCAACCAACTTCTCGATGTGTAAGTCGTTGCGCCTTCTGATCCATGTCGTTGAAACAGCATAGCTTACAGAGAATCGTACAGCTATGCTCAGATTGCTTCTATCCCCGTCGGCTACAACAACCCCCACCTCCGCCAGGTGTCTCAATCCGAGGAGATGATCACCTCGCTGATCAACCGTCCTGCCCTGGGCAACTTCCCCTCATCTGACTGGTCTCACATCCTCAGGACCGGTATCCTCCGTGCTGCCCCCAAGGGACTGAACCAGGTCTTCACCGCCATGGCTGGCTCTGATGCCAACGAGACTGCCTACAAGGCTGCCTTCATGTACTACCGTCAACTCCAGCGTGGTGGTCCCGAGGTTGACTTTACCGCCGAGGAGATCGAGTCCTCCATGAACAACCAGGGTCCGGGTTCTCCCCAGCTGTCCATCCTGTCCTTCAAGTCTGCCTTCCACGGCCGTCTCTTTGGATCTCTCTCCACCACCCGCTCCAAGCCAATCCACAAGATGGATATCCCTGCCTTTGACTGGCCCCAGGCTACCTTCCCCATGCTGAAGTATCCCCTCGAGGAGCACGTCCAGGAGAACGCCGCCGAGGAGAAGCGCTGTCTGGAGGAGGTTGAGCGCCTGATCAAGGAGTACCACAACCCGGTGGCCGCCGTGATGGTCGAGCCCATCCAGTCGGAGGGTGGAGACAACCACGCCTCGCCCGCCTTCTTCCAGGGCCTGCGCGACATCACCAAGCGCAACAAGGTCCTCTTCATTGTTGACGAGGTGCAGACCGGTGTTGGTGCCACTGGCAAGTTCTGGGCTCACGATCACTGGAACCTGTCTACCCCCCCCGACATGGTGACCTTCTCGAAGAAGGCCCAGACTGCTGGCTACTACTTTGGCAATCCAGCTCTCCGCCCCAACAAGCCATACCGCCAGTTCAACACCTGGATGGGTGACCCATCCCGTGCTCTGATCTTCCGTGGCATCATCGAGGAGATTGAGCGTCACGACCTGGTCGAGAACACCCGCATCACCGGCGACTATCTGTACGCCGGCCTGCAGCGTCTTGCCAAGCAGTACCCTGAACACTTCCAGAACCTTCGTGGTAAGAACCAGGGTACCTTCATTGCCTGGGATACTCCCAAGCGGGACCAATTCCTGGCCAAGGCCAAGACCGTCGGTGTGAACATTGGTGGCAGCGGTGCGCAGGCCGTCCGTCTGCGCCCCATGCTGATCTTCCAGAAGCATCACGCTGATATTCTGCTCGAGAGCATCGAGAAGACCATCAACCTGCTTTAATCGACTGAAATCTGTCTTGAAACTTCCGCAAACGAGAATTGACTTTCGGGGCTATTGATACCCGCGGATCTTCATGGACTTTCTTGTCTTAATTTTGCGAATTTGTGAGCGTTTATGTCTGTTCCATCTTCTCGTCATGTGATGTACGTCACGTTTTCAGTCATGTCTCTGGAGAAAACACCGTGATATTTCATGTCCATAGACACTTTATAACGATTTTCTTCAAAATGATTTTCATACTCTAAATTTCGAAATGCGTCCTAGATCACAAGCGCTGCCGGGAGTAAGGCCCTGACGATCGAGAACCATCGTTTTATTCCCGAGCAGTCTAAACGCGTGACCGGAAGATAAGGAAAAAAAAAACCAAGAACAAAGGCTAAATGCAGTCATGTAAACGAAACTCCCCAAAACCAAGCAATGCATCCATGTACTCCATCTTCTGATTTCGACCCGCAATGGACTTCGTAACAGGGTATCTAGAATAGAGACAGCCTTCAAGAGGCACGGGAGTTGCCACGGCGGGTCGAGAAGACGGTAAGATCGCATCGAGTATCAAGCGTCTTGGGCCTCATCATGGTCCATACTTCCGTCACGTCTAAATCATCATAACTTGGTTGGCTTTCGATCGCAAGATTCTCGTTCGCGAAGGGGGATGGGTGACTCAGGGGGTAGACTCACGGTACGAATTTGATCCCAGAGTCTTCCAGACTGCTGATGATGTATTCGGGGAGCTGTGATTAGAGACCGTCCATCAGCATCGAGCGCTCACTTTATTTGAATAGAGGGTTCAACTTACTATGCCCGTCACTTTGGCCGCATATGTGCCAGCCACGTAGTTGTCCAGTCGTTGCCACCGAGCCACCCAGCTAACTGTTGGGTTTCCAATCGACATCAGACCCTCAAAGACCTGCGAGGTGCATTCCTCGATGGCGTCGGTGTTTCCTGCGAGCTGGAGCACGTTCTCGCAGTTCGGACAGCCCTCGCGCACGAATTTCTGTAGTGAGACAAGCCAGATATGGTCAGCTCTGTGTCTTGAAGTGAAGCGCTCTGCGATCTAGCACGAGGGGGGACCGTCAGAGTAGAGTGCTGGGTGGAAGCTCTTACGGTGTGTGGCTGGACGACGGCGCAGACCATGCATGCGCGGAGATGACGCTGCTGAGAAGGAGTCGCGTAGAAAGACATGATGATATGGCGCGAGCAGGAGCCTTTTAGACAACAATGAGTGAATGGTGGGAAGATCGGAGTTGGAGTGCGTTGCGCGGTCGATGGTTCTGGAAAAGCGCCAAGCCTTCGGGGACAGCGAATGACGGGGAAAAAGTCACGGCCAGAGCAGATCGCCGAGAGAGCGAGAGACGAGCGGACAAGACGTTGAGACGGCCAGGTTATCAGATCCCTCGGACCAATAGTCTTGGTTTTTTTTTGGGTCGGCTTCGACATCTCTTGTTCGCCTCAATCTTCCCTTTTTCACCTCCTACCGTATACACCTTTTGGCACCTAGACGATTGGGATCCAGTTCTCAGTTCAGTTTTCTATCGCCTGCCACTCTTCTCCTCTCTTCCCCGCCGCCGCATCGTCTTTGCCCGTCCCCGATCATCGCGGTCTCGTGCCCCTCCGTAAAACCTCGTTTCCACACTCGCCATGGCTTCGGCACAAGAAGAGGCCAACGCCTTGAAGCTGAAAGGCAATAAGGCCTTCGCTGAGCACGACTGGCCCACGGCAGTCCAGTTTTACGATCAAGCCATTGAGAAATACGACAAGGAGCCATCCTTCTTCTCCAACAGGGCTCAGGTATGACCGGCTGCAACATGAGATCACTCGCTTGTCCCATGGTAGATTTGAGAGCGCACTGAATGATGCTAATTTATTGTTTCTTTTTTTCTTGAATACAGGCCCAAATCAAACTCGAGGCCTTCGGCTTTGCCGTCGCCGACGCCACTGCGGCCTTGGAATTGGACCCCAACTACGTCAAGGTTAGCCGCTCACGATCGAACCATCCGATATTCCGATGTTGCTCGTTCCCAGCGAGATAGAAAGCCACGGTTCTGATGTGATGATATTCCACTAGGCGTACTGGAGAAGAGCTCTGGCCAAGACTGCCATCCTCGACTATAAGGGAGCCCTGCGCGACTTCAAGGCTGTGGTTCAGCGGGAACCCAACAACCAGAATGCGAAGATCAAGCTCGCGGAGTGTGAGAAGCTTGTGCGCCGTCTGAACTTTGAGAAAGCGATCGAAGTTTCCGATCCCCCTTCAGCATTCGAGGGCCTGAATATCGAAGCAATTAATGTGGAGAGCGACTATGATGGCGTGCGACTGGGCAGCGAGATGACTCAGGAATTCATCGATGATATGATTCAGCGGTTCAAGGATGGCAAGAAGATCCACCGTAAATATGTGTTCCAGATCATCAAGGCTGTGAAAGACATCGTCTATAATGAGCCAACCATGGTGGAGGTTGGTGTTGATGCGGGCAAGAAGTTGACAGTCTGTGGTGACACCCACGGTATGTCAACAAACCAACTTTAATTGTCGATGTACTCAGAACGGCCTGACTAATATGAATCAGGTCAATTCTTCGATTTGCTCGAGATCTTCCGTCGCAACGGAAGCCCATCTGAGTCGCATGCCTACCTCTTCAACGGTGACTTCGTTGACCGAGGCTCGTGGTCGTGTGAGATTGCCTTGCTGCTTTACGCTTATAAGTGGCTGCGCCCGAGCGGCTTGTTCCTCAACCGAGGTAACCACGAGACGGATGATATGAACAAGGTCTATGGTTTCGAGGGCGAGTGCAAGGCTAAGTATAATGAGCGTGTGTTCAAGGTCTTCTCTGAGTCATTCTCTGCGCTTCCTTTGGCGACATTGATTGGCGAGAAGTATCTTGTCCTACACGGTGGTCTGTTCTCAGACGATAAGATCACCTTGAACGATATTCGCAAGCTGAACCGCCACAACCAAAGGCAGCCCGGCCAACAAGGCTTGATGATGGAAATGCTTTGGACTGACCCCCAGCCCCAGCCCGGCCGCGGGCCAAGTAAGCGTGGTGTTGGCCTTCAATTCGGTCCCGACATTACCAAGCGTTTCTGCGAGAACAATGGTCTCGAAGCCATCATTCGATCACATGAGGTCCGCATGGAGGGTTATGAAGTTGAGCACGATGGCCGGTGCATCACTGTCTTCTCGGCGCCCAGATACTGTGACTCAACGGAGAACAAGGGCGCCTATATCAACATCGGACCCGATCTCAAGCTCAACTATGAAGTCTTTGAAGCAGTTCCTCACCCTGATATCAAGCCCATGGTAAGTTCGGTATCTTGCGGTACAATCTCGTGAAGGTTTCCTCAGCTAACGTTCGTGTCCAGGCCTACGCCCAAAACTCGATCTTATCTTCTATGTAAAGCCCACAGGCCATTCGCTGAGCGAACGCTTTCCTAGACAGAAACGTTCTATGTATTCACGAGCCCCACAATCTCTTTTTACTTCACATTCGAATTTCAACATGAGGCGGCGTACGAGCTGGTAACTTTCACCTTGTGATACCTTGGCATGAACTGTGATTTCTAGGACAATGTGACATATGTGTTAATGGTCCATGGCAGACTGGATCCAAATCAATGTTATCGAATCGGGCAGACACCTCGATTGGACAGACCTCCTACTTCACCCATCTCCAACTCCGAAGGCCGAGGTCCCAGAACAAGCTGACGTAGGCTAATCCGCGGCTGTAATCCAGGAGGAAATCATACATCTTTGCATGGATCATTGGATACTGCGCCTAATCTAGATTGACCGCTTTCCGTGCCCCGCGGTCCCCCTCCACCAAGACATATGATGATATGACGGCTTCCCCAGCTTTCCTCAATTCAAGCAAATAAATATGGAGTTTGATCCAAAGACACGTAAGAGGAGCACCTGATACATTTTGCATATGGTTGGGCTATTCAAACTGACTTATATCAGCCCAGTATCTCACCTCGGACCCGGCAAGCTTCGCGTCTGTCTCCGCCGACGACCGATGGCCCGTCATCCTTGTATGCCCACGACATTTACCTCCGTTGGAGTCGTCCACCACAGGCTAATGAGAAAAGACCGGTGCTATTGATGACTTGGCTCGGTCGGTGAGCGCTGTCTCGGATGATGAGAAAGCCAAGGAAGGAAAGAGCATTATTGAGAAGCTGGCGACTTTGAAGTATGAGTTGCAGCATGATCGGCAATTGAGGTAAATTTCATTTCGTCCTCTTACACGATTCTGAGGTGGTAAGGCTTACCTTATCTACTAATTGTATAGCCCCCTCGAAGATGATGGTGCGTCGGATATCGCATCGTACAATGAGGAGCTTGTGCAGCGTGGAAATCCCAAGTGGCACGATGCCCCTTGGCTATTTGCCGAATGCTATCTTTGTACGTTCGCCCATTGTATTGCTTCCTGACGGAAAATGACATGGGACTAATTTGCAAGGATATATAGATCGCCGAATGGAGACCTTCTTCGCTCTGTCCAAGCACTGGAAGGGGTATGATGTCTTTGCACGCCAAAAGATGTCAACCTTCAAGTCCTCCCGACCGGCCGTACTAGAGCTCGCCGCACGATACCGCGAATTGGCCCATGAGGCGGAGACCGGGAAGGGAGTGGATGGACGATCCGCGGAACAAGTTGAACAAGCTGAGAAGCTCCTCTTCTCGGAAATGTGTGAGATCTGCTTATGGGGAAATGCCACCGATCTCTCCCTCCTGACCTCCCTTACGTACGAGGATATCCAGAAGCTGCAGGGATCGGATGCGCGAAAAGCATCGCAGAAGAACATCCTCGTCAATGACCTCGAGGCTACGTTCAACGTCATGCAAAAAGCTCGTACCGAGAAGAAAAACGGCGAGCGTCGTGTCGATATTGTCCTGGACAATTCTGGATTCGAATTGTTCGTCGACCTCATCCTGGCTGGGTATTTGCTGTCTGTCGGCCTGGCCACGACTATCGTTCTGCACCCCAAGCGTCTGCCATGGTTCGTTTCAGACGTTACACCAAAGGACTTTTCAGACCTTCTCAATTCGATGGTCGACCCACAAGCATTCTACACGGCTCCTGACGAGTCGGGCAAGACGTACCCCCCTCTTTCGGAGAAGGAGGTGCAAGATGTGAAGTTCCTCTTCGAGCAGTGGAGTCAATTCCACCAAGATGGCAAGCTCATCGTGCGTCCACATTCGTTCTGGACTACCCAGGGATCTTTCTGGCGCATGCCGCACGTGGCCCCGGAGCTCTTCGACGATCTCAAGGAAAGCGAGCTTGTCCTATTCAAGGGCGACTTGAACTATCGCAAGCTCGTCAATGACGTACGTATCTTGTTTCCAAAGATCCTTTGCACCCTGGATAAACACACACACACACACACACACACACACACACACACACACACACACACACACACACACAAATCTTGTTTCACTAGTACTGACCATCTCACTCAGGCTCAATGGGACCCAACGACTCCCTTCACAACTGCCATTGGATCCTTGGGACCAAAATCTGGAATCCGTGTGATGGCATTCCGTACGTGCAAGGCGGATGTGGTTGTTGGCCTGCCTCAAGGCGAAGACGAGAGGCTTCGCCAGCTTCCTGGAGGCGGCGGTGCCGAGTTGCGAAAGTGGGCGTGGACTGGAAAATGGGCCGTGGTGTCTTTCTGTGATGGTAAGGCTTGATCGTAATGGGTGGAGACTCTGATTTTCAATATGTGGGTGGTCTGTTTTGAACACATAAGAGGCATAACTGCACAGAATGCTGTAGATTTTCTAGGGAAATTTGTTGGTCAACACATAGAACTGTTAATATCGGAGGACTCAGTAGATCAAAAATGACAACCAATGTGCCAACAGCAGGTCACGATGGCGGAATTGTAAGTTATCGCTGGTTCTCGTGTTCCTAGGCATAGACAGGAAACATATGCTTGGAAGCAACGGGGAAAAACATTGCATTAAGCAACCTGGCATTATATACGCTCACTCGATAGAACCAAGCTTCAGCAGGAAAGAAACAGAAAAGCAACAGCCGCTCACAAACAAACTCAACCCAAGACTTTCCCTGCACTATTCTCCTTGCCCATTTGGTTCAACTTTCGGAGATCCTCCTTCTGCTTCAATCTCGACAACGCCGCAGCCCGGCGTTCGGGTGATAAACCATCAGCTCTGAGATCAGTGAGCCCCGTTCGCCGCAGCCCGCGACTGCCTCCGTTGAAGGTATTGCCCGCGTATGTTTGGCGCGACGAGGGCAGCGGAGACATGGACTCAAGCGCGGACTTGATGTGTGAACGGGGCTGAAGAGCAAGGTCCCCATAGCGATCGTCCTTTGAATCTCCGGGATCTCGTCGGTAGAGTGAGCGGTAGCTACGCTGTTTGTCATCTACTTTCTGGGTCTTTTGGGTATTGCGATCGAGGGTTCTCAGTGCTGGGATGTCTGGCGGGGAGGAAGGGGGCACTGCGTTATGGGTGCTGCGGTAGGCGACGTTGGGTCTCGGTAGGATCTCGTTCAGATAGTGCGTGACTTCGTCATCATCGGCGGTGACATTTTGCGCGGCGCGCTTCGCGTCAATGGTGCCAGTAGTCACATTCCTGGTTTGGAAGCGCTTTCCTGAGACCTTGGACCGAGGGCTAGGACTCGGTGGCCCGTCAAAGTCCGCGGTGGCATCGTCGTCATCGTCGTTAAGTGGCGGACCATTGGTCAGCCCAAAGTCTTGAACTTTGACACCTTCGTGTGTCTTTCGAGGGCTGAGTGACAGCTGTGGTTGTTGTCGTTGCTGTTGCCGTTGTCGCTGATTTAGGTCACTCCGGCCCGAGGCTGACGCTCTGACCTTGAGCAAATCGATTTGTGCCTGCATTTGGCGACGCTCTTCTTCGAAGCTGGCCCGCAGCTTCTCTTCCGACTCGCGATGTTCTTGGGTGGTTGTCTTGATCCGATCACGGTATTCTTGAATACGAGCCTCAAGTTTCGTTTCACGCTGCTTAAGCTTGGCCTCTTTCTCCTTGCGTCGGCCCTCGTAGCGAGACATTTCTTGCTTGACGCGTGCCAGGCTCTGCTTGAGGGATTGGTTTTCCTTCTCGAGCTCCAGAGCTTTCTTTTCAGAACTCTGCGCTAGGCTTCGGAGCTCGCTCAGTTCCGGGTTTTCGCGCTTTAGCTCCTCCACCTTGGCGTTCGCCAGCTTGAGCTCTTCATGTGCCTTGCGTAGCTCTTCCGCAGAGCCGGAGGTCCCCGTAGTCGAAATACCTATCTTGGCTGGCTCGGGGTCCTCCGGCACATTGTCTTTAACCACACCTTGCCGTTCCAAGGTATTCCGCAACGAAGTGACCTGTTGCTTGTATTGCAGAGCCAAAGCTGTCTGCTTAGTCAAGTCCCTAATCAATTGCTCTTTATCCGCCTTGGATCCTTCTCCAACGATGGTGGCAGCCAGGCGTGTCACTTGTTTCTCCATGTCTGCAACTTTCTCCTCTTCTTCACGTAGTTTATCTGCCAGGCGCAGAGCCTCCGAGTCCTTCTTTCGCGCGTAGGACTTTGCAATCGATCGGTAATGGATGAGCTTCTTGATCTCGCGGTTGGTTCGCACCCGATAGTTGTCGAATTCAGTCTTCCAGTACTTGCCGGATTCGGAGCGCGGTTCGTCTAGGTTCAATGTGATATCTTCCATGCCTGGTTCATCCTGGGTGGCAGGCTGCGCTGTAGAATTGGTCTCAAATGACTGCTCTTGTGATGATATCGTTGATTCCGCGTTCTTGGACGCATTTTCGCGAGCATCCAAAAGTGTTTGTGTCAGTTTGCTCGGTGGCTTGCCGTTCGCTGAGCCCGACATCCACTGGGCGGTAATCCCAGAGGGATTCGGAGGTGTTTTTGGTGCCCGGCTGGACTGACTCTCCCGCTTGCCCTCGTTATCAAGGACGCCTTCTCCAAAGGACACGGTTTTCCGACGATTCGCGATCGTGCCCGGTGTCACCAATATACTCTTTGTGGGCGACCCCGATGGGTTGAATGTATTGTTGATGTCTGGTTTGAGGAGCTCCTTGTCAAAGATGGGCTTGGAGGTGTCGCTTTTGTTGCGTTGATGAGATAATGATTCGGGCTGGGGGTCGACGTTGTCTTCTTTCTTTGGTTGCTCTTGCTCGGTCTCCTCTGCACCGGGAGTTCCGAATAAAGCGCTTTTAAACGCGCGCATCGCAAACACGGGAGCTGGCGTCTCGGGGGGCTCCAGCACGGCGGAGGTGCCTGCGTATCGAAGAATTGGAAAATCAGTGTCTGTATTCTTTTAATACATCATGCTTCGAAGTGTTACCTGTAGGCCCAGCCTCACTCCCCTTGATCCATTCCAACATGGTTGGGTGTGGAGAATTGATTCAGATAAAGCAGAGAGGCTTGTTTACTGACGCGCGGGAGGACGGGGCGTCAAAAGATTAAGGCTAGCGCTTATCGATTAGACAACAGATCTGCGGCATAGTGGTTCATCGGCACACCGGTACATCACTAAATGTGTTACGAGGTACAATTGATGGTATTTGTTAGGACTTGCTTGTGGTGTCTTGAATGGATGAGAATATGAAACATATTATTCTACAATACTCAAGTCCACAACACTTGTCTCGCGACACAAGTCATCTAAGCAGAGGTGTATGGGCAGTAAAGATAGAATTATGGAAGATAATTCGTGCAGTCAAGTGAGATGCAGGGCGACTTTTACAGCTTAAATTATGAGAACGAAGTATAGAAATGATTGACTTTCTTGACCGTATTTTGAATTCTCTCAGCAAGCTGCAAGTGACCAAGTTCTGTACTTCGAACCACGATAGAGACTTGGCAGCACTGAATCACAACCAGTGTTCTCGTGCATGGATTACTGTGACTTGAGGGACCGTTGGTCTGATTGGGTTCGAGTCTTTTAAATTTCTCGACGGGTGGAGAATGGCGAGTGATCCGAGAGGACACGCCTTGAAGCAATGTCAAGTTAGTCCCTGGCCAGCGCAGACTGAATATCCACTTCTGGGCATAAACATAACGTCTCCACATGCATCGGACAAGGTTGGGTCGGAACCATGTCTAACCGCCATGTCCCTACAGACATCAGTCGGTCTGTATGTCATTGTATTTGCCAGGACTGAGCAATAGCAGAGGGTCATACAATCAGTCATGTATTGCAAGATCAGAGTTGAGATATCTTTGTGAACAAGTAGGTGCCTTTCTGCAATGTAGAAGGGCCGATGTGGTGAGCGTGCGTGGTTGCAAATGATACAAACATGAGCAATGGTGGGATGATCAACTATCGATAAGGCCGATAGACACGATAAGCCCTCAGCTACTACTAGTCTACTACTATGTAACTAGCAGCTGCCACATTCAGCGCACTGCTGACCGCCTGTTTTCTCGGCGCCGAAAAAAGACCCACCCCTCTTCTACTTAGTTCGTAGTCGCAATAGTTCTTTCTTTTTTGAATCGAGTACCTTTTGTATACCACCTATCTAGACACCGAGTTCCTCATGTCGTACGTCCTCTCCTGGATGTAGGGCGACTTCGCGCCACGCCCCCGCGATGTCTCCCAAGCAAAGGAAGAAAGCATCACCCCGTGTGAAAAAGCAGACTTCATCTGGCTCCGATTCTTCCTTGACATCCCCCGTAATACCATCATCAACAACCAATTACCGTGAAATCCACCTCAATGAGGTGGAAGCACTCCGTTCAATCTACGGCGATGATTATCAAGAAGTGGAAACGCGGCGGACAGCATGGCAGGTAGGCAGAAATTCAAAATCAATCCAATCGAGTCACGAATTGCCGGTCTAATATGTGCATTACTTAGCAATCGTCCAATGTAACATTCAAACTTCATCTCCGTGCTTCCTCGAACCCAGAGCTCTACCTGGTGCTTCTTGTAGAGCTCCCAGCTACGTACCCCAAAACAACTCCGAATCTGGCTTTACAGAAGCTCGACGATCTCCGCGAAAACGCTCGGTCACGAATCCAGAAGATCATACGGGACAAACCGAAACAGCTGCTCGGCAGCGAAATGATTTTTGAGCTAGCTGTGTCTATTCAGGATGTCTTGGAAGACGTTGCGCAAGCACGCGAGCATGACAAGGACCTGCCGAGTCTCGAGGAGGAGCGCATAGAGCAAGAGGCCGCTGCCATTCACCGTGCCGAGCTTGAAAAGCAAGAAGAATTGCGAAAGCGCGAGGCTGCGCAAGCAGAAGAAGCACGTGCATTGCAGCTGATGCTTGAAGACCGGGCGCGACAGCGAAGCAAGGCCCAACTTCTGCGAAGAAAAAGTCGGACTGGTGGTGTCGAGTCGAGTGATGTTGAAGATTTGGTTGAAAATACCCCAGGCGCTATTCGCTTCGATCCTCCCATCACGGTTGGCGATACCGATGACAAGCCCCTTTTCTTCCGTGCCGTCCACGCCAAAACGTTGCTACAAAGCAGACAAGGAAAGAAGGCCTTCACTGTGAGACCCGTCGTTCCTGAAGATAGGTGCCACGTGCCTCTGCTTGTGCTCAAAGAAATCACACTCAGCGAGAAACGCTCAAATACACCTGCTGTTCGAGAGCAAATAAGATCTAGCGAGGACAAATTGGAAGGCTTGAAGAGATTGCGGCATCCAAATCTTGTCGATTTTCTCGGGTTCAAAATAATTCGCCCATCTACCAATCTTGCGTCGGCCGACAATGCCTGGACAGTTCTGACTCTCGTGGAATTTGCGAATAAGGGCTCTCTACTGGAGCTCCTCGACATCGTAGGGACCGTTGCTGTTGAAACTCTGCGTGGCTGGATGATACAACTTCTTGAGGCATTGGAATTTTATCATCGTAGTGGCTTTGTTCATGGTAACATCCATTGCGGTCGCGTCATGCTGAATCGGAGTCCTTCCGGAGGCACAATTGTCAAACTTGAAGCCGGCGTCGAAGAGGCATTACCTGAGTCTCCTGGTGCGAAGCGATCACTAACCACGTCGAAGTCTCCGTTATGGTTCCCCCCTGAGCTAACTCACGAAGGGGCTACCCCAAGCATGAAGACCGATGTCTGGGATCTTGGAATCATTCTACTGCAAATGGCGTTTGGCAAAGATGTCCTCCTGCGCTACACATCGGCCAACCAGCTGATGGTGTCGTTGGGCCTGTCCCCTCCATTACAAGACTTGCTAGGGGAATTCTTCCGACCCGATCCCAAGAAGCGACCTACTGCCTTCCAGCTCCAACCATCAGAATTCTTCCGCGTGGATGCACCTCTTACGGTGCGTGACAGGTCGTCCAATTCGGTTTCAATGCAACGCCGACCACGCTTGGACTCATTTGGGGCCATACCGGCCTTTTCCAGATACCACCAGGACTTTGACGAAGCCGGCCACCTGGGCCGAGGTGGTTTCGGGCAGGTCGTTAAAGCGAGGAACAAGCTGGACGGGCGATTCTACGCCGTAAAGAAAATTTCTCAAACATCTTCGGCGGCTCTGAAGGATACTCTCTCTGAAATCATGCTTCTCTCAAGACTGAATCATCCTTATGTTGTGCGATACTACACCGCATGGTTGGAGGAGGACTTCAATCAGGTCGAAGAGGAAGCGATCTCTTCAACTGAAGGCGATCCATTCTCAAGTCAGGATCACCGCGGTTTCAGTACTGGTGGCCTAGACTTTATCAGCTCTAGTGGATATCCGAAGATCGAGTTTGCTGCCTCGGGGAGTGAAGATGAACTAGACAGAACAATGTCTGGAGCAGATGACAGTGAGTCTTCTAGTACTTTCGAGGATGATTCTGGATCCGAGGCTAGCGGTGAACTCAGTCGAGTGCACTCGGGCTCTTACGGCCGCCCTATTCTCACGACACTCTACATTCAGATGGAGTATTGTGAGAAGCATGTAAGTTGTTTTCTTACGAAGCCATTTCTCGCTCGGTGGGCGCTGACTTTACCATTAGACACTGCGTGACCTGATTCGAAATGGCTTGTACGATGACATAGACCGCTCGTGGCGTCTCTTCAGACAGATACTGGATGGGCTGAGCCACATTCACAGCCATGGCATTATTCACAGAGACTTGAAGCCGGATAACATTTTCATCGATGTCGCCAACAACCCTCGAATTGGTGACTTCGGTCTTGCCACCAGTGGGCAATTTACTACTGCGGTACGCTCATCTGCAGCTGCGGATTTCGAAGGTGACTTCACGCGCAGTTTGGGGACAACTTACTACGTAGCCCCAGAGATGAAGTCCGGATTACCGGGACACTACAATGAGAAAGTTGACGTAAGTCACATGAAAGGAAATATACCTATTCATGTCCAAAGACTGACATTTACTAGATGTTTTCTCTCGGCGTCATTTTCTTTGAGATGTGCCATCCCTTGACGACGGGAATGGAGCGCGATCACACATTGCGATCCATCAGAGAAAGATACCATACCTTGCCTCCTACGTTCCGACAATCAGAAAAAGTCGTCCAGGGACAGATCATTGAGTCTTTGCTGAGCCATGATCCCTCCGTGCGTCCGACGGCAGCTGAGCTTCTCTCCAGCGGCAGAATTCCTCTTCAAGTTGAGGAGGAGACGTTCCGGCGAGCCATTGTTCACCTTTTGTCAGACCCGAGCTCTCCAGACTATAAGAAGATTCTATCTGCTATATTCTCTCAGTCCCCGAAGAAGTTCGAGGACATTGCGTGGGACGTAGAGTCTCAAACGGCTCCAGCCGCGAATGAGCTTCTCATTCAAGGTCTTGTCAGGAAGCGACTGACCTCCATATTCCGCAGGCACGGGGCAGTCGAGTCGCCAAGACAGATGTTGTTCCCCCGTTCCCATCATTACACCGCTGGTGCCATGCGGCTGCTGGATGCTTCTGGCAATTTGCTACAATTGCCATATGATCTCACACTTCCAAATGCTCGAGCGATTCCGCGGCAAGATCCTTCCCTCGAGAAGACCTACGCTTTTGGGACTGTTTACAGAGAGTCTATCCACGGTAGCGAGCCACGGACTCATCGAGAAGTGGATTTTGATATCGTGTCATACAATACTCTGGACCTCGCGCTCAAGGAAGCAGAAGTGATCAAAGTCCTCGATGAGATAATCGATGAATTTCCGCCGCTCCGGTCTGCCACTATGTGCTTTTTGGTCAATCATTCTGATCTTCTTCAGCTCATCATGGAGTTTTGCCGCATAACCCCGTCTCAAATCCCTCTCGTGACGGAAGTCATTAGTAAACTCAATATCGGCAGATACACCATGCAGAAAATCCGAAGTGAGCTCCGATCTCCGTCCATTGGAGTTGCATCGACGTCATTAGATGACCTCGCTCGATTTGACTTCCGGGATTCGCCCAAGGAAACTCTGCGCAGACTGTCGAGCATCATGGAAGGCACTGAGTTTGCCGAGCGTCTTGCTCCAATCTTTGCTCGCTTGAATGTGCTCATGAAATACCTTCACAGCTTCGGGGTCAAGCGCAAAATCTATATCAATCCTCTGAGCAGTCTCCACGACAAGTTTTACCGGGGAAGCGTGTTATTCCAGTGTGTTTTCGACAGTAAGCGCCGTGATGTGTTCGCAGCAGGTGGTCGGTACGATCGCTTGATTCAGGAATTCGCACCAAAGGCACTGTCGAATAGACCACAGGCTCATGCCGTTGGCTTTAATCTGAGTTCAGACCGGCTGGGCTCTTCCATGGCCGAGTATTTAAAGACACGGGCACAGTTGAAAGACACTGAGGGACCAACCGAGAGATATTGGACCGCTCGAAGGGTGAGTTTGCGCCATCTGCTTTCCATCAAATCTTGAAGATTCCGTGGCCATGCTAATCGAATCATCATAGTGTGATGTCCTTGTGGCCAGCTTTGATGCAACTGTCCTTCGCACGATGGGCGTCAAGATCATTGAAGATCTTTGGAAAAATGGGATCAGTGCAGAGCTTGCAGTGGATACATCCTCTTTGGAGGAGCTGATGGCCCGTTATCGGGAGCACAATCATCGCTGGATCGTCATCGCTAAACAAGATAGTAAAGAGCGAGGGTACAAAGTTCGGAGTCTTCTGCGCAAGGAAGAGTTCGACATCCGTAGCTCTGAGCTCATTGCGTGGCTTCGAAGCGAGATGCAGATGCAAGCCAGGCATCAACGGGATGGCGGTTTCGATTCTCGCCAAGCTCGCCAGTCTAGTCAACAAGACGCCTCATTTGCGGGTGAACGGGCGAATGACGTGCGTATTCTGGTCCCTCAGCACAGGAGCAAGAAAACAAACCGCAGAAACATCATTGAATCTGGTAAGTTTATGACGGTCAACACAAGAGATTCATATTCTGGACTCCCACTGACACTCAACTTGATAGCGCTACTACACTCCCGTGAGGTTGTTGAGAACGCTCGCAATGGGCCCATCGCGGCGATTGATACTCGTGATGATGTGCTCGACTCCATTCGAAGCACGAGACTTTCCGACCCAGACAGTTGGCGTGCTGTGATACAGAATGCGCCTTTGACCGAGAGAAAGTATCTTAGTCAGGTGTACGAGTTGCTTAGTGATCTGGCCTCGGAGGGCCGCTCAGACGACAATTCTGAGAATTACAGCAATGCCTTTATTTATAACTACAGAACAGGCTCATGCATTTACTATGACCTCGGCTACGGTGACAAGTGATTGAGCTGAGTTGAGTGGGAGGCATGACTGAACGATTGAATGACTGATTTGATTGAATGGAGAGATGAGGAATGTTGAAGGATTGCGAAACAACTGTTGGATTCCCTGCATGGATGTTGGAAGCTCGAGATTGGTATTGCATTTCATGGCCTTGGAGGGAGCCTATTGTTTGACCACTGATCAAGTTCACGTCAGTGATATTCGGCCGCGTTTAGCGAATCATGCATAGTCAGAATAGAACAATTATACAAGTCACATATCACTTGGCTCCTCATTTTCTAGTCAATCAGAGTAACATTGCGACCGATAGTAAATAGGTAGTCGTGGTATCAAGCTCAAGCGAGGAACTGAAAAGCCAATTCATAATCTCATGAAACTCCAAAGGTATCGATGCTATAGAATACATGAAGGGCCCAATGCCGATTTCGGAATGAAGAAACGGGAAGCCCTTTATACAGAAAATTTTCGAAAAAAACCAAATCTAATCGCTCTCATCATCACTCCCATAAGCAACCAATGGCCCCCCGGCCATTTTAGGCGCAGCCTGCGTCGTCACATTGCCCCCAGACATACCCCGAAGAGCCGCCAGCGTTGAACTCGAGAAGATCCCGTTCTGCGTCCCGAGCTGTGTCACAGGCTCGGCCTGCTGGTTCGCTGGCGAGCCTGCCTCGATCATTAGCTTCTCCGCAGGTGCTTCGAGTTGGGGAGCAGCGTCTGATGTATCTTCGAGCTGGCGTGTACGTGCATGCCAAACGGCATCTGGGACATCGTAACCGTCTAGCCCGAAGGAACCCTCGATCTTCTTCCTCTTCTTTGATTCGGGATCGCGACCCTCGATCTCGGCTACGAATGCGGCGGGGAGAGCTCGGCGGACGGCTTCCGCGGCTTGTTCTTCTATCCTTCGGGCTTCACGCTTTTGGGATAGTGGGTTGGGGTCAACAGTGGCCCATCGTACGTTTAGAATTTCGTCGTGATCCAGGCTCTGACGTGACATTGCTTGCATCTGTGGATTTGAGTTAGCTTCTGAAAAGTGGGGAGGTTGTCCGGGCTGATTTGGAAGATTGACACATACGGCGAACTGTGCATTGGCTTCGTTTGAATAAGTCACGAAGGCGACACCTTTACCCTGTCATGTTTGTTAGTTGAGATTCTGTAAGTGTGAGCCGCTGTCATACTTACAGTCAGTACGCGAATGCGCTCGACCTGTCCCCATTCCGCAAAATGACGAGCAACAACTTCCTGCGGAGTTATTAGTCAATGCACTGCTCGGTCTACACTGGGTGGGCTTGAAATTTGCGTACCTCGATATCATCCGTCACATGAATTCTTCCTACGTAGAGCGTTCGATTCACTGCAAAGCGAGGTTAATGACTGAACGTCCCTCAAAACACCGCTGACCGGAGCCAATGGTATCGTACGAACCTCTGGTGAATGCACCAACACCGCTCATATCGTCTCTGTCGATCAACAGTATCAGTCTCGGTATCGGTATCAGATCATCGTAAACCGCGCCCGTCTCGAATCCGCAACCAGCGAGACAAACTCACTTGTAATCTTGATGCTTGTCTCGTCCAAATGCATCGACATTGGGATTGAAGTGATCATGAATTGTCGGAATCCGATGCAAGTACTCGCAAGCCGCGCCCTTCCAGCACTGTCCTTTACTGAAATAGAGACAGAAGTATGACCCCGGCACCGAATCCGCCTTGGTATATCCCGAGTCGCGCGCAACATTGCACCTATAAGGCGCAGGCTGGTCGAGTCCATGCTTATCATGTGAATCGCCTCCGCTCCATTTGCTATACCAGATGTTCCAGAGTTCGCCTGTTTGCGGGGGAGGCTGGCTTGGGACGGCGGAGGGATCGACTTGGACACGCGCGGGCTTCTTGCGGCGCCGGATGATTTTCTTGGTCTTTTTGACGGGTTGAACGGCTTGATCGCCTGTTTCTGTGGGGACTTCGGGAGTTTGAGTATCTTCAACGACGGCGACGACGTCGCTGGGTTCGGTTGTTGTTTCCATTCTTTTGTCTTGTGTGACAGTTTTAGGAACTTGATAACGAACGATCTCAGGACCAAATCGCGATGACGGGAGGTTGATAGAAAGAATAGAGGTGAGCTGCTGCTGTTGCTGCAGGCGGTGAGCAGGGCGGTGGGAGCTTCGGCAACCCACTGGTCGTTCGGACTGAGTCCGCGGCCTCTATTTTTGGCTTACATAAGGCTTTGACCGGAGCGGACTTTGTCGCTGTCGTTGATATCAGCAGAGGTAAAAGTTTGTTGGTCGATCAGACACTTTCAAGACTATTTATACATAGTTGAGAAAGCGTGCTGTGCTCTCTGAAGTGGTTGAGTGCAGTATTACGGATTCAAAAGCTCTATCTGAGTTCGACTGAGGGCGCAAAGCCACAGCAACCGCCAAGATGGTCAACATCACGGAAAAGATCAAGGAGTATGATAATTCGAGATGACCGAGACCGTCCTCCAGCGCAAATACTGATAATAAGACATGCAGGATTGAGGATGAGATGCGTCGGACGCAGAGTATGTTTTTGATGCCTCCCGCTTCCTCTTAGCATACAGAATCACCCCGCTAACAGGATTGCCCCGCAGAAAATAAGGCGACAGGTCAGTCTTTCTGAGCATCAATGAATTCCGGTGCATCTGAACTAAGCTCTCGAAGAGTATCATTTGGGTTTATTGAAAGGGTAGGTGATTTTGACGCCAGGCAACAGCTTTGGAAAAGAAAAGTATATCAACTGACTCCCATTCCACAGAAAACTCGCTCGTCTACGAGCTCAGCTCCTTGAGCCTGCAGGCGGTGCTGGCTCAGGCGGTGGCAGTGGCTTTGATGTCAGCAAAAGTGGCGATGCGCGTGTAGCGCTGGTCGGTTTCCCATCCGTCGGAAAGTCTACTTTCCTATCAAAGATCACCAAGACGAAGAGTGAGGCGGCGTCTTACAGCTTCACGACGTTGACTGCTATTCCTGGTGTGTTGGAGTATGCGGGTGCTGAGATCCAGATCCTCGATCTGCCTGGTATCATCGAGGGGGCCTCTGAGGGAAAGGGTCGTGGCCGACAGGTTATTTCAGCTGCCAAGGTGAGATGATCACGATCATGTTTGAAACTCGGATTGGAGAACTGGTGCGAGTGCAGGATCTGACGTTCGAACCTGATTTCTCGCCAGACGAGTGATTTGATTCTCATGGTGCTCGATGCTACAAAGCGAGCCGAGCAGCGTGCGTTGCTGGAAGCCGAATTGGATGCCGTGGGTATTCGATTGAACAAGGAACCCCCGTGAGTTTGTCCGTTAAAAAAAAAGGGCCGGCGTGATTGGGGGGCGCTAACACTCATCAAAAGCAATATCTACCTCAAGGTCAAAAAGGCTGGAGGCATGAAGATCACCTTCCAGACGCCACCCAAAGTGCTGGATGAGAAGATCATTTACAACGTTCTTCGCGACTACAAAATTCTCAACTGTGAAGTGCTAGTGCGAGATGAGAACGGTACAATTCCCACCTAATTGCAAGGCTTTCTTCCTTGAAGACAGGTCTGCTGACGCGGAATGCTCTGCAGCAACAATCGACGACTTTATCGATGTGATCATGAAAGATCACCGCAAGTACATCCGCTGGTAAGTCCTCTGTCTCTCTCTCTCCGATATGCTCGGACAGAAGCTCTGCCGGTAATTTATGCCCGCCGACTCACGTTGTGATCCCAGCTTGTACGTCTACAACAAGATCGACAGTGTCAGCTTGGAATTCCTCGATCAATTGGCTCGCGAGCCTTACACTGCTGTCATGTCGTGTGAACTTGACCTCGGAGTCCAAGAAGTCGTTGAACGCATCTGGAAAGAACTGCGCTTGATGCGCCTGTACACGAAGCGGTAAGATGAAGCGACCATATCTGGGGGTGAACCATTTGACGATGATCTCATGGGCTAATAATGGTCGATTCTCATTCACAGAAAGGGCGAGGAGCCTGACTTTAGCGAGGCTCTGATCGTGCGCCAGGACTCGAGTATCGAGGATGTCTGCGACCAGATTCATCGCACACTCAAGGAGACGTTCAAGTATGCCATGGTCTGGGGTGCCAGCGCCAGACATGTTCCCCAACGGGTGGGACTGGGACATATGGTTGCGGACGAAGATGTTGTATCTATAGTTGCGAAATAATTGAAAGGCGCACATTGCAGAGTGCATATCTTACCAACTGAACACTAAGTGGCGAAACCACTGATATTTATTTTATCAATATGTCGGTTTGATTTGAATTGTACCAAAAGTGAAATATGAGCAATGAAAAAAAGTGAAACTATGAACTCCAAAGGACCCAGATCTTGGCCGTCCATGATCATACCCGAAACAGTTTGTCCAAACTCCGACGTTCCATTTGCGAATCCAACACACTCTAAGCAGCCGCGACAGCAGCGGCAGCGGCAGCAATGTTCTGCATGCCAACGGTGGGTTGAACACCCACGCGCTCATTGCCCAGAAGATCCACCAACAGAGGGCTGGGGCGGCTGTCACGCTGAGGGTAGAGACCAGCCTGGCTCTTCTTGTACTTCTGCACGCTCTCCAGGTAGATGTCGAAGAGGTAAGAGGAGTCAAGGGGACCACCCTTGGCCTCGGGATGGAATTGAGTGCTGAAGATGGGACGAGACTTGTGGATCATGCCTTCGTTGCTCTGATCGTTCAGGTTCACAAAGTAGGGCTTCCACTCTGAAGGCAGGGTGGAGGCATCCACAGCGTAACCGTGGTTCTGGCTAGTGATGTGGCAGCGACCGGTGCTCAGATCCAAAGCGGGAATGTTGTGGGCCCGGTTGCCGTACTTGAGCTTGATGGTGCGTGCACCGGCAGCCAGAGCAAGCAGCTGGTGGCCAAGGCAAATACCAAAGATGGGGACCTGGGAGGTCTCCATCAGGCGCTGCAGGTTGAAGACAGTGTCCTGGCAGTGGGTGGGGTCACCAGGACCGTTGGAGATGAAGACACCGTCAAAGTGGTGAGCCACCTTGTGAATGGGGTAATCGAAGGGGAAGACGGTAACACTAGAGCCCCGGTTGACCAGACTGCGCAGGATGTTCTCCTTCACACCGCAGTCGAGGACCGCGACGTGCGAGTGAGGGTCCGCCGCACTGATGTGGAAGGGCTGCTTGGTGCTGACCTGACGCACCAGGTGAATCTGCTCGGGGTCGGTGAAGGCCTCGTCCTCGTTGGCGTCATACTCTTCACCCACAGTGATCTTGGCCAGGGAAGAACCCTGCTCACGAAGATAGGTGACAATGGCACGAGTATCAACACCCGAGATGGCGGGAACACCTTCCCGCGCACACCACTCACCCAAGCTCTCGACGGCGGTCCAGTGGCTGTACTGCTCAGCCACATCGGCAACGACGACACCAGCCGCCTGGAGATGGGGGGACTCGAAGTACTTGAGAAGGCCGTTCGGGTCCTTCTCCGCGGAGGGCACACCGTAGTTGCCGATGAGTGGCTGCGTGAAGACCAGGATCTGGCCTCGGTAAGAAGGGTCGGTCAAGGACTCGGGGTAGCCGACCAGAGAGGTCGTGAACACGGCCTCTCCGGAGATGTTGGAACGAGCACCGAAAGATTTACCAGTGAACATGGGGCCGTCACGGATGGTGAAGGTGGCAGGCTCCAGGGGGGCACGCTGGCGGACAGTGGCCATGAAACGGGCCTGGGGCTTCACGGAGGCGAAAGCCTGAGCCCGAGCGGGCATGGATTTGAAAATGTTCATGAACATGATGGAGCGGAGTTTTGGTATATCAGAAGAAGATTGGAATGGAAGATGGGTCGTTCAATTCAGTTGATACGTGCTTTCCAAAGGTGGTCTGCAAGGGGTGAGTCAGTACACTGAACGTGAAACTCTGGAATTCCGGGGAGAGTCTGCGACGTCTGGGCCCTCGCAGAGAGGGACTGAGAGGTGAGTCATACCCGAGATGTAGTCCTGGAGGGGACAATTGTTAGCATTCTTGCTCCTCCCATGGGATTGGTGATGTTTGGGTGGGTTGGAAGCCACTGAACGATGCGGGTGGGAACATACCTGGGAGGTAAAGATTGAGGGTGCCAAACACATAAGCGCGACTGATGGTCTGTAGCAGTCAATTGAAGGGAGCAGAAGCAGGCGGTGGCTTTTTAGCAAGACATATGTGAAAGCGGCGGGGTTTGATGATACTTGAGGGGGTTTGATGGAGGAAGAAGAGAGGGAAAAGAGGGTCGAGTGAGTCTCGAGAGAAGAAAGAGGAATTCCGTTGAGTCACTGGATGGCACGTGCAGACCGTCCTTCACCGACCACCGGCGTGGCCAATCAGGTGGCCGGGCCGACATCGGCTGGACGAAGTGTCGATCGTTTCGCTCATCCGGCGGCAATTATCGAGGGTTTGATTGGTCAGAGGGGACAGGGCTTATCACGATAGCCGGGCGGAGTGCAAGTGGTGGAGAGAAAAACTTACACCGCAACGTAATGATCCGGTTGGGGTTGACTAACTTGACTGTACATTTGGACAACCTACAAAGAGGCTAAGAGCCTAAAGAGAGGGACTGGTGGTCAACAACAATATGGATGGAGGCCCTCTGAGCCCGAGCAACGATCACTTTTCAGGCCTTGGAAGGCCTCCAATGGTGTTGGGGCGTGTGGTTGCCACTAGCCCTAGAGGTGCTCCATCATACTCAATGAGGACCATGCTAAACAAGTAAATAGTCGCATGTGCCAATAATGATTCGAAAATCATAACCATTTTATTCAACGCGGCTGTCTGGATCATTGTGCCGCTGATCCACCCGTTGTGCAGAACTGCAGACTCTCGGCCATCTCCGAGGAGATGAGTAAAGATTCTACATCTGACCTGGTGGAGGTTGCGAGAAGCCAAGCAGTCTATGGGGCCGTCGCGAGGTGAAAGTCATGGCTCGGCTGCAGTCTTTCTGCCACGTTCGAGTTTATCCGTCGGTCGAGATATGTAGTTAAAGAAGGTATTTGATGTAAGTTGGTCTTGATGTGTCTGGTAGATAGGTAGTATAGGGTGAAGGAACCCAGTCCAGCCTTATTCTTGTGCGATTAGTACCCAACCACCTATCACAATCTGCTTTACGAAACACAATGGTCCATGCCATGCCACACCATGTGGACCTTGATACTTCTTCGCCGGTCGTGTTTCTGCACTTGGGTAGTCTCGGAGCATCTCCTGCAGGTCAAATGTTCCACAGTCTGACGGAGATTCCCCACGGAGATCAGGGAAGTAAGTAGGGCCCTTTTGCGGGCCACTCACCGTGCAATGTGGGCGCTTAAGCCTAGTCCCTTGAACTAACCAGGGAAGAAGTATTACAGTTTACAGTAGAGTGTTGCAACTTTGTCCCACACCCTGTCATATTAACTTGACAGCCTGTGCTGTGTCATTTTCTCCATCTGATGTCCCGAGGCCCCAAGCAACTTGTGTTCAACTGTCAGTGGTAGTACCTTATTGTTCTACGACCGAGGAGGGCTAGACTCCAGCCTCTCCACGGGCGGCCTTGTCGAGTCTCGGCACTCTACAATCGACACCAACAAACAATGACAGATCCACCGCCGCGCAAACGCTCTCGCGCGGCCTGTCTCTCATGTCAGTCTCGCAAGCGCAAATGTTCAGGCGAACAGCCCTGCAGCACCTGTGCCCAGGCTGGCGTCGCCTGTGTCTTTAGCGATCTGCCGCGCAAGAGGCGCACCCGTCCAGGTGTCGGATACCGGACATCGCTGCCCGGACAGAACAGTGCTCATGAGCGACTGGTGCTCTCGTCCGATCTGGACGGTGGTCTTTCCTCTGCAGCGCCCGTCGCTCGACCGGCGCCTAGCAGTGTTGCAGGGAGTGCGCCGTCGCCGGGGTCTCATCTGCGCGTGAAGGAACCGCGTCCCGGCAGTGACTCGCTGGAGGCGAACTCCGGAGCGGCTTTTGTTCGCAAGTTGGGGTTGAGAATTGATCCGGCGCGTGCACCGAGGTTGCACCTTTTCGCGTGGAATGTGGGTGAGCGGCGAGAGTCGCAGCGGCACGCCTCGACGCAGGCTGATGGTCGGGGACTACCAGGGTCGGTGGTACAGATCTTATCCGAGCAAGAGATGCGCCGCCTGGCGGGAATCTACTTTGAAAAAGTTCATCCGTGCTATGCGTTTCTGGATCAAGGGACCGTGTCTGCAGGGATATCACAGCGCTGGTCGTCGACAACCTCTTCGATCGAAAGACCAGCAAGCATGACAAGAGACCAGCCGTACGATGTGGTTCTTCTCGGCGTCGCTGCCTTGGGATTGCTCTTCTCATGCCGGGAACTGTCCTCTCAAGAAGCATATGTCGTCGACACAGCACGGTTTCTGCTTGAAAGGAGTATCCTCGGCCCAGACTCGCCTACAATGGACACCGTCACGGGATGGGTTCTACGTACGGCCTACCTCCGTATGACAGCTTCACCACATGCGGCCTGGATGGCCAGCTGTACATTGATGCACCTGGTGGAAGCCGCCGGTCTGCATATCGAGTCCGAGTCTGCAGACTCCGAAGCAACGGGTCTTATACAGACGACGTCGTCCCAAATAAACAACAACAACAACAACAACAACAATGACAACAACAAGCTCCTGAATCATCCCTACTCCCCAGTGATCAACCGCTCTTCTGCTCATTCTTCCACCGCATCTCCCACATTAGATGCCAATATCCGCCGCCGCATCTACGGCATGGCGCGCCACCTCAATACCTGGATCTCTTTTGACCTCGGACGATCCCGAGTCGTCCTTCATGGCGCCTCATCTCACCCTCCACTTCCCTCTCCCCTTCCCTCTTCCACAACCACTCCCACAAACACAGACCTCTACCATCTCCTACCCCTCTCCGAAAGCCTCGACCCAACAGGCCCCACCCCCCAAAACCTCCCCGAACTCGAAACAGCCCTCACCGCCGTCCTCACCCTCTCCTACACCGAACCCTCCCTCGTCCTCGTCCAATGCAACCTCATGCTCTGCATCTACCGACGCGTGCGCGCCCTCAACGCCCACGCCCCTCTGCCCGGCCGCGCGCTCGACCGCATCCTCGAGCTCGGCGCCCGCGGTCTACGCGCAGCCCGCGCCATGGTCACCGCCACCTGTCCCTGGCACCAGGTTGCAAATGTGCCCTTTCAGGTCCTTTGCACACTGTTGGCGATTGATAGTCGGGCGGCGCTGGCGTTGCTTGCGGAGGCGATGCTCACGCTGCGAGAGGTGCTGACCGCGTATGATACGGAGGTGATGCGCGAGGCATACTCGACGGCGTATCTGCTGATTGCGCTGCATCAAAGGCGGAAGGAGGACGATACGAGGGCGTTAGCGGAGGTTCTGAGGGCGAATGCAGCGGCAGCGGCTGGGACCGGAACTGAGACTGAAGCTCAGAATGAGGCCGCAGTGGGTGGTAAAGAAGGTGCGCCGGTTGATACTAATGGCTCGGCAGCGGATCTGGGTATGAATGTAAATGCGAACGCGAACGCGGACGTGAACGACATATCAGCAAGGGCAGAAGTGGGAGGAAAAATCTCTGCGCAAGGTGAAGCGACTGGGAAAGCGCGCGCCCAGGATGTACTGGGCCCCGTATCGGACGCGGAACTCTCGTGGCTGGGTGATTTGATGATTGATATGCCGAGCTTGCAGAATTTCGATCTCGATCAGTTCCTGCTGACGGACGTGCCGTGGCCACTGCCGGAGATGGGTATTTGATGTCTGTGTAATTTGTTTCCCTGAGTATACCAAGGGCATACTGCTGAGGGACTACAGGTCGTGGTCTTGCTTCGGGGATGCGTGGCTTTGTATATCTGGAGAGAGGAGAGAGAGAGGATGCACATGGTAATCTTGAAGAGCTGTTACCTAGTCCCTAATCACAACCACATTGTGCACGAAGATACCCAGAATAACCTACCTAGTGAAGAGGGGGATGCTCACGGCAGTCTGATCTCACCAGACAGGTCAAGTCATAGAGGAATCAAACCTAACCGTTGTTGAGTAGCGAACACAACCTTATAAGCTAATAACAATTAGGCATTTCTCGGGGTTTTCACGTGCAGGCCGTACTGATACAAACGAAGAGTGGCATGATGAGTACCACGTTCTGTTTCGTTTGGCTAAGCCATCTCCGAAGACGACGGACTGGGCTAAGGATACCACCGGGTGGACTTGGTGACCAGCAAAGTCACACTCAAATGGACCCCTGGAAGGGAATATCCGTCGAGACTTCTTCTATTATTCGTATAAATCTTCAAATCCGACACGGAAGAATTATAATCCCCATGAGAACACAGCATTCAGAAGTCAAATATGTATCGAAATGAACAAGTGTGAAGATTGTAAAATGGGCATCGAGGCTAGTAGTGCCTGGCGTAAGCTTTCGTAACGGGTGATGACGAGGTTGTATGATAATTTCAACGCTAGGGCCAGAACACGAGTACTGGTGCCCTCTGAAAGAGCCCGCTGTGGGTGTTGCGCTGGCAGCATCGTGCTGAATCGACGAGCAAGGATAGCTCTTTGACTTCGAGAGCTGCGCTTTCACCGGGTCAGCATTGCGGCGGAAAAGGTGAATGTTTTGGAAATGTGTCAGTCCAACGCTTCGGAATCAAAACGGCGAATTGAAGCTCCAGTGCAGCTCGGCTACAGGATGCTGCCAGGTGGCTCCTACGTTCCTTGAACAACCAACGCTGTGGGACCGGGTTATTCAAACAATGCGGAGGGATCAAGTCAATTGAGACGAAATAGCAATCAAGATGCAGTCTTCCCCAGGTTCAGCGGATGGGCCGAATTTTGAATTCCTAGTATCCTGCGCTATAGAGATTGAATCAGCGTCGGTACCGACCTTTGACCCCATCTATGTTGAAGTGTTCGATGTCTGTAGTTGTAACTTACAGGGGCCCGGGATGAAGGACGGCTTGTGGATCCCTCGGCGCACTGAGCCGCAGGATAGAACCAATGGAAAGTGGTTTACATGTGCCAAGGGAATGATCTGCGAAGATTAAGGTAGACATGGTGTGGAGACGTAGTCTTCTGATAACGACTGAATACAACAATGACCGTAGATACTGCGCTAACAGCGATCAGACAAGCTGCATTGGCACAGAGCCAGAACTAGAAGGGTCTACAAGAGTCAAATTCATCTGTAGAAGATGAAGCTTAGTCAAGAAATCAGGAATAAGGACATGTCTCCGTTCTCTTCCATCTTCAAGTGCTCCCTTCTTGTCTTGTTTCTCAGTTCCGCCGACCGTCCTTTTCCAACGTCACTTCGTTAATGTAGTATACCATTCTCATGGTTCCCCACTCGAATTACGCATCATCTTCGAACAACTCATAGCGAAGGCGATACAGATCCTACTTTGCGACATTCGTTGTGGAGACTAGAATATATCTTACCGGGGGTACTGCGGCAACCGTAGCAACTGTTGACTGAAGATCGATGCAAAAGAGCGACACGAAACTTGCAAAACACAGCACCTGCCCAACGAGCCTTCTGCATATTTCCCCACCATCGCTGTCAACTTCATCAACAAGGTAGGATTTCAAACCGATGTCTACGCCTCTCACATCTGTAAACTACACTCCTGGATCCTAGAGCTCAAATCTTGGTGTTTTGAACTGATTCTCCATTCTGTCTACAGAATCAGACAATATGTCAACACGCCTGATAGCATTCTGATGACCAAGAATGCTTAGCTAAAGGCTGTTGGAGAGCTAAAGGTTCCCTGGGGTGTACGAACACGAGATGAGCGAGGCGTATGAGGAGGAAACTATGCTTCGCCCTTTGCTTGCCCGGCCGATCCAATACATGAAGGATCTGAATTGCATGTATGGCTTCATGAGTAACTACTGGGAGAGGATGTTCCTTCAACAGGTGTTCATTGCAGGCAGATAGGTCGTTGATTACTCTTGACTCGTAATCCGTACTGATATCCTCACCATCTTCGTAAGGCCAGAAAGCCAGAAGGCCACCGCATCTCTCAAGCCGCGCCTAAGTACATGGAACCACCGGCAGATCCCCCACTACACTAGGTAGGTACCTATACTTGATGTTATACATTACGCATTCTATCTCATAAAAGGTACAGAGTGTTCAGATCCCTCAGCAAAAGAATTCCGCTACTCTTTCTTCTCGTGTCGCTCCCGCAAACCAGGTCTAGCTTTTAAGAACCCAACCTGAATCAACCGCCAAAGCACCCACAAGAACCCAAGTAAAATGACAAAGGACGTGCCCAACTCAATGATTTGGGCCGTAACCAGTCCCTCACCATTATTCAGTTTCAACACCGGCACCTCGATCTCCTCGACAAGTCGTCCAGTCTCAGGATGTAATTGGTAGAACATCGTTCGTGGTCCGAATAAGCCATCCCACCCGAGATTCGTGCGGTCAAACGGATTGACCCCCATCTTCGTACCGTCTTCGGCTGTGCAGGCCCAGAATACAACTGGCCAGGGTACTTGCGCTGTGCGGTACCCTGTGTCTGAGGGTGGCAGATATCGCAAGTGCAGGGGAATAGTAGCCGTCCAATTCTTCAAGACAGATGCTCCTTCGTCCACGGTGGGTGAGTCAAGCTCGAAGAGCCAGGTTGAGCCCCAACGCTGGACAGCCCAATCTGGTGCCTCGAGATCCATTTCGCCGGCGTGCGCGCGAAGTGCAGCCAGGTGGTGCGATTGTAAGAACAGCGTGTCCTTGGTGCCCAGTTGATATTGATCCCCAAATACAGACGAGGGAAGTGTTAAGTAGGTGTGCAAGGCACAGGTTGCGTCTTCGGGAGCAGGAGGTCGTTGAAGAGAGGGAGGTTGCATGGTAATGGACATGGTGGGATGAAGGCCCGTCGGCTTGGAGAAGGAGACGGAGTAAGTAGCGTCCGAAGGGAGAGGATGATGTCGAGATGGAAATGAGAACATAGTTGGCTCTATGGAAAGAAGGCCCCCAAAATTAGCACCTTTCATCACTCATCGTTCCACGCACTGTCGAGATGTAAATCACGTACTCATCTTCTTATCCTCTCCAACCACCGCAAGCAGCCCTCCCATTTGTATTTCCGTACGCTCAATACCTTTCTCTGCAGTCAGAACACCGAATTCGACCTTGTCGTTATCTGACGCAGATTTCGACACTTCCTCCGTCCAACCGTCGGCCGGAGGTTCAGCCCAAAAACCGGAGATTGTCACTGCATGAGAGATGCTATCATAGTCGATGTCGACGGAATCGGCGGTGAGCAGTGTATCCGCGCGCTTGTGACACGCGCTGCCACCAGATTGCTGCTGATGACATGCTGTGCGTCGAATATATGCAACAAGCGACCGGAGATCTGCCAGTCGAGTATAGTATTGAAGGGACGCCGAGGTCGCGAACCTTGTGGAAACGAGCGGGGTTGTGATGAACGAGTCCTAGAAAGATTGGGAACTCAGCATTCAGCGAGCTTGACTCTGATTTCCTCGGTGAGCCTACCTCGGGCCTCGTGCAATCTACCACGGCTTCTCCGTGTTCATGGTCGACGAAGATTGTACGCAACAGCGTGCAAATTGAGTCCCTGTCAACCTTTCTCAACTACACTGATTGAAAACACATAGCCCTGCACACTTCCAAGGTAACTTACTGTGACTCATTCTTTGCCTGTGGAGTGTAATGCACATGTAACCCGGGCGAGATCCTGCTCGCAAAGGGCGCAATGGCATCAAAGGAACGCTCGGTCGCCCATCGCAGGCGCAGTTCGTGAGACTGTTCAAGGACGTTTCGAAGCTATAGTCATATAGAGCAATATCAGTACAGCGCAAAAACACGTACTTCCAGGAGTTGCAATCTGACACTTCGTTTACCTCGTCGGGGAGCTCGCTCAAGCTCAAGGTGATGCGGTCCTCTCGCGCGGCTGCCAGGTTCTGTACTGATAATGTAGAAGCGCTTAAGGAGATCAGGTCTGCTGCAAAAGGGGTTTGGGGGGTTTGTGCGAATGTAATACGGCGCTTCATGATGTCAAGTCAATTGAAATGGATATTATTGTGTTTGAAGTAAGAGGGGCAACATTGCACTAACGATAAGGATGATGATGTTGATTCCTACGAGCTGGCGGGAAGGATGCTGCTCCGCATTCTCTTCCGAATAGGGTTAGACCAGGATGTCCTCCGCTATAGCTATGTATAACGCTCGCTCGGATGCATGAGTTCTACCCACACATAGAGCACTGGCGAACATTAAGACACAGCAAAGGGGGAAAGAGAAGGGAAAAAAACACAGACAAAAGAAAGTGCCCTTTTCAGGTCCAGCTAATGACTCGGAGGGACAAATTTTAGGGGTGGGCAGAGAATGACAAAAGCGGATGAATAGAATGAATATTAGACGTGCCGTCATAATCGCCAAGAGAACCGCCCAACCGGCGACAGAAAATCCAGTGAAATCGCTCACACCAACGCCTAAAACCATGCATCAATTCAAAATTCAGAAAAAAAAAAGCGCCCCCTCGCGCTCAAGGAAGCAAATCCTTGAGAATGGTCTTGGTCTCAGAGCTCAAGGTCTTAGGGAAGTTAACCTTGACCCGAACGACCAAATCGCCACGCTCGCCGGACTTTCTAGGATTCGGCATACCCCAGCCTGGATAGTGTTCTTCGTGACCAGGCTGCGTGGGACCAGGCTTGGAGACACGGATGGACTTGCCGTCAATCGTTCGCACAATCCGTTCCCAGCCAGTCAAGGCTTCCTTCAGACTGAGTTCCACGGTTGTGACCAGGTTATCGCGCTCGAGCTTGAAGTCGGGATGATCAATCTGTATAGAATGTTAGTAGTGACTCCTCAACAGCATGCTCAGACTCGGGGCGGGAAATTTCATCACTTACGTATTTCACGATCAAATGCATATCCTGTCGGCCACCTTCTTCTCCATCGCCAATGTTGCGATATTTGATCTTGGTGCCGGCTCGCATACCAGGCTTGATGACGGCCTCCAAGGGCACATCTTTAACAGTGCGCTTCCCACTCGTATCGAAGGATTTGCTTTTCGCAACGACCGTCTTTTTCACACCCTTGAAAACTTCATCCAGGGTAACCGGCAGATCCTTCTCAATGACAGTTGGTTCCGGGGTGGGCGCCCGATTTGCTTTGGCCGACGAGAAGTTCCCAGCGCTGGGACGGCTTCGGAATCCACCAGCTCCAGCACCACCCATACCATTGAACATGGACGAGAGGATGTCATCGTCGAATCCACCGGGCATGCCCCCGACCCCACCTCCCATACCTCCGGATGACTTGGCAAAGTTGCGGAAAATATCGTCAGCATCGCTGAAGCTGAAACCGCCATTACCACCACGACCAGTTGAGAAATGGAAGGTCCGGGTACCACCTCCACCACCGGGCATGCCGCCAAAGCCAAAGCCTTCAGGCATGCCACCTGGACCAGCACCTCCACCTCCCGCGCCACCGCCAGGTGAGGGCGCAGGGCCCCCGCGCAAAAGGTACTCTAGTCCGAATTGATCGTAGACTTTGCGCTTCTCCGGGTCTGAGAGGACTTCGTAGGCTTGCGATACCTCTGGAGGATCATTGTGTTAGTATACCAAGGACCTGGACGAAGTGGATGCGGGGTTGATGCTTTGTAGCATTGGGCACGAGTGGGGGGTGGGGGAGTGAGCTGGTAAGTCACACATACCTTTGAATTTCTCTGAGGCTTTGGGGTCATTTTTGTTCTTATCGGGGTGCCACTTCAAGGCTGCTTTGCGGTAGGCCTTTTTGATTTCGTCCTGTGAGGCACTGGGTTGGATGCTCAAGGCATCGTACAGTTTTGTCTCTGCCACCATGGTTGGTATATGGAGAGGTTGGTGTCAAAATGTTGTCTGGGCTTGTAACGGAGAACGCGATCCAACGCGCG
The DNA here is from genome assembly GCA_014839625.1 of Penicillium ucsense. Taxonomy (NCBI): domain Eukaryota; kingdom Fungi; phylum Ascomycota; class Eurotiomycetes; order Eurotiales; family Aspergillaceae; genus Penicillium; species Penicillium ucsense. The sequence goes on from WIWV01000004.1 coordinate 98,089, forward strand.
GTGGTGGGCAGTGCACGTTCTTAAAGGGGTCGAAGACGTGAAGCGGGAGGAATGGTATGACGCTGCTGCGGTCAAAGATCTTCTTAAGGAAAGTCCTGGTGACTTCTCGAATGGGACGGGAGATACACCGGTCCTGCGTAATGAATCGGGCTTGTTGTTGTGTCAAGCGGTGTAGAAGCGTCCAAATTGGGTCCAGCTTTCTCTGACTTGGATTTTCAGCGTGCTCTTAGCTTGAAGCTTATCTTTTCGTCGATGCGCATTAACATGAGGAGAGTCTGTTAAAAAGGTTGATTGCGGGGGAGTAGTTGGGTGGGTTCGACCGTCTCGTTCCCGAGTTGTGAGATGTGACGTGTGACGTCGACCTGTCGAAGGTTCCAGAACGTTCGATCGCAGGCTGTTCCAGCAGTTGTATATAAAGGAGAGTACTATAATGAATAATCCATAAGAGTTAGATCAATTCATCAACCGAGAGATCATGACTCTTGCACTAGGCCATGGAAATTTTCTGCGTTCGTACTAGCAGGTACGTTTGACATTCATGAGGGCTTGACTTCAGGTCGACGAGAGTCAAGTCCGGCTTCCACGCTCAAAGTGGTATCAGCCCGCACTCCATCACATCATCAACGGGTAGGCCCCACATGCTACCAGCTCGTGGACCTCAATTAAGTCATGGACAAGACTACCTTACTCTCACCGACTGGTGTTAGTGGCAGTCAACTTGCACCCTCAGAAGTTGACGAAGAGCTCCTGCTCAGATATGGCCTAGGCTATGGTTAGATACTCGAGTATCTGTAAACAAGTTGTTTCTCAGTTTCAATTCGAACATGGGCACTATAAAGCTATTGAAGTGGATTCTCCATGTACTGCTCTTTAATCTACATCAACCAACTACAATATAATCCTTGATAACAGCCGTCCCATTGACAACCCTGGCAGTCTGCTCGTCTGTACATGTCGCCTCAAGCGCCAGAATATAGCATTCAGGTTTGGGACTTTCAGGCACATCATTCTTAATGTGCCACGTCGACGCGGGTCCCTCTGTAGAATAGGACTTATTCTTGGCCGTGTCAATTTTTCCCGTGGCCAGATCCCGATTGAAGAGCGCCCGATGGAAGATCTCGTATGCAGTCTGTGGCTGATAAGCTGGGATCTCATGGCCAGCCTGGTAGACTCGCGAGAAGGAAAAGTTACCATATTGCCGCACCTGGCCTCCCACGTACGACTTGCTGGTGTGGAGTGGCGCATAGCCTGCGGCACGGAAGGCATCAGCCTGCGCATGTTGTATGCGCAAGCTCACATCTTCGCCGCCGATCCAGTCACAGGCGTAGTCGCGGTCGCCGTGAACCAGGGCGACCTTGATACCGGAATCCAGAACGTATGCGATATCGTCGAGGTATCCATGAACATCAGCACGGGCATAATCGCCGGTGGATTGGAAGCCCTGATACACGCCTGAACTAGACTCGGTGAAGTTGATGGGGACGCCAAGTGCACCTTGAACCCAGTGCTGGTTGAGGAATCCGAGGAAGTAGTTGGGTGGGAATGGGTCCGGGGTCTTGTGGGCAATGTCGTAGTAGCCCCGACCTGCAAACTTCACGTAGGGTCCCTCGACGGCGTTGCTGCAGAAATCACCGGCTTTGCGGCAGACTTTGTTCACCGTCTCGTTGGTGCCATGCATCTGTGGGTCACCCTCGGCGGCCAGAGCTCGACATTGCTGGATCTGGTCCTTGCAGCCACCGGGCCGACCCCAGGCATGCATAGCCCGTTGGTAGACGGTCTCATTGATGGTCTGGAGATCGTAGGTATTGTTAAACGCCATGATGGGGTAGGATGGTGCTTGGACGAGGAGATCGACACAGCCGTTGATGATACCCAATGTATCGAGGTGGATGTAATGCGACTCGCTCGCGGCGTTTACGCTCTTGTTTCGAATTTTCTCGTTCTGTTCCTGGAAGAACGCCGTGAACGCTGGACCATAACGGCCGCCATAGGATTCCGTCCAGATGCTCACTCGGTCGTCATTTGGCTTGTACTCGGGGAACTCAGAGAACCAGGTCTGTGCAAAGTGCCACAACGAACGTGCTGCATTTTCAGTTCCATTCGCGGCCGCCGAGGCCTTCCCACTCGCTGTAGTGCCAACGGAGAACGTGTTGTTCTGTTCGGGAACTCCATGTTCCCATTTAGAGACATTCCACGCCTGAGCGACCTGGTCAAAGGTCCCGTTTGTTGCAACATCGTAACTGAAGCCGACTTGATTCGGCTGGTCAATGTACAGCATATTGACGTAGTTGTTCCACGACCACGGATTCAGCTCCGTGGAATTACTGTCGGCATTGACGAGACATGGACCGTTCTCTTGCAAGAGACCAATCATCGACGAGCTACCCGGTCCTCCATTCATCCAGATGGACAAGGGGGCGTTCATCGGATCGTGTCGAGCCTCAAAGAACCAAAAAAATGTGTTGACCGGATACTTCTGCTCAATGCCGACATCTTTCAGAGTCCCCGGAGGCAAGTGCACGTAGCCGGAGTACGATCTGACCCCCGGCGTTGTCTCGCAGATACCCGGCTGTAGTCTTGATTCAGTGGCTGACTGTGTAACGATGGGCATCGCGTGACCCCCAAGATCGCATCCATGGTCCGTACCTGTTTGTAAGAGATCTTGACCCCTTTCTCATGCTTTGATTCGACGACCGTCAGGCCCGATGGGAGTGGCGGAAAGTATTGCGCAAAAGCACTCCCTGCCAACGAAGCTGCTGCTAGCCATATAGCGAAGACCATTGTTGCGCCAGTGAAAGCACTACGCAACACGCAATATCTTTGATGGGCGACAGTACTGGGAGAAAAGCTCGAAACTTCCTGTCGGTCGCAGGCCAGCTTGATCAAGTTTGACAAACTCAATACCAGTGTAAGAGATCAAGAGTGACGCACCGGTCATGCACACGGCGAGGTTGGTGGTCGACTCTGTACAGATGCAACGATAAGCCGATGGACCTTGGCCGGAAGGCTGCCGGACTGTCGGGGTAAAGTGGGGAATTAGTGCCGCGATGTCAGCGACCGAGAGATAAGTACGCGCATGACAGGATCGCCGGAGCGATTGTTCAATGGGCTTAACTATACACCCATTGAGGTCATCAGCAAGATCCCCGAACTTTGGTCAATCTGACGACAATCTAAATCGGAGGCCTGTAGCAAAAGCTGCACTGAAATCCTGACCAAGGAGCCAAACCAAAAATATCACGACCGCTGATCGTGCTTCCACGCCCGGGGTCTGACCAGCCCATCAATGCGTTGCATCCGATCCGAGCACCATCAGAAACCGCCTTCACGGCGACCTTTGGCAATGTGCTCCCCAAAGCAAACTATATACAAACTCCATGTGGCAAGGCCGCATACTACGAGCTTCATCCCCAGCCCACAAACTCTCGACATAGCCAGCCGCAGCCCAATATCTCACGGGTTCTTTTCGTCCACGGTGTCCAAACGTGCGCAATTGGCTTGCAACCGCTAGCCAGCGCATTGTCCTCCAAATTCCCATCTGCTCACTGTGTCCTTGTTGATCTTTGGGGCCATGGACTCACAGATACCCCTCTGGTCCCTCATGAGCCGGCACTTTTCCATGCGCTGCTCGACGCGTTGATGGACCATCTTGATTGGAAAGATGCTCATCTCGTGGGGTATTCGTTTGGCGGATCGACAACGGCCAGTTTTGCGGTTGCGCATCCGAAGCGTGTTCAATCTATGGCTCTGGTAGCCCCGGCGGGTCTGTTGCATGCCCGAGACTTTACAGAGGAGGAGAATGTGTATCTGCGCGGAGGCGAGGGGCTGGAACAGCGTGCCAAGGACTGGGTTCTTGAGTTTCTGGAGGGCGGAAGCTTGGCTGTTCCTGCGGATTGGGAGGATAGAGTCAAGCGGGGGGAGGTGGTGGCTGAGGCTGTTCGAGACTGGGAGATGAAGGAGCACCGGGGCCATGCCGCCAGCGTGGTGGCTATTTTCCGCGATGGCGGCGTGTTGGATAAGGATGTTGAATTTGAGAAGGCTGCGAACAGTGGGATTCCATATCTGAACATATTGGGCGAGCTTGACGGTGTGTGCAGTGTGGACAAGTTGAAGGCCGTGGGAATGGAGAATATCGAGGTGATACCACAGGTGGGACATGGACTTGTGAGGGAGCGAGTGAGCGAAGTTGCTGGACGAATTGAGCGATTTTGGAATTCGCTGTAACATGTCGAGGGGTTTCGCGAGTGGGATTCCGGATGGTTGTGATCGAGTGAATTGTGCGGACTAACAAGATCACGAGACCAGTGAGCGCAGCTCCCGAATATGAATGCTTAAACAATAGACTTTCAATACATATACTGACCACGTTTTATTCAAAGAGAATGATCGTCATATCATTGATATATGAACTAGGCTCGCTACCAAGATACAATATCGTGAAGGGAATGTAATGCTATGTACTTCAACCAAAAGTCAATGAAACGCGAGGTAATCAAGAAAGCATAAATCCAATCATGCAACCCAATCTCGAACTCAGAGAGCGAGAGCAAGACCCAGAGCACCGGCAGCACCAGCCAGACTCATGCCAATGCCACCGGTGGCCGCGGGAGCGCCACCGGTTGAGGTCGAGGAAGAAGCAGCCGAGGTCGAAGATCCAGAAGATGTCTTCGAACTACCAGAAGCGGTAGAAGATGCGCCGGTCTGCACTGCGGTAGAAGTGGCCGTCATGGAGGGCGAGGTCGACTTAGGACTGACGCCCGTAGACGCCGAGGTGGAAGATGCGCCGCCCGAGCTGCCACTCATGGAGCCGCCTGATGTCGAGGCGGCATTGGTCGCGAGAGGAGTCAGGCCGGTGATCCCCTCTGAGGATGCCCACGAGACCACATCGGCAGGCAAGCTGCTGGCCCAGGCTGGATAGCTACCGTGCTCATAGGCGTTCAGGACCGAAGACTGGAACGCAGAGTCGGTCTCGTACTCGTTGAGCCATGTGGTTGGGATGGCGGTCACCAGGGCAGCAATGACACTGCTGGGAGGCAGAGCGGTTGCGAGAGCGCCCAGTCCGTCGGTGTTATCTGCGCTAGAAGCCGGGGCGGCCAGGGCAGCTGTGGCGAAGATGAGAGATGAGAAAGTCTTGTACTGCATGATGCCGAATTGAGAGCGGTTGGATCTGAGGGAGATGAAGAAGAGTTGTTTGAGTTGTGGCTGTCGAAAATGTGCGACGGTCAACGCAAATGTTCGGAGATGCTGATGCACAGAAGATGGGGTGTTGTGAGAGGGAGAAGTATATATGTCTGAGTTTGGCTGCGTCAGAAAAGCCTTGGGGATTGCTGGTTCCAGCCGGGGAAATGCACGGTTGGTGGAACGGTGGCCTGATTGATGGGACTTAAATAGAAATCAGCAACGCCTGGGAGGCTCCTCTCGCCATCTCATCTCTGTTTTGGCAATTGCGAAAGTTCACCAAGGTACTGGTAACAAGGCTGCTGGAACTCTCACACAGAGCCTTCGTCACCAACAGGCCGCACTCATTTTTTCTCATGTTCTCCACCAAGCTCGGTCGACTCAGCCCTGTTGCTGCCTTCTACTCAATGAAATGACCGTAGTAGACTCAGCGCGGTGCTGATCGGCTAAATCGCATCCAATTGAAATTGAAATTTCAGCCGCCCCCAAACGACACCCCATCGATGGATCCAGTTGCTCATACGCAAAAGACGGTGATTTCAGGCGTCCAAAGTGATCAATGCCTAAGAGGGATCTACAAGGCTAACCTTTCTCCACCGTCGGGGTGGCGTCAACACTCCTCAGAGGCTCAGACTAGGTCGGCACTGTAGGCACTGGGCACTGGGCAGTGCTGGTACCCGCCTGCACTACCAGGAATCAAACCTTGAGGTGAATATATCCATACCGAGTGAGCGAATACCAATTTCGGTGTTCTCATATCTGCAGTGTATAGCGATGTACCAATTTTGACGAGGCCATGTTTGTCAAGTCAAGGTATATGGCATCAGCGAGACGACCCGACTCGGGCGGAAACGGACCACAAGTCGTCAAGCTTTGACCAACTAGCGACCAACTAGCGACCAACTTGCTTGGCTCTTCTCGACTATCTGACGACTGGATTGCGGCACAGGTGAAGGCTAGGCCACCAGGATATCATTGGGGTTGCGAATAGAGTCTGCATATCATGACGTAGCATGAGCCCCTTGCTGACGAGGCTTGCTCGTACCTACATCTTAGGTAGGGACAAATAGGTAATTTTGAAGTAGTAGGTATTGACCGACCGCATGTAGTATATACTAAGGTATATAGTAACTGATATACTAGGGCTAGGTCCTTAAAGGTAGGTAGCATGTAGGGATATACTAGGCATGTTGTCACTCTACAGTATCTTGTTACCTTTTGTCAGATGTCTCGCTAACATGGCACTCGGCCCACAGGCAGAACCCCTGCATGGTGGAAGCTAGGATCGATTTGGTCAAAGCAGGAGATTGAGGCAACACGTCGTCGAGGCGAACAGCCTGTCAATCGAGGCAAGATGATGGGTTCGCATGGATAAGATTGATCATGGTCTGAACTGATTGTATCGTTATTATGTTGGAGAATGCCTGGTCATCGACCCAACTTGTGTGTCTAGAGCCTAGACCAGGTTGTGCTGATCGCAAAGACTACTATTACTTATTATTATGTTAATTGAGACCTGCTAGTAGGTAGTATCGATCGTCTATATGTAATCGCAGAGATGGTCAGCCCTGAGCTTCAAAGTGCTCATGTGCCATACAACTAGTCGTGACTCGTCACCACCCGGTTTAGGTTGACACCAATGATATGACTACTACATGTTTCTCATATCAAGTCACCTCGACTATGCGCGCTGTGAGTAGTCAAAGGCATATTCCACCTACCGATCTGGGTCACGCATTGAGGCGGTATAAGGAGCGTTCAAGTCTCAGTTGCGGTAGAATCCTTGCCCTCCAGCTTCACTCTCAGCAAACGTTCAAATTGACACTTGATTCATACACACAGGTGTAGGGGCGGAATCCCTCCGTTTGCTCATGGGTTCATAGAAAGGCCCACAGGGCTCCCTTACTCAGTGAGATCAAAGGACTAGAGCATGCATTATTCAAGCCCACCGAGCGAGACCTTCGATAAGAAACTACCGAGTGATCCTCGTACGCGCTGATGGGAATCAAGTATACTCGTCTCGTCGGAGAGGGTCAGCCTTCTCGATTAAGCAGCCCCGCGGAGAAGAGACTAAGCCGTATTGGGATAGTCCAGCCGACGGCATCGGAGACGGCGAATAACCCGGGGTCAGCATGAGTCTCTGCGTGTACGAGCTACTTGGAAGTGAGCAACTTAGCAGTTAGCACAGTGCTGAACCATGTCGTGTCAATTGAATGACACAACCATCCAAGATCCTCAATTTCAATCATGTACAGTCATTACATAGAATAACACACTGATGCTTTTCATCGTGACAGTGGTCCATAGTCAACACTCAACTGTGTCTGACTGTCTGTAGCTTAAGCTGCACACGACCAGACCAGCCCTACTGTAGAGGGCCTTTAACCGGAACCCCACCATTTCGCATGCTTGCGGCAACTATCTCCAGTCTCCAGTGCTCCACTGCCTGACTTTCTGGGTATTCCACTACCCTCGGCGCACCATTCACATTATTATTGACGGCCTGCTGCCGATAAACGCTCTGACCCCACCATCGATTGCTCAAGTCTGGATAGGCTGATCGGATCGGCTATCAATCTCGGGTCTGCACCACAACGCGCCTCCCCTGCAGACTCACGGCGAGATTAGTTTCGCGCTATCCATCAACTCCGCATTGCGCTTGTTCTTATATAGTCGCGTGACGCCCCGGAGAAAGAAAAATCTGCAGCTGGACGCAACCAGTGATTTTGCATCTGAAGTGCGTGATCTGACTCTTTGAGCATGACGACCGTCTTCCGAAATGGGCGTATCTTCGTGCCCTCGTCCATGCCGGCGCAAGAGTCCCACAACTTTGCCGATGCAATGATCATCACCGATGATCGCATCTCCTACGTCGGGGCTCAGGACCAGGTGGACGTACCTGCGGACGCGACGGTCGTCGACTTGGACAATCGCGTCGTGGTCCCGGGCTTCATTGATGCCCACGTGCACATCCTACATTACGGCCATTCTTTGCAGAAAGTGGACCTGATCGAGTGCGCATCACTCGAGGAGATCCGGGCCAAGATTAAAGCTTACGCAGAGGCCAATCCATCTGTACCGCACATCTTCTGTCGTGGATGGATTCAAGCGACGACGAAGGGAGTGGCATTGGCAAGTATGCTGGACGATCTGGACCCGAGACCGATTTATATCGATGCCTTTGATCTACATTCCATGTGGTGCAACTCTGCGGCCCTGAAAGCCATGGGTGCAGATACAGCACCGGATTTACCGGGAGGCTGTATTCACCGGGATGAACATGGCCGGCCGTCTGGTCTCTTGGATGAATCGGTCGTGATGAACATGGCATGGCCGTATGTGGAGAGCCTGCACTCAAAGGCAGATAAGCTGGCCGCGCTGGACGAGGCCATTCGTGCCTACAGTGCCGCGGGCTATACCGGTGTGGTCGACATGGCCATGGATGAGCCCACGTGGGAGATTCTCTCGGAATACCGTCGGGACCGATCCATCCCGTTCCATGTCGCGGCCCACTGGCTCGTACCATACACCGAAGACCAAGAGGCCAATTTCAAGTACGTCGATCGTGCCATTGAGTTGCGATCCCAATTCACCGAACCGGACTTTTGCGTGGTCGGAATTAAACTCATTTGCGATGGCGTGGTGGACGGATGCACCGCGGCTCTACTTCAGCCATACATCGGAAAGGAAAGTCTCGTGGAACCAATCTGGCCCGAGCATCAACTCCGCGAGGTCGTCCAGCGCGCAGACTCAGCCGGACTACAATGTGCGATCCACGCAATCGGCGACCGTGCCGTTCACCAAGCCATCAATGTGCTGTCGCAAGTCGGTACCCCCGGTCGTAGACATCGGATCGAACACCTGGAGTTGACCACCTCCGAGGACGCCAAACGCCTCGGCGAGCTGGGCATCACAGCCTCAGTACAGCCCGTCCATTCGGACCCGGCGCTGTTCAAAGCCTGGCACGATCTTGTGGGCCCGGATCGTTGCCAGCGCGCCTTTGCATACAAGGACTTCTTGGATGGAGGAGCGCCACTGGCATTTGGCACAGATGCGCCCACGGCGCGTAATCTTCCATTCCCAAATCTATACAATGCGACCACACGGCGGTCTGCACTCGAGCCAGAGAGTACGGACACCGTCAATACCCAATACAAAGTAACGCTAGCACAAGCTGCCACGGCGGCGACGACAGGAGCCGCGTATGCACGGTTTGCAGAGTCATGGACAGGGAAGCTGCAGTCGGGCTTAGCTGCCGATTTTGTCGTTGTCGACACGCAATGGTCGGCGGAGAAGTTGCTCGAGGCCAAGGTTTGCCAAACCTGGTACAAGGGGAAGAAGGTTTTTGACTCGAGTCAGTCATGATGAGATGGCTGGCACATGTAAACCAAGAGCAGTTTTGGGGATACTGGGGAAATACCTCAGTCTCGTGAATTGATATTTTGCCCCTTTAATGTGATTTTACTCAGATACGGGCAATGCTACTAAGGAGAATCTTCACTTACTGCTGAAATTGTCACATTGACATCACGAGTACATCATTCTACATAATGAAAACACCCACATACAACGTCTCGACCAGGCCGACACGTTACCCAAGCAATTGGAAACGTACCTACTAGATACTATCTAGTAGATACTAGACAGTAGACACCAACAAACACAGTACATAACTCCCGACCTTCCGCCAAACAAAAGCCCTGCAATCTGATCTCGAATCCATTTCGGTGCCGTACCATCCGTACTAAAGTCACTTCACCACTCAATCTCCAGGTCTGCCCAACTCGCACTGAGTCCCATGATCAAGATAGCCGATGCTATAACCAGGCCGTTTCTCTAAAAGCAAAAGCGTCAGCACGCACCTCTGCAGTGACCAGATCAGAAATCCTCCAAACTCGAGCCAGGAACGGACGGGACATACGACCGAGACCTCCCCCATCCGCAGCAAAGTCATGGTCTGTCATTTTATGCAGATCTTCCAGTGCGTGGTCGTGGGCGAGCTCAGCGCAGGTGGACTGGGAGGAGCTATTGGACGTTAGGACAGTGGGCATTACAAGCGATTAGATATGTTTCTTCCTGGATGTGCGAGACGCAAATGCTCTCAGGGAGTATGTCGGGGTCACAAGTAGGACGAGGGGTCAGGTAGGTTTAGGTGGAATGTGCACTTACGGCGCAACGTCATCGACGATCAGATTCATCTCTGTGTCATCGAGTCTGTGACTTTGCATAGCAGCTGGATGGCCGTCGGCGTCGCTGAGGGATTTCCGAGTCTGCATGGTCTTTGGGACAAGGGGGTTGTTTTCTGTTGTTGAGACCATGTTTGCAATCGATGTGTGGTCGGCCCGTCTCTTGTCACAGTGGGTGAATTGGCGCTGAGGTTGTGGACCACTTGAAAAGCAATGTGTGGTAGATGTGGGCTCTGCCCAGTGCCCAGTGCCTGGTATGACCGGGGTGTCTGGATTTAAGTCAACCTTGAAGTTCGCCCAAAGAAAGGGACAATTCAATGTGATGGGAAGATCAACGTTGCACAGGGCTGGTTATGTTTGAGAGAAGAAGAAGAAAGGTAGAATCGTCAATGGTTCAGTGATTCAAGGGTTCGAACCAATCGTGCGGAAAATACATGTAGCGGACCATCGGACAACCTGATGTGGCGAGGGCTATGATATAAACACTTTGTTCTGTTTCCTGGGTGGATGAAGCTCCAGTTCCATCAGAGTGGTTCGGATCTGGAATTCGGCGGAACCTGGACATTGGCTACCAAGTAGACGTCTTCAGATGGGGACATCCCCTCGTGCGCATGAATCGGGAGAGGTGGGAAATTTGGGATGGCTACCAAGTTTATTGAAGCTCGCTGCGACACTTCTCGTTCCAGGTGTGCTATCCATCCCAGGTTACAAAAGGTTTACAGAGATCGCCCAGGGGAATCCTCAAAGGTGCTTTTCGAATTCAAAAATGACAGAAAGTCTATAGGCCTAGGAATGGGCGAACAAGAGAGATCCACGATTCCAGCCCACAAACGTCTTCAACCCCAAGAAGACCAGGATGGAATGTAAATCTACCAGAATAGGCACACGTTGGCCTTGCTTTGACATCCAATAAAACAAAGGAGACGAACATACGGCGTTCTCGCTAATGCTTGAATGCCGTGAGACCAGTCGAATCAAGAATGCGGCCTATCTTCGGTGACATCCCGCCCGAGTCTGTTCCTGCCAAACTCGAAGACGCTCAGCCACAGGGTTATGAGGCCAGGGACGCAGGCAATCCCGTTCACCAATCCTGCCACAATTCGAAAGGACCCGGAAGTACAGGGCTGTCATACAAAAGAAAAAGAGATAGAGGACACATGGAATGAGCAAGGATAAAATGTAAAATATTGAAAAACGTCGGACAAGACGTCATGCAAGGTAAAGCAGTTGAACAGGAGAAGACAGGCGCGCCACATCACCGGGCAGTGTAGAGGCCAACGGAACCATAACAATGAAATCAAAGGGGCTATCTTGACGGGGTCGTTGAGGTATCAGAAGAGATCAAACATGAGATTAATGGAACATGGGGAAAGTTCGGCACGCAGCCGAGCATGTTCGGGAAGACCCAATATACAAGAACACCCATGCGAACAGGTGAATATAAAAAGAGTGGGAATCTTCCACGACACAGAATCTTACATCGGTTGCTGCAAGAGCTGAGGAGCGATCATCGGGTGCGTCGACGCGACCATTGTGGGCATGGATGTCGCCATGGTCATGGAGGGGGCCATCGGATGCATAGACGGCATCTGAACCATCGAATGGGGAACGTGATGCACAGGAGACGTCGTTTCCTCGCCGGCAGATTCAAAGTCATTGCCGTCATTTTCCAGGTCATCCTCATTTCCCATGGGCGCCTGACCATCCTGCTGAGCCTCGTGAATGCGGCGATGTCTAGAGAATGGTGGTAAGAATTTTGCTTGTATATCATCATAGGAATCCTCGGACAAACTTACTGCGCGAGATTATCCGATCTAGAAAAGGCCTTGCTGCAGTATGGACAAGGATATGGTCGCTCTTGTGTGTGGGTTCGTACATGTCTACGCGGCCAGGGTCAGCTAGCGCTTATTGAAACAGTCTCACGGGTGACATCTTGTAGACGGGCCCGTGCATCAAAGACAAGATGCGGGGCAAAACACAATGCGCATTGAGGGAGGAGGGGGACAATGTTGTGGCGAGGGACTAACCTTTTGAGGTGCTCTAACCTCTTGAAGAGGCGACCGCAAGATGGGATGGGGCAAGAGTGTGATTTCTGGGGATAAGGTCCCACCTCCATCATTGTCGCACTTCTCGCGCGACGCGCCGGCCCCGGGCCTGCACGATCTGAACGACCACTGTTATGGGGCATGGCCGACTCCATTGCGGTGCTGTGGGGCATCGAGGTCACCTCACTTGGTGCATGGCTCACCGGCACAGGGCTGTGGTCAATGGCCTGCTCCATATGCTGAAGAGGAGTGCCGTGACGGGAAATTTCCTGCAACAGATCCTTCTGGGGGAGCATGGCGCTTGGATACGTGTGGGAAAGATCGTGCGCAGACTCATCGCTCTCGGCGACCGGTGCGACCGAGCTGGAAACTGACCGTCGCAGATCGCTCGGGCGATGGGCAGCATAGGGAGGGGGGTGAGAAGCAGGTCCCTGAGATCCGCTGGTCATATGAACACCACCGCTGGGCCCGGGAGTGATGGAAGGTCGTCGCCTTCTTTGCTTGTAGGTGGGAGAACCCTCCATGACGGAATACGCATTGGAAGAGTACGGCCGCGGAACACCATAGTGAGCACCAGCGAAATTGGAAGGCGGAAGCTGCATCATAGGGTTGTAGGGCGCAGTATTCGACAGATCCGGAATCGCCGTGTAAAGACCGGTGTCCTCGTTGGCAATGTAGGCAGGCTCCGACCCCATCCCGACCGAGTGTTGCGGAGGTGTTACGGGCTCGAAGGAAAGACCGCGATTGCTATAATCTTCGTATTGCGACGAAACAAAGGAAGGGGCTGGAGAATACTCGTAGAATGTCGGCATAGATGAATGACGCTGGTGGATGCGAGGAAGCGGCATCCCATTGCGGTCGTACTGGATGTGTCCGTAGTCTTGCTCGCGCTTAATGATGCTTTGAAGAAGGTTGTTGGAGAGGGGCATCTGGGGAGTGCTGTACATCGTCTGGTTCGCATGCTCGTCCTGCAAGAGCGGCATCGCGGGGGGGGCCATCTGGGGAGGAGGCATTGCGTCAACGCTCCGAACCACAGGGGAAGAAGGCTGGCCATATGTCGTACTTGCGTGGGCAGCAAACGAGGAAGTGTTTGCTTGCTGCGCCTTGGTCAACTGCTCATACAAGGACTGGGACGAGTCAAATTCGAAAGACAAGGCCGGCTCGCTAACGGCCACGGTCGTCGCCTCTTGGTTCATCTTCTCGCGCTTGAGGTCGCGCTCGAGCGCGTCGAGGAACAACCGGTCGTGCGGCACACTATACCAATAGAAGACCTTCTGCTTTTTCTGAGTGCGAATGCAGTTGTTCTTATACAAGAAGTCCAGGAAAGCGCTCTTGGGCTCCTCCAGGGTCGCATCCGTCCCCGCTTTCAGGTTTCGCAGGTCGGAAAAGATACCCTCTTCGAATTTTTTCGAGTTCTTCACAGGTCGGCCGAAGGCCTGGAATCGGAAGGCCAGGCATCGCACAATGTCGGTTCCGGAGATGTGGAAGAGATTGCTCCTGTTCGTTGAATGGGCATCAGTGGACTGTCTTGGGACTTCCTTCTCTTTTGCGGTTCGAGCGCCAGTCTTCATGTTCGCACTAACCAAAGGACACAGGAAACGTAATCTCCGGTCGGCAGCAGGAAACGACGGATTAGCTGGTCAGGCTGCCAGTCGACAGGCGCCGAAAGAAGGAAATATTTCACTGGGCGATTGTCAGCCAAAGAGATGACCATCTCAGGCGCGATTGAGGAGACAGAAGACCTACAGTTGTCGACTTGTTGCAAAGCGACCTGCGCGTCATGAGGCAGGCTCTGTTGAGCTTCGGTTGACAGCATAAACGTCTCTGGCTTCTGGGGAGGCGCCATCGGGGCACCTGGCTGTGGGTACATGGCGAACGTGCTGTTGCATGAGAATGTCAGCACCGTCCTCCAGGAGGGGCACCCTTTTGTATAGGACGATGTCCGGCCACAAAGAAGGAACTTTAAACAAGGAAAACGTCTTCCCACTGGACAGTTTGGACATGCCTCTGTGAGACGATGTTCGAGACTCAAAGACGTACCTATTCAGGATGATTCACCGGGCCGGCTTAGGATCAACAAATGCGCAACTGCAGATATCGGGTCAAGGGAGTTTGCGGGACGATCAACGGGCGCGCGCGCGAGATTATTAATAAGTGCTATGAGCTGGTATCGACAAGATGTATAGTGTGATTGCTTGCGACCAGCTGGATCGGGATGATCGGACGTGAGGTTCCAGCCTCTCGTGTCTTGTATGGATTTATCCGAGTGTTGAAGAACACAGGGGACAGACAGAATGAAGAGCAAGAGAGAAAGAGAGAGAGAGGATGTGAGGTCGGAACTGGGCCAGCCGGAAACGAACTCTCTGGCACTTTTTCCTCGCTCAGCGAAAAAGAAAAGCAACAAGATGAAGCGAAAGTGAAGGTGGGAGAGAAGCGACAGGAGTGTCGAGATGGTGGTGAGGAGGGGGAGACCGAAGGAGTTGAAGAGAGGAACAGGTTGAACGGGAGAAAGGTACACAACGTCAGACTCGACGGTCGATGGGCGCTACTATGTAGTATGTATGTACCACAAAATCCCGTGGACTGGCTCGATGAAGTACAGTACTAATAATAAGTCGTCGGGAGGTACGGGAGAGCCCACCTTAGATCGGGGTTCCGTAGAAGAGAAAATTAGGAATAAAAAAAATGAGAAAAAAAATAGGAATAAAAAGGAAGATTGTCCCAATTCAACAATAAATAATCCCGTTGGGTTAAAAGAATATTCCAACCTGTTGTAGAGTGGGAATTTATGGTTTTTCTGATTCTATTATTTCTTTTCCGAACGGCTTCAGCAAAATTGAGACAGGCCAGAAGGAAAATTCGATGAATACCGGTATTGACTGGTATTAAGGGCTGATAAATTACGTACTCGCCCTGCCCGCTGGTGAATGAAGCAGGATCAATTCCAGCAAAGCGCGTAATAGTTGGGTAATAGTAGATCGGCAGTACATTAAGATACCAGGAACTTTTTTTGAGCGCCTGCCAGAAGTGCACGGATTGGTTAGAAGGGGAGAGTCTAGGAAGTGAGAGTTATGCACGGTGTGGTCACTGACCAGTGATCCTATCGATGCCTTGTAGGCTTGTACTTGTACAGTACTTGACGAGTCCACGCTACAGTGCGACACCGTGGCGGTGTTCGAGATCGAGATCATCACGCTCAGTTTCCAGCCTCAAGCTGAGCATGGTCCGCCAGAGCTCACAAGATCTACAGCATGAGTCATGAACACTTTCTGTTTGTCAAAATTCTCCGATCTACCCTGCCCAAGAGAGATTGCAGCGCTGAACCCGGAGTATATGCATTGTACACTAGACAGTGTACACTACTACACTGTACAGTTGTACACCATACAAATGGATGCCATGACTGTTTATCGTTGTGAACAGACGTAATCCTATGAACTGGGGTTATCCTTCCTCGCTGTCCTCCGTTCGAATGGCTCGGGGTTCCAATTACTGATAGGGAGCTCAGTGGCAACTGGTTAGTAGCCTACTGGCCACACTCTCGATGCCTTGCAGAAATTGACAGATCACTAGTTGCACGATGATTCGCCGCTTCTGCCATCTTTGTAGTGACGGGACTGCGGAGGTGCAGATGATTTGTGCCAACTGCCAACCGCCAACTGCAGTCAGTACAGTGAGCGTTGAGCAAATCTCTACACTATCGACGTTCAAGCACAAGACGTCCGTCCTGTCCTTGTCTGAGCAGCTGTGGATGGCATCGTACTGAGTGGAAGCAGAACCATCTTCATGCCCAAGTTCCACAGTCACTCGTTCGAGTGCTATTGCTCAGTCCTCACAATCTCAGTACTCGAGAGGACAATCCCGGGACATATGCTACCGTGCAGCAGCCCAGTCCCAACTGTGCCGGGGCAAAGATGAACCAACCACTGGCGCGATGGTGGAACTGTCGACCATCCATCGGGTCGACTGCCAAGGCGCGCGAACAAGATCAAACTGGCGCTGGAGACGGACCCGGGCCCTTGACTGGGGCCGACTCGACTTGACTGGAGCATCTGAAGCACCCGCGGTCTGTTTCAGACTTGGTGGGCGCTTACATGCAGCCACTGAAACCAGGCCGTCTTCTCTCGACAGTCCCACTCGGCACATAGAGACGGAGTTCTTCCCCTCGTCTTCACCATTTCCAGATCGTAGAGCTTCAGTAATTTTGCGGATCTGAGATACTGCTCTGCTTCACCGAAGATCGATCCACGATATGTGCTGATTTGGCTCACTTTACCTCTGCTTCAGACAATGGGAATAAGCGGTTCGGTCGGCCGGTGATTCGGGTTGGTGTACCGACGCGCCCTCGTGAGTTTCTGCACTATCGACTAATAGTCTTCGGCTTACCCCATTTTTGGTGTTCCCCCGATAGCTTGTCCTGATGAGCCCATAGAAGCTCCAAGGGCGTAGCCACTGGACAAGTGGACAGTCCCCTTGGTGTGAAGGCCTGCCCGGATCCTGTATCTCAAAGGGGGGAAACACGACCAGCATGGGTAGGACTAGGAAGTTAGGAACTAGGAAAAGCATAAGGGTAAATGATGACACATCAGATCGAACGAGTCCCAATGACCAACGGTCCAACAGTGTCCAGTGTCCACTGATCCAGCATCATACGTTGAGGCTAGAATGGTCCGAACGGATCATCCTTGGCCTGCAAAATGGGTAGTACAACAGTTACACTGTACACTTACAGTAGTTGCCAGTTGGTACACTACCAAGTGAGGCCGAAAGTCGAATAATGAACCTTGATCTATCAATCTGATCAAAGAACTTTGCGTCCCTGACAAGTCATCCAAGTTGGCAAAGTCTACATCATAGAAATGCATAGGACGGCAGGACTAGACGCTCGGTATCCTTATTCTCCTTCCAAATCCACAATAGTCACTTTTATTTACCCTCGCATTGTGCCGTGAACGATGCGATACCTAGACCAGGGCCACTAGTCCCCCACTTGGTTAGTCTCTAAAGGTGAAACGCAGACGATCAGCATCACCATCATCATCGGTCATCTCATCATAGCGAGAGGGTGAGTGGATGGTGCGGGACCCGAGATATCCCCGTTGAAAAGCGTGCCACTACTGCCTGCGCCCGTGGACTATTTACCGTTGAGGACTCTGAGTCTGGAGTGCATGCATTAGGGCTTCCTGGGACGCAATCCCGAGACGCTCGCTCTGACTTGTCGGATTAGGAATCTCGCCCATGTTGCCACGCTGGGACCTGAGGCTAGTCATACTCTTGACTGTCCCCACGTTCGCCCATGATAGTTCATTTTCATGTCCATTCTACCAATCTGCGAGATTCCAGATATTGCTCTTCACTGATCGGGCAAAGACCGCCGTGACTAGTGGATTGCCGGATTCATAACTGATGTCATCGATCAAGAGATTCGGGACCGAAACACTGTCCAGGCCGGAAGATCTTTTGCGCTTTGCACGTATCGTTAGGCTAGGCAACTGATGTGCCGCCATACTGGTCGGTACTTTGGATAGCAGCCATTGGTACCATGCAGCACCTCCCGTTCGAACTATTGGAGTGACTGCAGTACCGAGAAGACCATATGTAGTATTTCCCACAGATCGTTGGAATGGTCGCAATAGTTCGACGTTGCCCCTGATTGTGACATCGGAGATATCGCTCAACGTGGCAATTGAGCTCAGCAGGGCAACGTGGATTCTCCCAAAAAGGAGACTGAGCATTGAGCACGCTCGAGGACCTTAGTCTCATGCTAGAGCTTCCCCCACCGGTCAAGTCAGCTGTGGCTAAGCCTTTAGCCTGTGTTGAGTTGTTAGTCAAACCACTTAGTGTCGTGATATCTGACTAGTAGTATGGAAGACAAAAGAACAACCTTATGCTGGCGCGACAAAGGGGGTCTCTGAAAGTGAACGAACTCAACGTAGTACTACTGTAAGTGAATATGCATCGACTCTGGAGGCTTGGAACAGGCATAGGTACCCAATTCCTTCAGCGTAAAGAACCAGACATGCTGAATGAATGAGTTTTGAACAGGTATCATGACACTATCCACGTGACAGTATCTGTTACTCTGTTGTCAAGTACTCAAGTGTCCAGGTTTTCACTGCAAACATTGTGGTGGACGTATCTTCAATTGTACCGTGCGTGTCAGTGATAATCTAAAATCTCATCCTGTGACGAGGCGGTGATCACACAACACGGACTCCATGAAAGTAGCATGGGACCGATCACCCATGTTTGATCAGCACGGCAGACTCAAGTCTATCTCCTTCTCTTTTCCGACCGTGCCCTTTTGACCCATTCTTCCACACTCTTCCACCATGCGCATCACTTACACTACCATTACCGGAGCCGGGTGCCCTACGTCTTTCCAGTTCACCCATTTGGCTTTTTTGGAACCTTACCCGCCCGGGAAGGCAATGCCACTAAACCATGGATCTGTATCAGGGTGTCTTACCTTCAAACAAGCAAACACGCTTTGACCGTTGGCTTTTTGGGTACGTTTGTGCAACTACACAAGTACATCTTTGACGCTAGTACTATCGTGCCCTCAGATGAACCAAGCAAAGCATCTGAGCAGCCACTGGAGAGGGTCCCTATGGCTCAGCATCTTCACTATCTTGGGGCAGCTACCCACTTTGACGAACACACTAGTCGATGGAATACAGCGCGATTGGTGATCTAGCAGGTTTCATGATGAGGATGGGGCTGTGTCCATTGTTTATTGCGAACGATCATTTAGGGTCAACGAGGTTCGATGTTGATTCCGGGGGGGGGGTCGTACTTAGGAACTTCAAGGAATGTGCCAGTCGAATCCATTTCAAGCCCATTTTGTCGACAGAATCCTCGCAGCCTCAAGTGCACTGTACGAATCAAAATGGATGAGGTCTAGGAGAATGAACACATGATCAGATCAAGGTTTGCGCCTCCGAAATATAATTTTGATAGTACCTTCCAATGACCTCCCATACAAATATACTTTTCGTCATGAGACACTTCCATCCTCGATTGACTCGGGCGTTGTGAATAGCCTTACCTGCACGAGGCGTCCTAACTCCTATCTATGTATCATATCCCTAGTGGGATAGGTGTCTGGCCCCTCGCTCTGTCTTTCTCTTTTAATAGCTGACTTCTTCGTCTCTTGTATGTACCATCCTGGTTCTCCATCGACTTAGTCAGTAGTACCTCCGACTACCGTCCCTGGTTCCTCCTGGCGCCATCGGGCTAGACTGCATTCCCGGGACGGGTGGCCCGCAATCGTAGCGAGCACATGGTTCCCAGACGAGATTCGTCCGTTTGATCGTCTGGCCTGAAACAATCTAGAATAAGATGGACCCCGCCAGACTAGAGTTGTGCTCGCTCATCGGTCCTCAGTCCTCAGTCCTCAGTCCTCACTGATAGCCGTGGACCCGGCACTGCGCCTGGACTTTTCCTTCTTTCCCCCTGCCTGTCTTGCTTGGCTCATGATGATGCGCTTGCGAGTCTTTGGGACCTTGTGGCGGGGAGTGGAAAGTGTCAAGCGACTCACCTAGTTTGCTGCGGCAATGGCCCGAAGGGGGAAGTCTACAGTCCACAGTTGGAAAACGATAGCATAGCTATTAGCCATACACGATGTGACTATACAACAATTGTCCACGTTGGGTACGGCAGTACGCATGATCGCACCTGGACTTATATCGAGAATGGGCCATGAGGGCATCTGGTATCCAATTCTGACAGAAAAATAATGTCCGCCTGTTTGACACATGCTAATAGCTTTCTGACATAAATACAGTAACCAAGGTCTAGTAAGTCTTGAAGTAGTAAGAAGTCAAGAACTAGAGAGGTAAGGTACCTTAGCTATCGCCCCGGAGAACGTCATGGCCGTTGAAATGGGCCACATGATGCCTTCAGCAGTCAAAAAAAAACAACCTAAGTACATGACGGATTGTTTGTGTCTGTCGGGACGACCCGCAACCTCTGACTCGAGAATTCTGATCTGAAAAGGCATAGCTCCATTTTCCCCCTGTTCGTTCCGAACACATCCCCGTCTGATTCTATGACAGGTCGATTCAATGCCATCATCCTTCGGAGGAAATACACACTTTGAGTTGGAGAGATACGTAAGGGAATCGAGAGCAAAGAGCACGAGAAGGGTCAGGTAGGCAAGTCCACTTTGGACCCTGTGAGCTATGTTCACTTGTCCCAGTGTCTGAGTGTACAACTACACCGTAGCTTCGCACTGACCAGGAAACTGGATCAAAGGCCACGCTAGTATCTTGGTAGCTTACTAGTCTCGTGTGCAATCTATCTATCCAGGCAAATACACAGTTCCCAGTTCACTGCTCACAGTTCACGGTTCACAGTTCACAGTTCACTGCTCACAGTATTCAAACAGCCCTGCGGCCACTCCTCTATCTCTGAGCAGAAGATTCTGCTGACCGAGTCGGAATCCCGATGCACGAAAAAGGGGGGGCCGGTCGCCAAAGAGATGGAGCAACAACAAAACCCACCCCCTCCACATCTGGATCGATAGCGGACTCGTATTCCCGAATGCTGTCAACTGCCCGAACTATTGACCCAAACTATTAGGTGATCAATTGATGAAAATGATCGAGACGAAAATTCCGAATCCCTCGGTGTCCGGCGAGAGACAGTTGTCCATCTATCTCGTATTCACCTGACTTTTGGGGTTATTGGTGGAAATTCCTACTGGTTGAGGTACACCGTACAGTATGAGCGATGAACTATAAAAGTCCTTCGATGCATCTTCGATCGTGGACAGTGCACCGATGGGACATAGAATGAATTGCTGAGAAGGACTTGGCGATTCCTTTCAGCGGTCGGCACTAACTTACCACACAGGTGATGGAACGCGAAGATGTATACTGATAGACTCTAGCTAGAATAGTCAGTCGTCACTCGTGAGTCGTCAGTAGTCAGTAGCTCAGTACTAGCTAGTAGCTACTAGCAATACTGCAGGCCAGCAATAGTTCACAAACTGCGGTAGACCATCACCTTGGTTCAACAGAGAACCGCAAAATTGAGGTGGATGGGCTGGGCTGCAGACCCGTCCGAAGCCCCGTTCTGGAAAATCCCCCGATAGACTTCTCGCACATCTCATGTCCATGCGACCGGCCTAGTGAAAAGTCTATTGAATCCGTGTCCAAAATTCGCGACTGAGGTCCCATAGCGGATCGCAAGAGTTAGCCTCTGCAAAGATGTGTCCGCAAACAGATTCATGGCCGCTTTTCCCGAGTGCATAAATACATGTCAGTGTCACTGACTCACGACTCACTAGTACTACTACGCTAGTACGACTACGCAGTACGCACCGGGGGTTGGAAACTCTATTGTGAGGTCAACGCTGCCGACGATGGCTTTTGCCGGTTGTTTCGTCGAACGAGAGGGGGGTTATGGGTTCAGGTTCAGGGCGAATGTGCTTAGCATGGGAGTTCCCTGGAAAGAACAAAGTTACGGTCCTGCTTCAAACGACCAGAAGTTCTTGTGCTCGAGAAAAGGAGTAGTAGTACGTGATAGTTCCTCCCAGGCTCCTCTAGTTTGGACAAGGTTGCGAAGGAGGAGGAAGAGGAGGGAAAACACCCATTCTCCATGTGTTCCCAACTCCCCATCATTAGAGTTCAGGTTCCTGGTTGTGGTTCCGCCTCCACGTTCTCTTCCCTTCTTGGGTGATGTGTTCTGCAACCCCGTTTCCTCGCTCTCGTGCGAGAATCGCCTTCGTTTCAGCCGCGCTGAAGGTGAGGGTCATTGCGTGATGGCAAGTGCAACCCCCCGACTCCAGTTCGTTTCGTAGTTTTTCCGGGCCATGCCTGGAACGGGGAATAACTCTATACACTTACAGTCAACACCCAACGAGTCAACAGTGTACAACTGTACATCATTGTTCCAAGCTTCCAGACCTCCACCTCCATTGTGTTTGAGCTGCCTGGGAAAAGTATCCGGTTTTGGCCCAAGATCCAATTTTTGGGTGTGAATCCACTTTCGTGCAAGTTTTTCCCGGCCCCTTGGACCTGCTCGCGTGTATCACTATTGATGCTTTGCGCGATCAAAGCTCTGACAAAAGACGCCCGATTGAGCGCGTTGTGGATGATCTAGCGGTGGGAAAATGCACGCAAGATCTGGGAAATGTGGAGGCTGGGTCTGAAACATGGCCTTTGCAGGATCTGCTACCTACAGGATCTGAAGCGAGTGCGTCTAGAATCTGGTACAACAACACACTGTAAGTGTAGAGTGAGGCCACACCAGACCGGACTTGTCGTTAGGGGGAAAGGGGCACGGAGCAGTTCGCAGTGTGCGCGGATCGCACGTTTTTCAGATCGACTGATGGGGTGAGGTCAGGTGAGTTTAAAAATAGAGTATCCTCGGGATTATATGTAGATTTTTGTACACATCGATTTGACTAGTAATGGTCAAAATTCGAACGAGAGACTAGACCGTCGAGTCCAAGCTTTTCCGTCTCTTGTCCAACATGGCTTCCTTCATGAACGGGCTCCGAGCTCGGATCTGCTTTCCAAAAACGACAAAGAAAATCGGCGCAAAGGAGAGGGCAAGAGAGATGAACGCCAGAAGTGTGCTCGCCCAGTGGAAGCCAAGGGTATTGTACATGCTCATCGCCGCGAGTGGCAAAAACGCCGAGAAGAGGTTTTCGCCCGTCACGATGATTCCAACGGCGCTGGCGGCGTATTTGGCGTAGGCATCGACAACATAGTCTGACAGGCCGGTCACCACAACCATGCTCCCGCACCCGACCATGGCCAGACCAACCGCAGGCGCAATCCAGGGGAAACTTGGATAGGAGGTCCAGGCATAAGTGAACATGCCTCCGGATATGCCGACGACGCCTCCTGCGATTGCCAGATAGAGCCGTGCCTCGGGGATAGGGGTGCCGGGAGTCTCTGTGTTTCGCGCGGCCGAGTTGAAGTAGATTGGCCCCGATGCCAGATTGACTATCCAGCCCAAGACTTCCCCCACCACCACGGCAGATTGTATGTACCCGGCTTGCACGGGGGTCCAGTCGTACAGCCCGATGAACACTTGCTCCACCGACTGAGTGAAGAGATACAACGCGCCCACGGTAAAGGCAGACCACATGAACATGACAAACACCACTGATTCGGTGAAGAATAGGATCAAGGGCCGCGTCGCGCTTCGGGCAACAATCATCAACAAGGACGTCCCTTGACTATCAATCTCATGCTGGGTGTACGCCGATCGACCTTCCTTCCGCAGCTTCTTGGCTCGCTGACCCAGGATGGCGATACCTCGGCATTCCTTGAAGAAGAAAAAGTAGATTGGGAAGAATGCACCCAGCCAGATCAGCTGCATGTAGCTGATCCATCGCCACGAGAGGAAATGGTAGATAGGCGCACCGATCACGGGCCCGATACTCGCACCCGCCAGGTAGGTGACGATGTACAGGCTGACTGGGATGTTTCGTGCCTTTTCGTCGTCCCAGATGTTTCCAATCACTGTGGCCGCGGTATTGGCCAGGATCGAGACGCAGCCTCCAGCGAAGAACCTCGTGACAATCAGCGTGGCAAAGTTCTGCGCCAGCGCTTGAGGGATCACGAAGCAGAAGAAGATCACATAGGTCATCAAAAACACTCGCCGCGCACCAAACTCCTCCATCAGTGGCAGGATCAAAAGCGAAGAGCAAGCACCTCCAACGGTCCAGGAGGTTACTGGCCAGTAGGAGTGTGGGAAATTGGTATCAGAAATGCCAAACTCTTCATTGATCGATTCATGCGCCACCGTGATGATCGTGCCATTGGTCATGGTGATGAACGTCGCGAACGCCGCCAGCAGGGTCAAGGTCCATTTTTGTCGAAGTGGCCAATTATACGGATTTTCACGATCGTTCGGGCCATTCCAGAACACGATCTCGACGCCGTTCTCAGGCACATGGTGTTCTGGAGTATCTGCGTCTCAGTTCCATTTTTCACATCGAGATTTCTCGGAGTGTATGATGCTGGAAGCATACCTATGACCTCGTCATCGTGCCCGGAGACATCACCACGTGCAAAGACCATACTCTTCGTTTCGAAGACAGATTATGGCGAGAAACCTGAGGGACAATTTGTGTGACAAATCTTATCCATCCAGCGAGGCCTGCTCGACAGGCTTTTGATTTACTGTGTTCGCTTGCTCGACCCAGGAAAGATGAGTCTCGAATCTTGTACTGACTTCACTGTTCTCAGCCTCGGTCTTCGGGGCCAAGAGACTTATCCAGCCTGCGTCCACGTAGATCTGCAGAATCTCACTTCCACTTGATTACCCAAACTCTTTGGATTTTGGCAGGAGATTCCAACATCATAGATTTATATATGGCAGCCGTCAAGGTCTGAGCACGCCCAAAAGCAGAAATTTCCTTCTTGCTCAAGCAAACGTGACTTTCCTCGGGGACACAAGTCTCCAAGTTTTTGCGGTTCTCGAATCCACTTCGGCCTCGCCTCTCCAGATAGCAGCCGTTTTGGGACTAGCGCTGGAGGCCCTCTGAATGACAGACAGACAGTCACGGCAGTTGGTTCGTCAGCGGCACGGTCATCAGTCGATCATTGGCGTCCGGCGTGTTCTTCTTAGATGATTCAATTGCTAAGGCTTTTTTTGAATATGCACCCCGCTACTCCACACGACGGCGATCGCACGAGGACAACGTGGTGAGCATTTCCATCCAGCCAATCTGTGCCGCTGCTAGACAGGGCTCAGCTTGGCTAATGGATCGGGCATGGATGCTTGTAGATGCAAGCGACCGGGCATGCGCCTTCCAAGAGTAGCAAAGCGTCACTATATATCGACTGGGTTTGGAATTTGTCGAGTAGCGTGCCGCTTCATGGTTTAGATCCTCGAAAGGATTTTAAATGTACATAAGTCGAATAAATTCGATAAAATCAAGTTACAAGTCTATCATTTCCATTCCTCCTCTCCGTGTTTAGTAAGATCGAGATATATTCAAGCTAGTGGAATATCAAGCATGATGAACGCTACATGCTCAGATAGGAGTTCCACCGGGCAGTCATGTTTTGACCCGGGGTATCGTCTCCGGGCAGTAGATTACTAGACAGTAGATAGTAGATACCTAGGTAGAGACCGGGGACGTGGACCGTCATGGATGAAAAGATATCTTGATCAGGAGCAGGCGCCTGGGTACCTTAGGATGAGATTGTGCGAATGGAATCAATGCCTGTCAGGTAGGTAGGTAAGTATCCATTATGTTCTATTGAATATACCTACCTCGTCGACCTAACAGTCAACAACATTGGAAGTGACTGACTACAGTACCTGGTACCAGGTAACTGACCTAGGTACTTTGAATGATCCTCCAGAGTAATACCCCCTATATTCTTACCTAGTTATTACATTTTGACGTCACTGCCCATCCCGGCATGTTGCGGTTGATTAAAATCAATGCCTGGGTGATATCAAGCGGAAGTATTATCAGGTGCTCGAATGCGCAGGTGACCGGATCATGAGCCTGCACATATTCCTGGCGAATACTAAATTCAGATGGGACGGACTGAGGCTGATGGCCCAGTTCGGCACTTCCTGACTCAGTTAATGCAGAGCTCGGTCAACAACGCGATCGCAAAATCGAAGAAGTATATCGATTTGGTGTTGTGTCGGGCGCTTGTTCAAGCGAATGCAAAGTGCCCACGAAATATCACACACTGCACAAAACAAAGGCAGAGTGCCCCTCGGGACGCTTCAAGACCTAAAGAATACTGACCCCAAGGACGCATGCGGCCTCTTCAAATGTTGTTGTCAAGTCTCTGCTGAATGGTGTTCAATCTCGATACTCAGGCACGAGCGGCTCTCACGGAGATCCCCCCTCAGGCGTCCCCACTCCCCCGCATACGTTATCCATTTCTTTGGATAAGGTGAGTTTAGCCTCAACTCGGCCTTTCGAGCCCAGTCAAGTACTGTTTACTTTGAGGTTGTAGTGTATGAGAAATATAGTCATCGCTTCATGCTCACAAGTATGACTGTATAATTTTCTCGCATAGTTCTTTTTCACTATGCATAGGGTCTGTTCTATCGTTGATGGAATGCCCTCATCTTGAACAGGTTTAGCCAAGCCACAGATTCACGTGATTTGATCCCGTCCAGCTGGCCATGGGTGATCTGAGACCTGTCAGGCTGTCCACGTCAACCCCTCGCCTCATTCACAATCCCAATAAGCAATTCAACGTCCACTTGTTCCCAGCTGACGGCAGAGTCTACGGACAGTCCCTCGGTCATTGCTTGAGGGTGCCGCACCTAACCCGAGTGGATGCGACTGAAAAGGATCGACCCTTGAGCTTCTGCGCACTCCCATTTCTGGAATCCAATCGCTGCCGCATTGCGCCACTACTCGTATCTCATGCCCTTCTGATTTACAAAGGAAGAAGCCGTCGTCAGAGTGATCCCAACGCACCAATTGACCTGCGAGTCAACGCCCACAATTCTGTCTCTATACACTTATGCTGCACCTCGGCGCATCGTGATCATTCCGCGGGGTTTGCTGTGGGTCGTCTGTTCTCGGCCCTGATAATCGTCCCATGGTTACATTGACAAAGCGAAGTGTCAACGAAAGCTCGCCGCTGATGGAAACACGATTTGGCATCGATCTAGAAGATGAATATGCCGAGAGTCATGCCGAGGGCAAGGTTGTGGACGAATCGTCCAAAAGTGGATGGTACATGTTCTTGTTGACAGTATCAATTGGAGGGTAAGATTTTCTCAGGCCATTGAGCGTACATTTCTAGTGACACTGGTGTTCATGAATCCTTGTGTGGGCGCTACTGACATTCTCCCTTCGATCAGACTCCAGGTTGTTTGGTCCGTGGAACTGTCCAATGGATCGGTACGTTCTTCAGGTTTCCTTGTCGCGAACTCGAAGTATCATCAAGATTGATTGTATGACGGTGTCTTGCGAGGCGGAAACTGACAATGTACAGCCTTTCCTTCTCTCACTTGGAATGAGCAAAGCGTTACTTGCCTTTGTGTGGATAGCAGGACCCATAACGGGAACTCTGGTGCAGCCATATATCGGTATTCGAAGCGATAATTGCCGACATCCATGGGGAAAGAGAAAACCATTTATGGTTGGCGGCGCTGTGGCGTTGATCATATCGCTGCTTGCCTTGTCTTGGGTTCAGGAAATCATGGGCGGGATCGTCTCGATATTTGGTGTCGACCCTAAAGCGCATGGCGCAAAAACCTTGAACATCATCGTCGCTACCGTCTTGATGTATTGTCTTGACTTTGCCATCAATACCGGTATGTCAATCTGTAATTACTGGTGCCGCGAGAAATCAGCTCTGACACTTTGGGGATTTTAGTTCAAGCTGCCATTCGAGCCTTCATCGTGGACAACTGTCCTGCTCATCAGCAGGAGGTCGCAAATGCATGGGCCAGTCGGCTGACAGGAGTTGGTAATATCTTTGGGTTTATCTTCGGGTACATTGATCTGCCGCGCATCCTGCCCTTCCTCGGCAAGACGCAATTCCAGGTTCTCTGTGCTCTTGCCTCGATCTCCCTGGCCGTCACCCTCATTGCCAGTTGTTTCTATATCCAGGAGCGGGATCCTAGGTTGGAAGGCCCTCCTCCATCAGACGGGTTGGGTCTGGTTTCCTTCTTTCGCCAAGTCTTCAAGTCAATTCGCAACCTACCTCCACAGATTGCGCGGGTCTGTGAAGTACAACTGGCAGCCTGGGCGGGCTGGTTCCCATTTCTGTACTATGCGACCACTTACGTCGGCCAGCTCTACGTCAACCCTCTATTCGCAGAACACCCCAATATGACCGAGGCTGAAATTGACCGAGCCTGGGAAGCTGCGACCCGAGTCGGAACCTCGGCGCTCCTTGCTTATGCGATAATTTCTTTCAGCGCCAACATCATTCTCCCGGTTTTCGTGGTCCCAACTTCTGGACAAGTCTCAGAAACAACCACAAAAAAGGACATAACTTTGCATGACGATGGTGAGGTAGCAGGACATGCTGGCCGTGCCAACGATCCTCTCCTCGAGGAATCTCTGCCCAAAATTGTAGAAGAGAAGCCCACCTGGCTCACTCGTCTGCAAGTACCGGGCTTGACTCTGCGTCGAGCATGGTTCTTTTCACATCTCCTTTTTGCTGCTTGCATGTTTTGCACGCTTTTTATCTCATCCTACCAGGCGGCATCTGTTGTAATTGCCCTGATCGGTATATCATGGGCATTGACCCTTTGGGCGCCATTTGCGCTCATTTCCGCCGAGGTAGCTCGCACCGATGTCACACGGCGCCCCCATGGACACGGAGCTGATGGCCCAAGTGGAATGCATGGTACTGCCTCGGGCCCCTATCAGCCCGTTGCCAACGATGATATTCACGAAGATCATGATCAGCTAAGCGCAGAAGACCAACAAGATGGGCGATCTTCCAAGCCCACGCCTATCGACGAGAACGAAAACGTCGCCCAAGCCGGAATCGTTCTGGGTCTCCACAATGTGGCTGTCTCTTTCCCTCAGATTTTCTCCAGTCTGATTTGTAGCGCTATCTTCAATGCTGCCCAGAAACCTCGTGGAGAACCTTGGGATGACAGCGTCGGCTGGGTTCTTCGCTTCGGCGGATGCGCAGCTTTGGTCGCGGCCTTGCTTACTCGGAGGTTGAGCGAGGGCGCGCAGTAGAGATGGTCAATCCGCTATTCTTGAAATCTTACGTTCGTGAATCAGACATTTGGCGCTCTAAGCCTATCACTTGCTTTCTGTTACAGATCACTTGCCTCGGAGTTTGTAATGGGAAAGCTAGCTATTCTACTCCCTACAATGGGTTGGAAGATGTAGTGAAATTCGCATGCAAGGCAAAAAGCGGCGTTTCGCTTGCATAAAGGTCTGTTGACTGTTGAGAGTGTCGACATGCCACTTACTTGGATAAGTACTGATGATGGCGTATTTTATCCTAAGTAGCTGCACTCAGTGCACTGTAGCTCCTGCGAAGCGTTCCACGTGTCAGCAGTCAACTTAGTCCAGCAGTACAGGAGCAATACGAGATACATAAGCCACCTGGCAGCAGATTTTACTTATGTAAACTCGGAAACTCTACCCAACTTGAATCGACGAAGGCGGAGACCATGTCATTGTAATACGGTATTTTCCCGCCACCCGGCTTGGCGAGGTGCCTCCTAGGCAGATGTAACGCATCTTAGAAGCTCCGGCCCCCGGCCAGGCCACCTTGATGTCGAGCGGATTACGATTAAGCTTGTTCGGCCGTCGCCCAGATCCTGGACGACTTGTCAATTGTCACTCATTTCCAAACAGACTATGCGCTTTTGCTACTGAGTCTTGCCGCTGTCCGACTCGCAGCGTGAGCGTTCATTAACCACAGTACTACGCACGCGCTCTCCGCGCCGCGCCCGCGGAGGCTCATGACACAGTCGCAATGTCCACTCAAATAATGGGCGAAGCTCTTCACGCCCTCGTTCGTACGTACATCAGGCTTCCCCGATGATGCTGGCTTTTGCCGCACGATCTGTTGTTGACAAAGCTAATCGTGCAACGGTAATGCAGGACGAGCGGCCGAAGATACTGATCCCGATGGTATGCATGAAGCAACAGCCCCCATGATTGCATGAGTATCCAATATCTGGACGAGATCGCGACATCCATACACAATATCGATAGACTGACGGACGATTTGCGCAACAGAGGCCCCCGAGGCAGGGTCGAAGGAGATCACTAGCTCCTGGGCGCTGTTCATTATGATCATGCTCCTCATGTTTGCCTTGTTCACAAGCTACATCCTACAACAGCGGAAAATTCAAGCGGTCCACGAAACGGTGCTATCTATCTTTGCAGGTGCGGTGGCATCGAGAATGTTTTTTTACAACCTTCAGATCAATCAATTGTACTAACCTCGTAGCAGGAATGTTCGTCGGCTTGATCATTCGCCTGTCACCCACGTCAAACCTCCAGGATAGTGTCGCATTTGATTATCAATTCTTCTTCAATCTTCTTCTTCCTCCGATTATTCTCGCCTCTGGATACGAGCTTCATCAGGCAAATTTCTTTCGGCATATTGGCACCATTTTGACCTTTGCGTTCGCCGGCACATTCATCTCGTCCATTGTCCTGGGCCTCGTCTTGTTCCTCTGGACTCGCATACCGCTGGACGGACTTAAGATCTCGTTCCTTGAGGCACTGTCTGTGGGCGCTACACTGTCTGCGACGGATCCAGTGACTATTCTTGCTATCTTCAACCTCTATAAAGTCGAGCCCAAATTATACACCATAATTTTTGGCGAGGCGCTTCTGAATGATGCTATTGCTATTGTGCTTTTCGAGACCGCGCAAAAATACGCAGAACACGATGCGGGATCTTTGACTTTTTTGAAAGTCTTTGAAGCTGCAGGACTTTTCTTGCTGGTTTTCTTTGGCAGCATGATGGTTGGCGTCATTGTCGGCATTGCCACTGCCTTGGGACTGAAGTACACGCTCGTCAGGCGAATGCCGAAGATTGAGAGTTGTCTAATCGTCTTAATCGCATACGCAAGCTATTTCTTCTCTAACGGCGTTCGACTGTCCGGTGAGTCGGCCGTGGACGAGGCTTTCTCTCATTTGTTATGCATCATATGGACAACGCTGACTTTTCCCCTGTTTAGGAATCGTATCCCTCTTATTCTGTGGTATTACATTGAAGCATTATGCTTACTATAACATGTCGCGGCGGACACAGTTGACGACCAAGTACCTCTTCCAGGTGATGGCGCAGCTTTCGGAGAACTTCATCTTCATCTATTTGGGATTGGACCTGTTCGTCGAATCCAACCTCCACTTCAACCCTCTATTTATCCTCGTCTCGGTCTTTGGCATCTGTCTGGCTCGCTATCTGGCTGTCTTCCCGCTCTCAAAAGCTCTGAATTGGTTCATTCGGTACCGAGCCCGACGCCGAGGCCAAGAAGTTGCTGATGAGTTGCCTTTTGCCTACCAAGCCATGCTCTTCTGGGCTGGTCTTCGTGGTGCTGTTGGTGTGGCGCTTGCTGCTGGACTTACGGGGGTTAATGCACCGACGCTGCGGGCCACCATTCTCGTCGTTGTGGTGCTGACAGTGATTATCTTCGGAGGTACCACTGCACGCATGCTGGAGATCTTGGGCATTCGAACCGGTGTCGCCGAGGAGATTGACTCGGACGACGAGTTTGACATCGAGGTGACTAATGGTGGCACCTACTACAAGCGGGCTGGCACCGCGCTTGGGTACACGCCCCGGCGCAATGACGCTGGTATCGCACTTGATGGGGTCTCTCACCCTTCGCGTGGTAGAATTGACCGCGGCAATAGCTACTCAACGGGCAACAACAGCCGTTCAAGTCCACCTCAAGGCCACACCCGAATGTACTCGGCGGCCTACGGGCCCAAAGACGCGCAATCGAAACGGGACCGCTCCTCCACTGCGACTCTTCTCAACAGCGGTGCAGACACCGGTGGTGGCGAGAGCGACGATGACCTTGGGCTCCCGTCCAACGGCAAGGGACGCGCGGGTCTCGTCGCACATCCCGATGAGTTTGACCTGGATCTGGACGGCCTGTCTGATGATGATCTTCCTCCGGCCGCAGGCAATGCCTCCAGACGCCGTACCCCATCTCATCCTTCAACGGGTGTACACACGCCGTCTCCTCACCACGCCTCGACCAGCGTTTCGCCCGTTCGCCAACCACAAGGAATCAGTGCGCGAGAAGCCTTACGAGAGCTCTGGCAAGGCGGCGCTTCTGGAGACCACACAGCCTGGTTCCGGCAGTTGGATGAGGATTATATCAAGCCGAAGCTCCTTCTTGATCAGTCCAATCACAAGGGTCCCGGCGCAGTCTGACGATCGAAGATATGATACGTGCTTCTCTTCGCAGTTCTAATTTTTTTTTCTTTGTTTCTCTTTGAGCAATCCCAAGCTCTTCACTTTTCCTCCTTCCCCATTTGCCCTTGTTACACTTCTCTAGGCTACCCTCTCTTTTTCCTTTACGATACCTTGGATGGTGGGTCAGTACATGGATGTATGGATGTGCCCCTGTCATTGTTTCTTGCCCCTCTTGCATTGGCCAGGATTCGGTGAGATGATGTCTATGTACACTTAACTCTTTCTGGTCAAGATGCCTTTGGATCTCCCATATGCTCGGAATTTCTGATCCTTGTCTCGTTCTCAGAAAATTGTGTTCTTGTCTCTGTAGAGGCTCCGGGTTTCGCGGTTCAATTCCTAAAGACCTTGTTCAGTCATGACGGATTGGTTCTTTGTTTCCCGCTTCTCAATTGCCATCTGGTCCGGAGATTCCCTCGCGATCACACTGACTTTGATAGCGCAAATCTTGCGCGTCATCATTCAAGTGAAGGGGCGCATCACTTCCAGTCTCGGAGTAGTTCAGCTCGAGTCGGCAGGCCGACGTGCGGGGAAGACGACTCCGCGGTTCCATTCCGCCATATTCCGCCCTGTCCGTCCTCCCTCAAGAGGCGCCTCGTCCCAAGCCTCGGGAGTGTGGATCAAAGTATCAGTTTCGTGCGCAACGGAGTGCTTGGACTTCGGAAAGTGTCCATGTCGACGTTGTCTGGGGAAGGTGGTCGCCTTGGGGGGCGGTTGACCTTCCGTATCGTACTTCGTACTACCTCCACTTCGTCCTCTACTGAGTTGCTGCGGAGAAACTCGACTGCAGACAGTAACTAGTAGACGCATCATGACTCATGGAAGAATAGGAATTTGACTTCTCACAGTGCTTAATATTGTACAGGAATAGCTCATTCACCACTGTCGAGCAAGCATCCTGCACTGACTAGTCAGGACTTCGGCCAACATGTCAACAGTCAACACTCATGTACCTAATGAAGCTCACCTATGTAGTATCTATCGTAGACCATCTCTTATCTCGTTCTCTTCTCGGCGCAAATCCACACCAGGCTCGACCATAAGCAAGGGCGCGCGACTCCTACCGAAAGCGGAATCGTTATCTCGGCTCTACCGCACGGTGCCGTATGTCTCCAACGGCGCCAGTCTCAAGTCAGACATGATTTGCCGTCATGTTGCTCGCGACAGCAGTTGGAGTCTGGACTTGGAGAGTGTATCTTCAGCCACTTAGAGTTTAAGGTTGCCCCTCCGCTTTGGATCTCCGCTTGATTCCGTTGGTGAGGACATTCTGGTATCTCTTCGAGATAAGATAGGGATGGTTGTGTACTACGGTACTACCTGTAAACTACCAGGTACTAGGTACTGGTTAGGTAGTGGTACTACCCAAGGTACTTAACTCAATACTTACTCTCTAACAGGTAGTACCTACTTGGGTACTGTTTAACTAGTTACTAGTACTTGCATACCTCCAACCTAGTAGGTAACTACTAGGTAGTAACTCGTGAGTAACTCACTTGATCTTACTACCTACCTGAAAACAGCGCTGTGTGGTGTCTCGGCCTCCTTTACCCAAAGGCCCTTTCTAGTAAGAAATGTTCTATGTCAGAGATGAGCCCAAGGCTTGGAGTACCTTGTGTGAAATTCACTTACAGGTGAAATTCAGCCCCAAGTGATGTGGCGATGGCAGGCTGTTGAACGTTTACGCCGAGAAAGGCCAAATAGCGGAACTCAATTGAGGGGTCACTGATAGCAAGACACCACGCAGCGAGGGCTCTAGACTGGAGGGGTGGGAATTTTGCCTTCTTTGTTAGACTTCGAAGGTTCACCACCTCGACTGAATGCTTATCGTGCCCTAGAGCTGGTTCTCGTGGCACAGGCAGTACATAAGCGATGAGTTAGTCCTGCCCGTGAAGCAAGGGAGAAAACGTTTCTACCTCGTGCCGTGAGCGGTTGGAAACTCACTGCCTCAAGTTCTCCTCAGCAGAACGCCTCTTTGGTGCCCCGAAGTATCTCAGGACCCTTGGGGTATCTTCGTACTAAGTCACTTCAATTGGAAACGCCTTGTATCACACAAGGCGCATCTCGCTTTGTCCTCCCCACTCGAACCGCTATCCCCTCACCCAGCCCATCTCGACAAGAGACCATAGCGAAGGACGTCATCAGTCCAAGGTGCAATTGAAATTCTCATCTTGCCTACTCACCGAATTGACCACCAGCCCTCGCCTACCCTCAAGAGAGACTGCGAATCTGCCCCTTCTCAGGATATCTTCCTGTCAGACTAGCGTGATCAATCAACAAAGCATGGATGACATGGTCAAGTCGTCGCGCTCGCGCGATGAAAAGCCCCCAATACTAGTCGATTCTCCGGACCTGGCAGAGGTTGGGGATACAGAGTTGCTAGGTGCGTGGTACTCGAACAGTCAAAATCTAAACATGTGCTGAGGGTCGTGTCACCAGCGACTTTGGGGTACAAGCAGGAACTGCGACGACATTATTCCACCGTGCAGATCTTTGCTGTCGCGTTTAGTATTATGGGACTCCTGCCGTCGATAGCGTCGACCTTGTCTTTTTCAATGCCTGCGGGTCCGGTGGGCATGGTCTGGGTGAGTGATGCCTCCTTTTGATCCGGGGAAGGGTTCGAGGCCCAAAGAAAAGGAAGATGATCTGCCATCGACTCGGGCAAGATGTATTCTGATATTTGTGGACTAATATCATACTCCTATTAGGGTACGCATCTTCGGTCGTGACGAAGCTAAGACCGCTGAGACTGACTCCATTGATTAGGATGGCTGGCGGCTAGCTGCTTCATCTTCATAGTCAGTCTTGCTCTGGTAAGTGAGCTCACCGTCTGCGCCGGTTTTTCCCCCATCTCATCCTCGTGTGGCTATAGGTGTTCAGTTGGACGGGGACTAATCTTTCTACAGGCGGATCTAGCATCGGCCATGCCCACTGCTGGCGGTCTGTATTTCTGGACGCATTACTTCGCCGCCGAGGAATGGAAGAACCCATTGAGTTTCTTAGTCGGATACAGCAACACCATGGGGTTGATCGGTGGTATTTGCTCGATTGATTGTAAGTCATGCAACCATCCGGACACCCGTCCTATGTCCATGGAGTTTTCACTCCCGCGGAAGGATCAAAATGTCGCTCACCCTGTCTCCCAACAATATAGACGGCTTCGCCAACATGTTGTTGTCTATGATCTCCCTCGCTCGCGATGGCAACTGGACCGCATCACGACCCGTCATCTACGGCACATACGTGGCAACCGTCGTCTTCCATGGCGTAATTGCCGTCTTCGGAGGTCGTATCATGCCGAAGATCCAGTCAGTCTGCATCTTCCTCAACATCGGCCTCGTCGTGGCCACCGCCATTGCGCTGCCGGTAGGTAAAGCCCAGAACGATCCGCCCGTCAACTCGGGCTCGTACATCTTTGGCGATGTTGAGAATTACACCACGTGGCCTACAGGCTGGGCGTTCATGCTTGCCTGGCTCTCGCCGATTTGGACCATTGGCGCGTTCGATTCGTGTGTGCATATGAGTGAAGAGGCGACCCATGCTGCCAAGGCGGTGCCCTTGGGGATCATTGCATCGACGGGGATGTGTGGGATCTTGGGATTCTTGTCCATGATGATCATCGCTGCCAGTATGAAGCAAGATATTCAAGGAACTTTGAATAGTAGTTTCGGACAGCCGATGGCTCAAGTAAGTCAATTGTTGGTTCCTTTCGGTGTTTGCGTCGCTGGGTCTACTTTGGAGGAGGGAAACGGGGAAGCGCGGGTGGGAAGTTAGGGCTTTTGGAGAGGATATCTATACTAAGAATTGATCTTGTGAGGATAGATATACTACGATGCTTTGGGTAAGAACGGCGCTCTTGGGTTTATGGCCGTCGTGATGACGGTTCAATTTTTCATGGGACTGAGCATTGTGAGTTTTCTTTCCTGTCCGCGGTTTTTTTTTCTTCTTTCTTTTCTTCTCTTCTCTGCTCTTTTCGTTTCTTTTCTTTTCCATTTTTCTTTCTTCCTCGACAGCATGCTCGGCACAAATCTCTAATCCATCCTCAATCTTACCAGGTCCTCGCCGCCTCCCGTCAAAGCTGGGCCTTTTCCCGCGACGGCGCCCTGCCCTTCTCGACCTTCTTCCGCAAAGTCAGCCAAAGCAAACTAACCCGCTACCAACCCGTGCGGATGGTGTGCGGCGTCATCGGCGCATCCGCAATCATCGGCCTTCTCTCCCTAATCGACAACGCCGCCGCCAATGCCCTGTTCTCGCTGGCCGTTGCCGGCAACGATCTCGCATGGCTTACGCCCATTCTGGCCCGTCTCCTCTGGGGCCAGGACAAGTTTGTGCCGGGCGAGTTCTATACCGGGAAGTATCTGAGTAAGCCGATTGCGTGGGTTGCGGTGGTTTATATGGGGTTTGCGATTGTGCTGTGTATGATTCCGACGGAGGGGCCGAATCCAGGAGGTGAGTTTTGACGGGTTTGCCGATTTACGCTTGTTGACCCTTTCCCTTGTTTTGGATCTTGAGATGGGCGTATCTCGTTGATGTGTGTGATGCATGTGATGCATGGCCGTTTGGAAGAGCTGAGCTGATCGTGTCTTGTTGCGGGGGTAGCGGCGAATATGAACTATACTGTGGTTATCAATGGGGCTCTCTGGGTCGGAGCCCTGCTGTATTACTACATTCATGCACGGAAGACATTCAAGGGTCCGCAGACGACGGTGTCGCCTGAAGATGAGGGCAAGCAGTTTGAAGCCGAAGCCGAGGCCGAGGCCGAAGCCATTGACGGGGAAATGAAGAAGGGGTAAACACTCGACGCTGAAAAGGTCATGCCAGGCGCATTTGTCCCGGCTGTTGGCCCGTGTTGAGAACAATCTTGCTTTGGTTTATGATCAAGACTTCGATGGAGATTCCTTGATCAATATGTGTATACTGGAAATTGATTATCGTTTTTGCTCTTCTGTTCCAGGCTCAATTTTCACTTCATTCAATTCTCAATCTGGCTTCACTGATAAGGTAGTCGCAGTTCGATCGCTCATTGCAGTGCCAGTCGCTCCTTCAGCTGACGGTATCAAACACACATCTGATCTTATCCAGATTGGTTCATATTGGTATCAAACAGTATATTTACACAGAAAGAGCCCGTCAAGGCAAATGCTCATCAAAAAGGGAAAAAAAAATAAATCAAAAGAAGGCAAAGAATGCACCACGCCACAGCCCATTTAACGCCCCGTTGCAAAAGAAAAGGATCAGATTAGATCAGACCGGATCATCGTCTCCCATAAAAAGCTTCATCACGCGTTAAAGAACTAGAAGACTTGTCACTCGCAGCCGATGAGAACACCGTGGCGCCGTTCTTGAGCTCAATACTCGTTGGGGATCCAGCTCGTCCGTCAGTTCCAATGTCAAATGTATGGCCCATGTTCTCGTGATGTGGAAGACGTGATTCCGAGTACGTCTCCATCTCGACGGTGCGCATGATTTCGAAACGGTCGTTGTCAAAGTCGGCGGTTTGAGAGGGAAGGTTCCTGCTTGCGTGGGTTGGTTGAGACCGAGCGTTTGCAGTCCAGGGTTTTTGGGATCGACTGCGTTCGTTGGTGGTGCTGTAGTAACGGGTCGAGTTGAGGAGACGAGGGAGGAATGCTGCGACGAGAGGGCGGAGGGCGGGCGCAGAGGAGCAGATCTGTTCGTTGAGATGGTGAGTTTCACCGTCGGGAAGGGTATCCAACAGTCGCCTTGACTTGACATGATGGAGTATTGCCATCTTTGGCGGCAAGAGATCAATGTCATGTATAGTCAACTTACCAGTCCAAGGTTGATCTCCACCGATGCAGCGACGAGGATGGGCCAACTGAGCCATGTCCGATCATAACCGACAACCATACTTTGCCAGACATACGCTGTGCGGAAGGATCCGGCCACGTTGACCATGACGCCGAGACTGAAAATAGAGATGACTGCGAGACGCTGCCGAGTAGGCAGCTTGAGACTCCAGATGAGCGGCATGGGGATCGCCGTGGCGAGAAAGTCGGTAAAGATATTGATGACACTGGCGGCGAAGAGAAGTCTGCCTTCGTCAAGACATTTGTGAGGATAAGTTGGATTGACCGTCCAGTACGCCTTGACGGGTCTGGGAATAGCAAGGTCAGAAGATAGGCTATCATCCAGGAGGAAAAGTGCACCCAAGACGTGCCCGTGTCGAGGAATTGTGACTTACGAGCATTGGAAAATACTGACGATGGTAAATAGCCCGCACGTGAGAGCGACGATCGCCATGGACCCGATAAACGCCCAGTTATACCACGCAAAATTTCCCTTGCCGGCACCGAGCAGTCGACGACAGAACCACAAGAGGGAGACCTTGGTGACGCTAGAAGCCCATGAGAACATAATCTGGAAGACGATGTTGAGCTTTTGGACCGTAGATAGCCAAGTCGGTGGCACGTCCCACACATGACGGTTCCATCCCCAGCTTTCCGTCGCGAGAGACGTCACGGCTATCATGGCAATGGCAAAGCCGAGACCGATCACGATCAAGATATCGTCCACGCCGGCACTGCATGTGATCCGGAGCCGGGTGTAGAGTCGAAGAGCCACCACGAGCAACGCCAGTGAAGTAAAAACGATATTCACATAGAGCACACCGTGGCCACGGGTCACTGGGTCGATATAATTCGGCGTTGGCCATGCCGCCATGATCTCTGGTGGAGGGAGCTTCATGATGCTGGGATACGTTGGCTGATGATAGCCTCACCTTGAGCCCGTGCAATGATTGTTGAATAGAAACGTTTTCCTCTCCACGCTTCCCTTCCTTTTCCTGTTTTTTTTTTTGCTGGTCTTCTCTCGTAGGGCTGAGATCGGCGAGGTGAAAGCTTTCCCAGATGTGACTAGAGTATATGAATGACATCCACCTGAAAGGTTATGCCAGAGAAGAACAGGATGAAGAGTCCGACATCAACCGGGCTCCAACAAAGGAAGGGGGCACTGTGCGATTGACGCTGAGACCGAAACGGTTTCACGAGATGTGCGGTGGACGAAGCTCTGCTTTTCTAGGCCCTGAAACGGGGGTCCATGCCAGATTGAATACGATGTGCACAGTTGCACACTGCACAGCGAGTCCCAGAGTCTGTCGACACCCCCAAAAAAAATCCAAGAGAAAATGGACCTCATCCAGCAATGGCCGTACAATTCTACGCCACCAACCCCGCGGGCGTTCCAGGACATCGCTAAATTGTCGCGATGTCCGCAATTGACATACGGCAGTGCACGTATCGTCCCCACCTGGAGCCTCCGAGGCCTGCCATCGCATGAGCCCAGTTGGCGTAGCTGAAGATCCACGCTCTCGCAATCCGGGACGCATCTTCTGGAACAGCGGGTCGTCGTCCATTGTCCAGGATTTCGGTGGCCTGCACGAGGATGACAAGCGAGCAGCTCGCAGAATCGGTACCTGTTTGATATCCATCAACCAGCGGCGTCTGCCAATCGAGGTGCAAAGTCCATGAGACCCGCGTGAGTGAGCGGGTCAGGTCCAGGAGGGGCCCGTGGGACGCACATTGAACCTTAAAAGATGGTAGACGGCCACTTTTGACGGGCAGAGAGGCCATGTTTTCTGGGTTCCATTGCAGTGGCCAATTTCCGAGCCTTGTGTTGTACATTGTTCCACAGTGGATGGAGATTGTATGGGCGACGCAATTGCAAAGTGTTCCATGGGAATTCATCGGACGCTCTGGACCTGAATCTCCACCTGTGGTGCACGAGAGAGCCGACTAGCCCCGAATGAGTATCATCGCCGAGGAGTGGTGGAGGAGAAGAGGTTGTGGCCAGAGCCACGATAGGTAGATCCGAAGATCGAGCAGCCAGCAGCCCCATACAGTAGATCCACTCCGATCTGATGCGACACCTTGCGAGAGCACGAGGCATGAGACGCGACAATGGTCCAGAGCTCAGCAAGTGTCATTCGAGAGACAAAGGGCGAACGAAAGCTGCGGAGCCGAACAGGGAAGTGTCAGAGAAGCCGACCGCGAGATTTTCGACTTTGTGGCCGACTTTCAGCTGCAATGTAGGAATGTACTAGTGAATGAAGGCGCATGCCAAAACCTCGCAGTGAGCACCTAGGTAGAGACTAGGTCATAATGCTGATGCCGTCGCATATTGCCAAAGTCCAGATTGGCACCTGATACTACTCGAGTATGTATCCTTAGTGGTCAGGACTCAGTACTCCGTGATAGTATTCAGTATTACTATTCACCATTTTTGAAGACATACGCCCGTCACTCTCCCCTATACCTTCAAAGGGTCTTCCCGTGGACAGGTGATAGCCTATGAGCCTTTTTCTTCTTGCCGACTCACATTCGTCTGAACATGATGTACTTTTCGACCAAAGTCTATTGATTGTCTGAGCACCTTCTGGGTGGCCCGACGGGTTGAAAAGTCGAGCCACTTTGATGTTGACAGGTACCAGTAGCGGGGTATCGAAACCTTGGGTTCATCGCCAAATCGCGGGAGCCGAGGCTTTCGGAAGACCAGAATGTAGATGTCTCAATCCAGTGAATCCACTAGTCGTGGTATGTGATTGTGCAGCGTCCAGGCTACAGCTGAATCCGAGGGACAACCCGTAACGATGGCGGAGGTTCAGGCACATGGGCACGGACGGAAGCTAAGAAGGTTTGAGGTTAAACACTACAACACAATAACACAATGAGTGCTAAAGTGTGGACTAGTGGACAATGGACATACGGAGAGGCGAGCCCCGACACCGAGGACGTTCCAAATAGAATGGTATTGATTTGAGGCTGGGCAGAGACTGTTGACTTTTAGTACTAGGTAGCTTACTTGGTAGTTTGTAGTTTGCAATATTTAGTACACATTTACTATTGACCACCTGTTCAGGGCATTGTTCACTCTCACTGAGATCGCGGAGCTGTGTGCACGTGGGCGATGTGCAATGACTATAATCCGTATCCACAAATGGGTCTGGCCTCTCGATAAATCGATCTCATCCCGACGCCATCGGCCGAGATCCGTGTCTTTTCGGATTCAATCGTGTGGCTATTTGAATATGTACAGGGTCCAGGCGAGATGGAAAAGAGTCCATCCTCCACCATCTGTCAGGATACTACATGAATGCTCGGGAGCGTCTCCCGACGCAAGCAGCAGGCCATGGTAGACTTCATGAATGCTCTGTACCATCTGTGTCAAGATGTTTCCTCTCGACTTTCGCACGAGGCCTACCCATCAATCGAACAACTATCGCGTTTCTCAATTTGTCAACGAGCGACTTTGAATTGTGAGTCTAGCGTCCGGCTACCGGGTTGATCGACGATTTCGTAGATATTCCCGGATCGAGAATTTAAGTAGCATGATTCTGGCTCTAATCTCATATGTCTTCCTATACGGCTGTAGTGCCGTATTCGAATTCAACAGTCACATGCAAAGGTCTAGCTTCTCGCCCCCCTGCGGTGTTGGCAGTTGGCACCTCCTCTTCCTGCTCCTGTCCAAGCACGAGCAAGTGTCCTTCTGGTCTGCACTTATTGCGCCAGCTTAGGCCGTCAGTGACTCCAGACTCTTTCAAGGCTCCATTTCTCAGTGTTGGACCCCGCCCAGACAAGTGGTCTGTTCTTGGTGGCCAGCCACCAGGCGGGGCGGGTTTCAATAATAGGCGGGCGATTATGGTATTGCCACCGGACAAGGCTCACGAGCGTCCAAAACTCTGTCAAGGTCACAGATCAGATTGATAGCATGATCTACCAAGTGTTCCACGCGTGCTACTGGACTGACATACCCACGCACTCCTCGTCGTTGTCGTTGGGTCTACCAGAGAGAAGCGAAACGTTCCAGTCCCAAACTCCGAAGCCACACCCAGATGATCAGCATGATGCTCCATCGAAGAAGACATAAAGCCGATAACTAATCCGTACTGGATTGAATGTCACGATTAAAAGGGTACCATGGGAGCAGATATGCTTGGTTGGTGAAACGAGATCAACGGGCCTGTCGATTGGCATTTCGCAAAGCTAACGAGTGTTCACTTGCGGACGTGTTCCTTATCACAGTAATAGCCTTCCGGGTAAGGTTCCCTATGATCGGCAGTGACCAGAGCTATCCAGGGTTTCGATGAACTCCTTCAAGCCTTCGTTTCGAATCTCGTTTCGAATCAGCGGATGTCGATCATCAACCAGGCCATCGGGCCATTGCGAGAAGAGGGAATACTCTGTTTGTAGAGAATCGCCTCAAGTATGTACAACAAGGTACCCGGTCATTGAACCAGTGTAAGTTAACGGGATCGACAGGAATGGATCTTCAACGGCGAACTACGGGCCCAGCACGACCATCGCCGTTCGCAATCTGCTGTTCGCTACCGTGTCGCAGAGGCGA
This sequence comes from Penicillium ucsense, assembly GCA_014839625.1. Taxonomy (NCBI): domain Eukaryota; kingdom Fungi; phylum Ascomycota; class Eurotiomycetes; order Eurotiales; family Aspergillaceae; genus Penicillium; species Penicillium ucsense. Next base: position 140,725 of record WIWV01000004.1, read on the forward strand.
TCATATCATTGTGCAGGAGATCCTCGAAGAGATTCGGTAAGCCAGCGATGAAACGAGTCGTCACTTTTCAGAAAGTGTTTTTCTAGCCACGTGAAGCATGTGAAATTTCTCGGTCCCAGCTGGATGACCCAGATGTTGAACAAGACCAACCTTGAAGCCCGTGGTGCCACATACTCCGGCAAGACGGTTAGGATACTCAGCATTTGCTGAATGCTTACGATTGTAGGCAGCATGTGATGCCATCAATGCGCCTGGCAACTTCCTGAACATGTCGCAGTCTGAGTGACGACTCTGCTTCCGCGATCGTCATCTGAAAATCATCGTCGGCCGGTCTATGAAGCAAGTTTCTGTCAACGAGCGTCTACAGGCGTACCGCCAAATCAACAAACCCTTGCGCGAAAGATCTACGCATGGTCGTCATGGCTTGTTAAGAACAGAGGGAAAACAGAATACTTACCAAATGGCATTGTCCCGTTCAACCACCTAGTTTTGGCGCGTACTGAGGTCGCATCGATCTCGAGTTCCGTCTATCCGGTCAATTCGGCTCAGCCCATGTTCTTGAGGACCGACGACTCAAATTTGAGATCCCCCATTTCTGCCATTTGAGGTTCTCCACTCCCACAGTGACGGGGAAGAGACGGCACTTGGCCGACTACGCCGGTACTCTTGAGTCTTGACGTAACGCGATCTCAACTTGAACGATTGTTCCTCTCCGTTCGAGACGGGACCTCTCCGCGCGACCGGTAGAGCTCGCTTCGAACGTGCGAAGGCACAAAAAGGGTAAAACGAACTTTTCCACGAATCTTTAAACCCGTGTATCTGTGGCATTCTTGGGGTCCCTTTCTGGGTCAAAGTATCACACGAATGAGGTTAACTTCCAAGTTCCAACACATGCCTGGACTTGAGCCGTGCTATCACTCGCAGTCTTGATCATTGAGCGAGCGGTGAAGCATCCTAAGCCCAACTCAAGTGCAAGTCAACTATGATCAAGTCAGCCTTCCAGACACAGCGAAGACTTCGGCGCATGGCGAGGTATGGAAGTAGTAGTGTCGGTGACAATTCCCGAGCCCGAAAGTGGTAAATGGGGAAGAGCATAGCATTGCTGTCGGCATCTTCCGCTTTCCGCGACAATCTAGTCGGCCACCACTTTGGATCTCGAGGCCACTTTTGTCAATGCTGGATTTTGAGACTCATCCGAACAAGGGGGTTGTCAACATCTACCATCGGAAGCGACCTGACACTATTGACTCAGTCGTCCACCTGACTGTGTATTGTGTTATGTGTTCTAGGGCGCTCCCTCTCTGAAATTCACCGTCTTCCTCGTCTGGGAGGTGGATCCAATGACTCGGGAACGGTGAAGACAGTCGTGAGTTTCACCGAATGTAGGGATCTGCATCATACGATTTCTCAAGCTGGCTCGTACAGGATGCGACCCTGCAAGAATCCCATAATTCGAAGTCCAGCCTCTTGTAGAGATTCCACGGGTCAACTTCTTGCGTGGGTAGTAATCGTCCAGAATCGAGATTGCGGTCCGCAGAGGATCTCGTTGGAGATTAAGCGCAAAGCCACCGTATGTTGATGAGTCCCGACGGTACGGTACGATCATTAGGATTCAGCGGTGCGAGATGCATCGGCGGCATGGTGTGTGCTTTCCGTGGCGATCAGAGTAGTCCAGTTCAGTGGAGAGTACTCGAAAGGAACTGAAGGGACTTGGACATGAACGTGTACTTTGAAAATACTAACTAACTTTAGTAGTTACTTGGTACTCGCAACTCAGCAAGCATCGTGGCAGGACGAAAGGACCTCGATGCAACATCACTCGCCGAGTGATGACTCGGCACGACAAAGCATCAGATACATGAAGCGCATATCCTCGATCGCAAATTCAATCATTCGATTTATCTTTTGATCAAAGTCGACCAACAAGCAACTTTTGACAAATGGTCGACTCTCTACGCTTTAGTAGGCATGGAGAAGCCATTCCACTAATTCAATCAGCATCATCTGACAATCGCAACACAGAACAGTGAAACGCAGATTCTAACACAAATCGTAGTTAACGAGAGTGTGGTACCAAACGACGCCTCCGCTTTTACCGCAGTTGCCCGGATGGTCTAGTGGGTTAGTAGCATCTTGATCTGTCCAAGCGAATCCTGAGCATCCACTAATGCAATAACAGTATGATTCTCGCTTGTAAGGATGCCCTTTCATAATAATCGCGCCTCGTCCACACATCAACTAACCCCAATTCAAGTGGGATAAAACTCATCTGCGAGAGGCCCCGCGTTCGAATCGCGGTTCGGGCCCAACTCATCTTTTTTTCCTTTTTGCTTCTTCATAAAGTGACGCCGCTAGCGGGAATGGTTTTTATCTGTCAGAGATAACATGATTAGTCTTGAAACTTTTTTTTGTCAGCACATATCATTCTTTCTGCAATACTCGACAAACATGCAAATTTCCGACTCCGATAATCGAACTCGCCGGTGTATTTGGACAAGCAGGCACCCTTTTCACTTGTATGGGATTCCCTGCCATACTGGCAAAGTCCGTTGGCCCAGACAGTGCTGCCAATCTGAGTCACTCTCTTAGATGCGCTTTGATGTAATGACCGAAGAGCAATGTGGAATTGTGGATACGCAGAAAGTAACAGAGCCCTTGCGATGCGTGTATCTACCTTGAGAAGCTGCCATGATTATTGCAAATCTCCAGATCACGCAGCCAGTTCACATTGAGCTTACAGAGCTCAGCGTTTGATTCTGGAGAATGTCCGTATGGAAGACACTTGGGTCGTCTCCTCTTATCACGAAAGTGTCTCTTCAGCCTGGAGCAGCGAGAGCATATTGATTGGAATACCCGTGCTCGCTCCTGTGAGGTAGTTTCAGATAATGGAAGCGGAAGACACGGCGGAATCCCGGTATTTCCTCCTTTCAATCTCACACATCACCTTTGGTTCTTGTCAAATCAGCGTATGGAACCTCGCTGCAAATATACGTGAGCAAGTCACCCGTCTCGTGTCACAAGCTGCATCTACCTCGAGGAAGTGAGGTGGTACCTTTTCCCAAGCCAAGGTCTCGTTTTTTGCGGTTTCCGTTTCATCAGGACTACCTTTTCGATATCCCGCGGGCTTGTTTCATTGTTTCTTCGAGCATATCGGTCCTGAGCCCAGTCAGTCTCGGTTCATCGGCTCTCTTCATCACGGCTGGATACTCTCTGTCGTGAAGGATTGCTGACGTCCAGATCGTCTGTGGACTGAGTTGACGAGGTTCTGCAGACAAGTCTCTGCACCTGTTGAATAATTTGTTATCAGTGGGGATTTTGATTACTTCATGACATAGAGATTTCATTGATGCACCGGGGTTCTCAAGTTCTGGGCAGAAATCTTGGTCTTGAGCAGGTGACATCTGGATTAGCTCGTGATGTTTGTCGAGTAAGGTAGTAAAAGCTCTCAATACGAGCTTGAAGCCTGGAATGGTCAAATCAATCACCGTTATTAAACAAAGGTTAGGGCTCGTATGGAGTGCTATTGACGGATTCCATTGGCACTGATACCGAGAGCCTTTTCTCAGAAGGGATGGTATCATGACCGAAATTCGTGTTGCATTCCACTGAACTCAAGGATTTGATGCCGAAATATTTGAAAAGCCACGCCTGGCTGATCTACAGAAATCCCTTGCACTATCTATATCTTGTCCGAAGCCTGCAGAACCGGGCTCAATGCAGTTTTCAAGGTACATGAACACAGTCAACACACCCTATCCACGTGTAAGACTCGGCCAGGTCTCCACATAGAATGATGAAGACCTTCAAGACCTACCTAAGCGGCTTCTTCTAGAATGGGCGTCATTCCGCCGGTGGATCGAAAGCCAGAGATGTGGCCCGACTCTGCTAGACTGATGATCCATACTCGGTCGGCACCTGAGAGCGTGACTGGATAAGTAGGATTTTGCCTTGTCAAGCGCTGGCTATCTGATTTTCGCGATCTCCCAACTACTGTATCAGTCGAAAGAATCGAAAGACCGAGACCTATTGGTGGATCTGAACCGTTGAATCGCACCCGGCGCTTGCTCCTGGGAAGTGGGTCGAAGCATTCAGGTCAAAGTCTTCAAGGATGTCAGCTGAGATTTCTGGGTTCTCGGATGCTATACTTCTGTGCATAGGCATTGACTCTTTCAGCTTCTCTCACCATGCTCCCACATCCTCAGCTTCGCCTTGTGAGCGAGGGCGTGATGAGTGGCGGCAGCCACTGGTGACGCCCGATAGCGCTAACACCGGACACGATGGTTGTCCACCGCGGGTCGAGCCGGGCCTGCGGAGTTCAACCGGAGAACTTGGGTGTGTCCAGCATTTGGCCTTGGCATCGATGAGTAAGTCCCTTGACATTACCTCCTAGTAGGAGGTATGTAGAAGGTGGGACGTATAGATCGTATGTTGAACATCTTGTTTGGCTCCTGGCCAAACACTGCAGTGAGCAGTCAGGACTCAGCAGTGACGTATCCGAGTTGTTATCAGGCTGATTGTCAATTTTGGGCATAAGATCTGGGGGGACTGCTACTATTAACAGGTAATTCACTACCTAAGGTACCGTAGCCAGGGACTCGTGGTACCTCTGGTCCTAAGACCCTACCTAGAGGCTAGCCCGGCTGTGCACCGTGATTGTCTTCACTAAGGTTGTCTTCACATGACTTGCGGCTGTTGGAGTCTGAAAGAAATTGGCGTAGTACAGACTCAATAAGTCACTGGACAGACAATAAGTATGATAGAGGTACTATGATAAGAAGTACTACTTGTGACGAACAGTCACAGTATCAGGTACACACTTTCTTGTGTAGTGACGTGAGGATCACGGGATTTTTGGTGTCTTCTGGGACGGGAGCCAAACCTAATCTCTTTCACTGCGTTAAATCGTCTCCCCAATATCGCATACTAAAGAGTCCGCCATGCGACACTTTTCGACACGCCCAATAAGAGATGGCCACAGTGGGCACAACAAATAGCAATGACGACTTGACGACTCACAAGGACCGTACCACCCACCACCTTCCCCTGCGTCGCAAGCTGTTGGTGTTCAGTGAGCCGATCTCACGGGCTAAATTTAACCATCGCCCCCCTATCCACGTTCGGCCTTTCTTCGCAAATCCTGCTGAGCTGGCCACCGTGAGGATCCACCTCCGTCGTGGCTTAGAGGTCTTGCGCTTTTGTCTCGTCTCCAAATGCGCTGCCTACCTCTTACAGTCTGGGTAGGCTCCTACAAGTTACAACTAAGAGACCCCACCCCGGTGGTTCTCAGGTTCTCATGCAGCCACTCAGCGCCTCCCATCGTGCAAGCCTATTCGAGCCTATCGGCGCCCTTTCAGGGGCCGGTTGGAGTCTAGAGGCGGCTTCAGGTCTTGATCGATCCTGCAGAGGGCGTCTAGACCTGTCAGAGTCTCAGAGAATAAGCTCCCTATTCGCCGGCATTTGATGAAACGGCTACCAAATGGAACTGTCATGACGAGAAAACGGCATGGCCGAGTTTCACATTTTCTCTCAGTGTCTCTTCCCCCCCCAAACAAGAGAGCTTCTTTCTCCAGATTCTCCTCTCTTCTCTTCTCTGTTCATTCCTTCCTTTCATTTAGTCATTCTTCATTCATTTCTGCAAACGGTATTGCTACTTTCGTTCTCGTTCTTAGGCCCTTATCTTACATTTGTGTCGCTCGCTTGACTTCCACCAGACCTTCTTGACGTCTGGATACACCTTTGTTTATCCTTCATCGTGAAGCGGACTCCGATCGCTTGTATCAACAGCGAAACTACTCTCTCCATCCACCGTCTCTTCATTCTTTCTCTCTCTAAGCCCCAGTTCTCTTCTTTTTTCCCCTCTGTCAGTATGACTGAAGGTCACGCTGCTCCGGCCCCCGAGGGTCCTGCAATGGCGGTTGGCGACAGTACCGGCACTGCTCCCGTCGCCGCCGCGGGATCTCGTCACCCAGCTGCCACCCAGCCTGATCAGGGTGTAACACCGAGTCTGATGGAGCAGGCCTCCACGGGCAGGCTTACCCCTCGTCCAACTTTTATGGAAAACTTGGCCAGCTCGCGCGAAGCCCAGTTCCACTTTCACCGGACTGACTCCAGTGAGTTGGAGCGGTACTTTGTATGTAGGATCCTGTCGGAGGACTTGGAAAGCTCGAGGTGCTAATGTGACCTTTGTTTTGGGGCAATGATTAGCAAGGCCCCCGTGACATGGACAGACACTCCAAATGGCCAATCTTTATGCGTATGCATGGCAGTGTGACTCCCAAAATGATCGTGCCTCTCTTGGTCGTCGGCGGGTGGGCTACTGCGATTACTTGCATTTGCCAGTTCGGCCGTAATCGTATGTGACCTTTGCCAGTCCTGAATCTCCTGATGACACCCAACCATCTGATAATGTTGTTTACTGATCATGTTTGAATATAGTTGCCATCAACAACATTCTGCTCACCGTACTTGGTTTCGTGGTGGGTTTGGCATTGTCGTTCCGTAGTTCGACTGCTTATGAAAGGTACAAAAACATCCAAGGGCTCCCATATCCGACGCACTATCTCGACTTGGTAGCACCGTGGAAGAAGCCTTACACTAACCTTCTCTGCTTGGAACTCTAGATGGGCCGACGGTCGTAAATACTGGGCTCAGCTCATCCAGACCTCGCGAAACTTGGCCCGAACCATCTGGGTCAATGCATCTGAACGTGAAGGTGAAGATGGCAAGGTGGATATTCTTCGCAAGGTGTACGTACCACAACTTGCCCTGATAGTAGATTCATGCGACTCAAGTGACTGACTGGAACACAACCACAGGTCTGCGATGAACCTCATTCTTGCCTATGCTGTCGCCCTCAAGCACAAGCTTCGTTTCGAGCCAGATGTCGCCTACGGAGACCTTGCTGGATTAGTTGGGCACTTGGATACATTTGCCCTCGAGGCGCATGACCGCAACGCCATGCAACCTCGACCCAAGTCCCTGTGGAAGTCTGCCGGTGAACACCTCGGCGTTTCTTTTGCCGAATCCAACCCTCGTAAATTGATCAAGCGTTCCAAGAAGCCATTGGGTCATCTGCCACTCGAAATCCTGAACCACTTGTCTGCCTACGTGGACTCCATCGTGGCCAATGGTACCCTTACCTCTGGGTTGCACCAAAGCCAAGTTAGTAAGTTTGCTCATTCTCCACCGCCCAACTAGCAGGGCTCCGAGGCCATCATCCCGGTCTCATCGAACTAACAATCGTCAAGTCACCATGATGTCTACCCTGAACGAAGTCTTGACTGGAACAGAGCGTGTGCTGGACACTCCTCTGCCCGCCGCATACAGCATCGCCATCTCCCAGATCGCCTGGATTTACGTGATGGTCCTTCCCTTCCAGCTCTACAACTCCCTAGAATGGGTGACTATCCCCGCCTCAATGGTTGCCGCATACATCATCATCGGACTCGCCACCATCGGTAGCGAGATTGAAAACCCCTTCGGACAAGATGTCAACGACCTGCCTCTCGACACCTATTGTCGGCAGATCGCCGTCGAGCTCGACATCATCACCGCCACTCCACCTCCCAATGTCAACGAGTTCATGGACCGTCCCGAGAACCTGGTGCTCTTCCCACTTAGCCAGAACAGCTATGGCGAGTGGATGACTCGCAGCAAGGAAGACATTCGTGCTGCGCTGCGCTCCAAAGTCACGGCTGGTACCGCCATGAGCACCTCTGTTGATACCTCTTCCGATGGGTCGGATTCTGCCACGGTGATGAGCATCACTGAGAGGACTAAACAGTCTGTTTAGTGACATGGTCAGCTGTTCAGCAAAAGAGCCCTGTGACTCTGTGGCGGCGCTGCCGCCCATGTTCCACCGACTACAAAAAAAATGCATAGGTTGTCCAGGTTCGAATGAATTGGAGCAGCTTCGACTGGGAGTTTGATCGTGTCTTCCGCAGCGTGAGAGTTACGGCGTTGTTTCTGGGTGTTTAGGGCAGCCTTGTTTCGATCTCCAAAAAAAAGTCCGCACATATTTTAGAATTGACAATGATTTTGATTTCTTCACGTGGTGTATACCGTATTCTCCATATCCGTGGGGACTCTCGTGCTCTGTCGAGCACAGTCCGAGACTCGAAGAAGGTCCCCCTTGCAATTTTAGTGGCGGCAGTCACGACTCACGAGACCTCAAGACGAACTCGCGTCGCAATTGACGTGAGTAATAGACAAGCAGATGGTTGACTGCCGGTAGCTCAACCCTTGAAGTTCTGTCTTCCCGTTCAGTTGGGATTTGACAGGTGTCTCTTGGTGCTCAGGATCGCCGTGGTGAGACTGTCATTCCACTTGTGTCCATCAAGCCAGACACGATGGCTTGAGAAATCGCGCGTTCTTGATCAGTCTCACGTGGCTTGAGATAGACCCCTGCCTTTTCACACCCATCTTCCATAGACGCGAAGCTCACCAAGGGAAATGAGCAGCGTCGGTTGTGACGGGATCACCTCGATTCGGCGGATGTCGTAAGCCGCAGCCAAGACGTCACTGGGAATCCCATGTAGCGAAGAAAGAGACCGCCTCCTTGCCTTTTCCCAAAACACGGGCAAGCCGGCGAGGAAAGAAGGAATGGAAGGAACGAAAATGGTCGACACGGCCCCTCGCCCTCAAGGCACGAACAAGTCCTGACCAGATCCAGCCACCAAAGCGCCTAGGAAGTTCCCCTTTGCGAGGATCCTCCACGCGGCGCCCGATCCGCTTCCACTGCCTCCAATCCACGAACTGATCGCAGCGACAACAGCGGCCCCGTCATCGCGCGGGACGCGAATCCACACACTATCGTATTTATCGCTCCCATTCGAGACCGCGCGGTCTCTGTTCTCAACTTTCAGGATGTCGATGGGAATGGCCGTCCCCGTGAGACCCAGGAATTGTGACAGTGCAGACGAGAGGTATGTGCGGGCGGAGAGCTCATCAAGAGGTTGGAGGGCGGGCGCATCTGGTTGGGGGATCCTAGAGTGCGGATGATATGTTTAAGTCAATGGTTCTTGTAGTCGTGCGTTGATACCCCGCTGGATGCCAGGAGGAGAACTACCAGAGACATCGGAAGGAGGTCCTTACAGTTGAAGTTTGAGATAGGTCCACGGCGGATTGCGCGAGGTGAAGTGGATGGTGTTGGGTTTGGCCTCGGGTGCTTTGCGCTTTGGCGCACCAGGATCTGTCGCGGGCGCTTGAGTGCTGCCCGCTTGCTTTGAGGCGTCTGCCATGGCGAGTAGAAAGTAGCTTCCCAATTTTCAAGGAATGCGCGCCCAGATGAGAGAAAGATGGCCCAAAATCTGGAGATCTGTGGAAGAGCAGAATTTGTAGGTCACGGGATTGCTGAAGAACTCAACCTCAGCTACAGCTCTTCTGGAGCGGCAGACCCAAAGTTTCTCAGATGGTGAGCCTAAATGCGATCAACTTGTGGGCTTACAAGGTCTTTTCGGTTTCGATTATGACCTTGCCGCTTCACACAGTGTTTTGAGCGCTCGCTGCAGAAAAATTTTCTCTGTCTCGTTGCCAATTACAAGTCCAGAGATGCAGAGGGTCTTTTCGCGGAATCTGGCTCCCCGGAGAACAGTAACCGCAGACTTGGGCACTTTGAAGACCTAATGAGAAGTTCCATATCAGCAACTGGATAGGGGTCTTTTCGGGTTCATTTTGACCGCAATCAAAGACGGCCTTTTCCATGTTCCTAGTATCCCCATCAAGTTCGCCGCGTGAGTACGAACCTCTGCGATCAATTGAGAGACAGCCGTGTTTGCAGCGCCGTCCCGAGGCACAGCGGCAACGGAGATATCCACACGATTACTTCTAATTGCTGTTATACCTGTCCGCTTCGCTGACGCGTTGGGTTTCACGTAACAAGGAATATGCAGATTCCATGAGCCCTTGATAACGGATTTGGAGTTGTCTGTAACTAAGCGCAGGAAAGATACTTGGCTCATGGTAATTTAATGAGGATGGATGTCTCGGACGGTTGAAGAAAGTGGTGGAAGTGGACCCGACGACGGGACGCGGGCAGGTCGAGACTAAAGACCTTGATGGAGTATACGTGAAGGATGGGAGTCTCAAGGTTGACCCTTGAAACACTGTAAGACCACCCAAAAAGCAAGCATGAATCTTGATGAATAGATATTGAACTATGATTTGGTCTAATAGAAGCGGTCGTCAAGTCAGCTATCATTGAGAACGAGTCAGACCAAATGCTTGAGGATCTGGTCCTTGATAAGTCAAATTGAGTCTGTCGACTACTATACCTAGGATGAAGATTACTTATTTACCAATAGCCGCCCTAAAAGCCAGGCGTCTACACCTTGGCCCTGCGATATCCACGAGAAGCTTGATGGTCTAGTCTTGCAGGGGTTGGTGCTGGAGCATAGGAATCACCTACTGCTGAATTGGACAAGCTTGTGTGTGCTACTGGGAACTCTTACGACACCAGTGATAAACTTCTATGAGAAATTTCATCATGTTACACATTGGTAGTCCCTACCCATTTGCTCCCTAGAAAAGCAGCACGCTGTCCAGGCTGGAGAATCCAGCTGCCACCCCTCCTTCATTGACTTCCTTGCCCTTGGTTCTCAGCAACCAGCCTCCTTGATCATTATGCAGAATCTTGCCAGTCGTGTCCCACAAGATCGTTCCATAGATGCCAAGCTCAGAGATCACATTGCCACGGAGGACTTCTCCATCGTTCCGCAGTGCAACGTTTTCGGCGTCCGGGGCAGGATTGATGAGTTCCATCAACACCCAACCTTTCCAGTCACTCTCAGGCATGGATTTGAGAAAGGCTGGAATCTCAGATTTGTAGATGTTGTTGCCACCTCCCTCACGTTGGGGCTTCAGTACGTGGCGGAGAGCCGTTTCCGGATTCAGCGCAAGCTCACGACCCTGTCCGCTGGCGGAGAGATCGTACTGGGGAGCAAATGTCTCCCGTAATCTGGAAATAGTCGTTGGATCCATGCCAGCTAAGAACTTCGACAGATGGTCAGGCCCTGTAGGTTCCGCAAGAACCTGCTGGACCTTTTTGCATCCGACCAGCTGGTTCAGTATAGTGGGACACTTGATCGCTGCTGATCGTTCCAAATGAACTCGCGCATCCCAGTCGCGGCTAGTGGTGTGGTCATCAGGCGAATAAAATGCCCGCATATACACCGTCGTCACTTCAAAAACAGAGGAAGGCGCATGGGGTGGACTATAAGTTAAGGGTCGAGCTGGGATAGATTCCGAGACGGATGTTTGGTCAAGCACTTTGCTGCTGGGCACGCGGAAGACAGGAATACGATGGAATCCTGTCAACCGACTCGATAGGGCATGCTGATCAAACACGTTGCGTTCGCCATCTTGTACAACAAAGATGATACATAGTGGTAGCGAAGGTTCGCTCTTTGAATATCCATAAGCCTTGTGCGCAGCTGCCAGACCCCCGGCCAAAGTTTCAACTGAAGTATTCTCGGGCGGTACTCCTGACTCCAGAAGGGGATGAGGGGGGTAGCTGATGGGATTGCCAGGTGGTGAGCTGAGCAATTCGGTGTGCAATTGCCGCACTAGTGCCGATAGTCCTCCGAATGACGAAGAGATTGTGTTGAACTCGACTTGTTTCAAGGAGGGGGCCTTGTTGGATGACACATGGGCCATGTAGTCGGACCGGTATAGACCAAGGGACAAGTTTTGAGTGTATCCTTCTTTCTTCACAGTCAAATGCGCCTTCCACAGATTCGCGACAAAATCGTCAACGTCAATCAGTCTGCAACAATCGCCCGCTTTAGCTCCTCGGACAGTAATCTTGCCGGTGGTGGGAAACGTCGGCTTACTCTGCAATGACTTTTCCGAGCCACTCCTCGTCGCAGGTAATCATGGCATAGAGTTGGTTATAGACCGTCTGTAGAGCTTGTGCCTCTTCAAAACAAGACCTCGGGAATGGACTGGGGAAAAGCGTAATCGGAGCGTTTGTCGCTAGTACACGATTTGAGTCGCTCCCCTCGGGGAGCATGCTGGGCGCTGGCCGCACTGCAAGTCCATTTTGAATTGCCCAGTCCTTTGCTGTGGTGACCAAATACTCTTGTTGCGCTTGAGAGAGCGGTGGGGGGTAATTGCTGTAGGCCGAGCTCGTCATCTTGTCACCTCAATTGCAAAAGAGAAGTGGAATGTCATAAGAGACCCCACGCAATAATCAATCGGCTCGTTTATCTTATCAGGCAGCTTTTATCGCTGCCCCTCCATGAGGTGATCCCATGATTTATCAGCATTCTAGAATCGGGCACGCCCCACCTCCAGCTTCGGCACATCCCGCAAGCTCGCACCGGTATATCCATCCGTCATGAATACAATCGACCGCCTCCTCGACCGCCGCTCCGACCGCCTCGTGGACAAGCTACCGCCTCGAATTATGGCCTGCAGAACAAATTAAATTGTCGTTCGCACAAGGTGTTTCACCTTCTGCTTGGTAAACAACACCTCGTTCGTTTGTTCGCATATAACACACTCTTCTTCAGACAAATCCACTCGCTTAGACTTACGCACTCGCTCAAAAGAGTAATTCGCATGAAAGCATCTCTTTGCCACAACTCACAAGTACTACACTTCTACTCTTCTCACTGGGACCTGAAGACGATCTGCACGAACGGGGGGCGATCTCCCAAGGTAAGTTTTTCGCAACAATTTTTCAAAGAAACATACTGAATATGACAGACCCCCGCGGAATCCTGCGGTCATGTCTGGAGACGCCTCCGATCCGATTGACTGGGATGTTGCGGGGGTAGTTGCATTTCTATGCAATCCACGCGAAGCCCCATGGGCCGAGTCGACCACTGCTCCACGCCCTGACCTTACCGCACTAGAGGCCGCGCTTCGCGATAATGAGGTCACTGGAGAAGTCCTTTTGAACGATGTCGATAGCCAAGCTCTGAAAGATGATTTCAGCATCAAACCTCTTGGTCACCGTAGCAGCGTCCTAAGAGCTATTAACTGGCTGCAGGCTCGTTCCCCAAAGTACCGAGCAAGACACGGTCTCCCCTTGCCCCTCGAGACATACTTACAGGGTGCGCTCTCATTGTCCACGGCCAGCTCATCCATTTCGTCTCCAACGCCTACCGCCCCATTGGCACTTCCTCTCTCGCTTGCTCTGTCGCTTCCACCCTCCGCCGTTCCTACGACCACGCCGCCATCCCCGGTCATCAAAGAAAAACGACGCATTGCCCCAACGCTGGTGGCCGATACACAAGGTCTTGGAATACTAGGTCAGCATCAAGTGCCTCTCGCATCACTTGGCCCCAAGTCTGGCAACGGGGATCACAGCGTCTCACCTCAGGCTCCTCTCGCTATGCCCCCAACCCCACATGTGGAGGAAAATCCTCGTATTTCCGAGAGTCCATTCCCGCTTCCTCCTCAACCGTCATCGACAAAGGAGAAGGATTTCTTTGACCACTTGCTCGAGAAGTATAAGGATGACGGTGAGGTTGAGCCACTGTACGGTGACTCCGAATTTGAATTAGACACCGAAAGCTTGGCTGAGCTGGAGGAGAGGGAAGAGGATGGCGAGGAATCTGAGGGGCCTGCTGGCCAAAAGCACGTCGATCAGCGCACACTTTCACAAGAGGAGTGTGAAGCTGTCTTCTCAGCGTTCATTGACGAGTACAGCGTCTGTTGGGAACGCGAGCATCGGCCGAAGCACCAGCGACACGCACACTACGTGTGGAATCTTGGTCGAGATAAGCACGGCGGGGCAGCTTACTGTGCTGACGCCAAGAAGATGCAGCAGAGGCTTGCTGTCCGGCTTCTGTCGATGAAGAATATGCTCATCGAAGCCGGATACTCGACACCCAATGACTTGCGCGACGGCTGCCGTGTCATGGAACCCACGCTGGATGAGGTTTGTCTCCAAAAGTGGAAGGCGGACATCATTGACTCGCCTAATTGTCCGCCTTATGAAGCTCCCCTGACCAGGGAACCTCGACAGCGAAAACGGCGGGAGGTCGATGCGGATGAGGAGACCTTGAGCTCTAGCTCTGCGGTCAGTTCAGATTCTGACTGGATCGTGAGTGATGAGGAGGTTGACTCTTCCGGACACGCAGTAGAGGACGACTCGTCGGACGGGAATGACATCGACCATGGGGCGCCGTTCAGGGCTTTTGGGCGGGCTCAGAGTCCATCGGCCCAGTCAACGGCCACCTCGGACGAAAGTGAGAGGGGTTTTGGTGCAGGTAAGCGGCTACGGATCACAACCGGGGACCGCATCCACGATCCTGTTGGAATTACCGAGCCTGATGACCCGAGTCATCAAGCCACCCAGCCTCGACCAGTTCCTGACATGATGTGCCTTGACTCTCCGTCCCCAGTGGAGGCATTTGATCATGCGGACCGAATGGATACTGACACGCCGGATTCGAGCCAGAAGTTGCCTGCTGGTTTTCCTGGACAGGATGTCGTGACTGAAGACAATGGGTTCATGGTGACTACCCCACCACTCAATCCATCCACCAGTTCTTCTCTCATTCCCGGGTTGACACTCACGCCTGGAGAACTCAGCTTCATCCATGAGAGTGCCAGCAGTGGCCCCTTGAGAGATCCTTCGAGAAGGGCCTCCACTGGGAGTGCTCAGTTTCAACCTCCCCTGGACATCCAAGATATCGACCTGTTCCACCTGGTTTCCGAAATTGACTGCAAGCAAATTGATGCCACGGGAACCAGCGAATGGATACTCGCCAAGCAAATGACACTCCTCTCTGCTGACGAACGCGAGTCTCTCGGAGAATACTTGGAAAGATACGTGGACAATTTGTACGTCACCCAAGTCGACAGCGCGCTGAGTGCCTTGGTTCAGGACAAATCTCATTTCGACGGAATGACTCCCGAAGAAAGTGAAACAGGCATGCGTTTGGCTATCTACTATGTCTGCTGGCACTGCCGGACGTCGCCGGGGCTCTATGGAGTACAGAAGGATCAATTGAAGAAAGCCCTCGAAGACCTGGATCTCCCCACATTTCTTCCTTTCTTCCGTCGGCTCAAAAGTCTCTTCGAGACCTATGTAATCTGGGTCACTCAACGTACAACTCCCGGGCTTGCTGATCACAAGCATGCCGAGTCAAATTCTCTGAAAAGGAAGCGCAGAGGAAGAGGCACAGGGCGATTAAAGTCTCTTGGCTCGCGGCCGCTAAGCACCATGCAAAAAGATGCGCAGATGCGCCAGGCCGAACAGGAGCTAGGCTGGCGGCGGTTGAGAGAAGAACTCGAGAGTCGGGGAGTGAGCAACAGCGACCCTGACAAGCAAGCCGTTACGTTCAAGGATCCGATTATCTACCTGGATCCTCATTTGGGACGTTTTGTCAAGCCTCACCAGTTGACTGGTATCCAATTCATGTGGCGAGAATTGATTGAAGCGGGGAATTCGCAAGGTTGCTTACTTGCCCACGTCATGGGGCTAGGTAAAACTTTCCAAGTGTAAGTCTCCCCTGATCCCCCGCTCTAGCAGTTCGACAATAGCTAACAACTGTAAAAAGCGTTTCTCTCCTGTCGACAATTGCTGCCGCGGCTGCATCTGAGGATCCCCGGATCCGAGATCAAGTGCCGCAACGGTTCCATCATTCCCGCACTCTGATTCTGTGTCCATCTTCTCTTGTCCAGAATTGGATCGACGAATTTCGCATGTGGTTGCCACCTGGGCATCGTCTTGGGGTCGTCTATGAGGTCAGTAGGCGTCTGATGCGTAGAGATGCGCTAATATCCGACAGAGTCGGTACGATCGCAGAATGGTCAAAAAATGGTGGTGTTCTCGTGATCAGCTACGAGCTCTTCAGAAATTCAGTCACAAACAAACCTCCGCTTCTGACGCAGGCAGACCATCAGCTTCTCAAAGTCAGCCTGCTCAGCAAGGCCAGTATCGTTGTCGCAGATGAAGCCCATCGGTTGAAGAGTGCAAACGCTGCGATCTCACAGCTTGTGAGTCAATTCCATACGATGAGCCGAATTGCTTTGACTGGATCCCCGCTGTCCAACCAGCTATCAGAGTACTATCAGATGGTGGACTGGGTTGCACCAGGCTACCTGGAGGATGCTGCCACCTTCAAGAAGAAGTTTATGGATCCTATCCAGGCAGGATCCTATATTGATAGTACCATCATGGAACAGAGAGAGAGTCTTGTCGCCTTGCAACTTCTTAACGGAATACTAGCGCCAAAAGTCCTCCGTGCCGATACCGCTGTGCTTGCCAATGACTTGCCACCAAAAACCGAATTCATCATCACGGTCCCTTTGACGCAACTGCAGAAAGATGCCTACAATTTGTTTGTAGATCGTGCTCGGTCTGATGCGGCGAATTCCACCACGAAACTCTGGTCATGGCTCGCCATCATGCAGCTCTGTTGCAACCACCCATTTCCTTTCTACGAGAAGCTTGCGGGCCGGGTCAGGGAAAATGCGGAACTTGGAGAAGCTCAATCGATTCTGCCAAATACTCTGCAAGAAGCCGAACTCCCCAGCGATCTGGTCTCTCTAATGGATGAGCTCCTCCAGAGCTATCCCAACAAGGCGGATGTGTCACTCTCTCACCGGGCGGTGCTGCTTGACAAAATCCTTGATCTCTGTGCCGAGGCCGGGGATAAAGTACTGGTTTTTACGCAAAGTATTCCGACCTTGAATTTCCTTGACAACATGTTAAAGGAACGTGGGCGGTCTTTCCGGCGCATTGATGGTAGCGTGACCGGGCTTGATCGTCAGACCATTGTGAAAGAGTTCAATCGCGAAGACGATGAAGAGCCTCACATACTTTTGATTTCAACACGCGCTGGAGGAGTAGGCCTCAACATGCACAGTGCGAACCGTGTGGTCATTTTTGACTTCCTCTTCAACCCAATGTGGGAGGAGCAGGCTGTAGGGCGTGCATACCGGATAGGACAGAAGAAACCTGTCTTTGTCTACCGCTTCGTGTCTGGTGGGACCTTTGAGCAGCTCATCTTCAACAATGCTGTTTTCAAGAGACAGCTTGCCGTCCGTGTCGTCGACAAGAAGACCGTCGTCCGAGAGAGCTCGCGTAAGGTCTCGACCTATCTCACACATGTGCACGATGTAGTGAGGGACGATCAACATGAAGCTCTCGGCTGGGATTCCCAGGTTCTTGACAAGCTCCTCCATAGCGAGTACCGTGAGATCGTCCTCCAGGCCAAGCTCTCGCATATTCGGGACAACGAGAGCGACCATCTGACAACCGAGGAAAAGCGTCAAGTCGAAGACGAGCTCGCGATGGAACGTCTCAAGCGGTCAGATCCAGCAGCGTTTCAGGCGGAGATGAAAAAACGGGAGATACAGGAGCGATTGGCGGGGACGACGAATTCTTTGGTCAATCGTCGAAGGCTATCTCAGCCCCATATGACACCGTCCATCCACGCTCGACCACATCTCCAGATAGGTCCCTCGCGCACATTGTCTGGACAGCCCGCGCTACCGTCCATGGCTGGCGCTAACGGTGAAGAGGTGACGCGCAATGTATCGCGAGAATATCCGTCGCCTCATTTGCCGTCGCCAGCACGCGTCCCATCTGTGCAATCCGCTCTGAGGTCGGATCGCCGACTCACTTACTTCGTACCCGCGGGCAGTGAAGTTATCGTGATCGACGATGATGATGCCTCACCATCGTCTGTCCCACCGGCACCAGACGCAACCCTGCGTCTGCGTCCACGCGTCCAGTCTGAAGGCAGTGGTCAGCCCACCTCTGCACTCACCTCAGACGATTCGCGTCCACGTGCACTGCCCGGACCAGCGAATCCTTCGCCATCGAATAGGCAACTGGTCAGAGTCCGTCCAGCTCAAACGGAGCAGGAGGCCAATGTCAGCTACCCTCTCAACCCCGTATTAGATTTCTTCCGCAATCCGATATGGGGTCCACGAGGTCATACAGTTCCCTCTGCTTCTCACGCTGAGTCCCCCACGGCCCAAGAGAATGGCAGTGCCACGCAAGAAGGCCAAGGTTCTGAAATCAGCACATCAGCTGCCCCCGAGGCGCAGACTCCCAAGCGCGTGGTCCCCTTTGACCCGCCCACGGGCGTTGATATGAACGCCTTCATGCGGTTGAGCGACGATGACAGGTCCCCAAGCTAGAGAACAGCCTGGTGGTCCTGAGTTTCTCCCTCACACGGCTAATGCACCTGATATGTTTATTTATTTGTTTTTTTTGCTGTTGCTTTTGATTGTAAAAAAAGATACCCCCTATTGCGACTAGCGCTTCTTGGCTCCTCTTGTGGGAGCAATGCCAATCCATATCTCTTTCAAGTTGAGTCTTGGTGATATCTTGCAATTCTCACATCATAGTATTCATAGTGCTGATGAAGTGGTTTCGGTCAGTGTTATTTGCTTGACAAGCAGATGGGCTAGGACTGCATCGACGTGGTGAGCAATTACTTTGAGAGTGATGGCATCTCAAAATTGTGCACCACTCCCAACTATATTACTCTGGGGAAGAGATAACCTGTATTCGGACTCATCTGCTTCCAGCTGTATCGATTTCTTGAGCTTTGTGCAAGGGCGATAAGGTTTGGCGCAGTCATTCACAAGGCCGCCCTGAGACATGACTAGAACCATGCAAACCATCGCTAAGCGCCCGCCCATGCTCATGCTTTCTGGCATCATCATGCACCATCGGAAGAGTGCAAACTCTCTATTCTGGCAGGAGAAAGAGATTTTGAGCCCCTCATACTCCTGACATCCAGGAAGCCACAGTACCTACTTTGACTTCTACGCAGTTGGTACGAACCACGACTCTTCGATGCGGGCCGTGATTAAAGTTCTCACTGGTCGATCCTAGCCAAATACTAATCTTCTTTGCAGTTGCAATGGCGGCGATCTTACAATGTTGCAGCTCCGCGATTGATGGAAATTCTAGGGCCTCTTCCCCGCTCAACAATCGACACGGACAAACTCCGGCGGAGTTGAGGCTAATAAAGTAGTGATGCGTGTAACATTTGCTCTGCGAACCACAGTAGAGCGAAGAAAAGTGACTTGGCGCGGTGAAGGGCTACACATATAAAAGATTGGCAGGAGCATACAAGAAAGAATCACTATCAATACAGACCATCTCACAGCTAATGCTAAAATCCTGTCACAATGCAGTTTAGCGTCTTCTCTTTAACGACCCTCTTCGTTGGAGGAGTAGCTGCAGCCAGTCTTACAAAACATGCGGTCTCACAGTCACCAGCTCCTCTAGCAGGAGTCACCGTCTTTACTCCCCCTTTCAACTATAATATCCCACGTACTCTATACGCTCGAAACGAACAGCTCCCCAATGGGGATCTCCTCGCCACATGGGAGAATTACTCTCCCGAGCCACCACAAGTATACTTCCCCATCTACCGCTCCAAAGACCAAGGCAAGACATGGTCGGAGATTTCCAAGGTGCATGATACAGCCAACGGTCTGGGTCTACGCTACCAGCCCTTTTTGTACCATCTTCCTGAACGTGTTGGCCCGTTCAAGGCCGGCACGCTGTTGCTAGCCGGGAACAGTATACCGACGGATCTCGCAACGACACAAATTGATCTGTATGCGTCGCGAGACGATGGTCTGACCTGGGAGTTCTTGAGCCATATTGCTTCGGGGGGTGAGGCACAGCCGAACAATGGGCTGACGCCGGTTTGGGAGCCATATTTGCTTGCTCAGTGAGTGACAACTCTCATGAGTGCGGATTGGGTGTATAACTATGTGAAGGGAAGGCTGACTCGTATATCTTTGCTTCTCTACAGTAAGGGGAAGCTGATCTGCTACTATTCAGACCAACGAGACAATGCCACATATGGACAGAAGCTCGTTCACCAGGTTTCAAAAGACTTGAAGACTTGGGGGCCCGTCGTCGACGATGTGTAAGACTTTCAGCCTTGACGAGAAATATGTCAATTTGCGCCAGATTACCAGACTGACTGAACCGCGCAGCGCGTATCCAACATATACCGACCGTCCGGGAATGCCCATTGCCACCAAGGTGAGTCCATTCTAATCCCTGGCCTCAGTTTCATGTCCCTCAAGTAAGACAAAGACTTGGCGAATTTAACCTGTAAAAATCACGGCGTCCAGCTCCCCAACGGCCAATACATTTACATTTACGAATACGGCTCCTTCTTCAACACTTCCAGCTACTCCTTCCCGCTGTACTACCGCCTCTCGTCAGATCCCCAGTCCTTCGCATCAGCTACCCACCACAAACTGGTTGTGTCCAGCGGAACGAAGCCAACCTCCTCGCCATACGTGGTCTGGACACCGTACGGAGGCAAGCACGGGACTATCATCGCCAGCTCTGGGACCCAGAGTACCCTGTTCATCAACAAGGCTCTGGGCCAGGGCGAGTGGACTGAGATTCAGTGCCCTGAGCCACATAGTTACACACGGTCATTGAAGGTCCTTTCCAAGGACAAAGGAAGGTATTTGCTTGTGAACGGAGCAGGTGTTTTGAATGGGGCTGCGAATAAGGTTACGGTGACTGTTATGGATTTGAAGAAGTACTTGTAAATAAACATGGTGAGAAGGAGTGTGTTTTCCATGTCGCTTGTGAAGTGGTGATGTTGAGCGACTCCGACTGAATCAGCATGCATCAGAGGAAGCCAGAACGGAGTCGGGGTGTGTTGACTGTCGAGGCCTTCACTTGTCGTCTGTGTGCTCGAAGAGTAGATTTTCCATGCGATAACTAGACCTGGGTATCACTGTACAATGTATGAATGTACATGTGTTCTCGATCGGTAACGTGGTTACAGGCTTGTTTCAACTGGAATGTGCAAGGTCCCTTGGTAAGGTACCGTGGCATTCCATAACAATACCAGAAGAAAATAACCCTTGGATCCGGGAACTGAAGTTAGAGGAATGTAGAAATACAAGGCCAGTGTACTGTGTTCAGAATGACAATGATTCCGCAGTCCATTAGTATCTCAAAACAATCATGACAGGAGTTCTGGGCGAATGAAGATGTTGATATATTGAAAAAGCATGCCACTGGAGTCAAGCCAAATAAACTCAGAGGTTATAATAGCCGACGAGTCCACCTGAGAATAAGAAAAGAGCTTCGTCTATCTATGCGTCACAAAGTAGGAAATCCATCTAGATTCTCGAACTGACATGGACCACTCAACACGAAAAACTCCTCAACTGAGTAGAGTTTCAAAATCAGCAATACGAGTCGCCGTGCTCTCAGCCTTCTTTTTGGCGGTCTCCCGGAATGCCGACAGCATCAGTTTTCGTTTGCGGTCCTGGATATCGAGCACGCGTTCTTCGATGCTGTTCTCCATGACAAGACGCCAGACAGTAGTCTCGCGTTTCTGCCCTAGACGATAGACACGGTCCACGGCTTGGTCCTCGATCGCGGGTGCCCACCAACTATCCGCTAGAATGACCTGGTTCGCCGCCACAAGATTCAACCCGACACTGCAGACACTGAGACTGGCAAGCAGGACCGTATACTTCGGGTCGTGAGTGAAGGCATTGATCGAATTGTCGCGCTTGACGGAGGGCATTTTGCCGTCAATGCGAACGAAGGAGATACCATGTTGCTGTAAGTGTGGTTCAATCAGATCGAGGAAAGAAGTCCATTGGCTGAAAAGCACGGTCTTGGTCCCCGGAGCCTGGCCTTGCGCAGTCAGAACTTTAATCAAGGCCTCGATCTTGCTGCTTGGGTGCTCTGGGTCAGCAACACCTGTCTCGGCGTCTTCGCCCATCTCTATTGCAGGGGAGACAAGACCAGTGCTATCGTTAATGTCTGCGCGGCATAGCGGGCATTTGTGCTGTCGCTCAATGACTTGCTCGATACAGCCGCGACAGAAGGCATGTGCGCATGCTGTAATCACGGGATCCTCGAGATTGTCAAGACAGACTGCACACGCCTCCTGGCTTTCGATTTGAATCTGCAGCATATCTTGGAGGGCCTTCAAATTCTCCGGAGTCAGGGGAACAACCTTCCACTTTTCAAGGTCACCCATAAGCTTGTCGATGCGTTTCTTGCAAAGGGCCCAGTGATTGCAAACCTGACGCAATCGTAGGATGACCTCCAACAAAGTGGAGTAGCCGCCTTCTTTGTCCTTGAAGTCGAGTAGTGCGCCTTTGGCCTCCTTCCTGGACAGATGTCAGTATCGAGCTTCATCCCCCGATGAGTAGAATCTTCGGAATGAACATACTGAAATGCATTGTACTTCTCTAGTTCATGAGGATGGAACTTCACGCGAAGCACACGCGAAGTCATTTCGGGTAGTCGGAGATTGATAAATTGCATGTCTTTCCTGCGGCGTAGACAAATAGTGCTCATCAAAGCTTCAAGTAGCAATCGGGCTTCTGGGTCTTGATTCGCAAGTGGGCGGATCAGGATACTGTTGAAGACACTCAAATCCTCCATGCCGCCTGACATGTGCAAGAAGCGAACTTGGGAATAGAGATCCTTGAGGGTGTTGATGATTGGGGTACCCGTTAATGTCCAGCGAGAATCAGCTCGCAGGGCGGTGGCTGCAAGTGCACCCTTAGAGCGGGGGTTTCGGATAGTATGGCCTTCGTCGAGGACGACTCGTCGCCATTGAAGAGAGAATATTCCCGTCTTTGGGGGCTTTTTCGCATTTGGTTCGTATTCCATGGCAAGCGCACCGTAGCTCGAAATCACCACGTCGTAGTCGGCAAGTTTGGCCTTTTCCTTCTTTCCAGAACCATGGTAGATCAAAACTTTTGGCGCGGATTCTTTATGCGTGTGGTCCTCAATCTGGTTTCTCCAGTTACTCATCACGCCCACTGGGGCCAAGATGAGAGTCGTCTTGCTAGAGGTCGGGGTTTTGGGTGTAGAGTTCGCCATGATGAGCGATATGAGTTGTATCGTCTTTCCCAGACCCATATCATCAGCGAGAATGCCGCCACTCGCCAACGGTGGCTCTTTATCGGTCGAATAGTTTGTTGCCACATTGGTGAATCGAGATCCATCACGCTTCCATAGCTGGACAATGGCGTCGGAGCCTGGAGCTGGCAAAGAAGGCGATTCCTTGTTGATCATCCATGCTAGGCCTTGTCTTTGGTAGGGCAGCAGCTCTGTCGAGAGGCCCGGCGGGCACGGGGCCAAGGGCATCTGTTCCAGATCGGCCTCTTTCTGACCAAATGATTCCACCACTTTGCTGATATCTCGAGGGTTGTAGGAGATACTTTCATCGAGCAGCTCTTCTATACTCTGAGGCTCGCCCAGCCCCGTTGGAGTGGACAGGTTCGTGAATGCGGCGTTTGCATTTGGTTGCCACTGCTGAGCGGCTTTCCCAAGAGCCATCGCCCGAGCATTCTTCTCAGACTGCTTGATTTCTTGCTCGCGCCGTGCTTCTTGTTTCTTCTGCTCCCGTTGGGCCTGGTTGAACTCTTTCACGGGGAGCTTGTCGTTCTGCATTCGGTGTTTCAGATCATCTCTCCGGGCTGGATCGTTCGTTCCAAAGAGTCGAAGCAAGGCTGGACAATCGAATTGCCCTTTGTAACCAGTCAAGATACCCTCTACAGATAGATCGTGCGCATCCTACAGAGTGTCAATCGAGCGTTTTGCCGTACAGCATGATCTGTGGGTAAACGAGGGCGGCCAAATACCATATAAGGAGCCAACTTCGCAGCCATGCCTCGAGGGATGTGCCCAATTTGAGCGCCCATCACATTATCCACGCGAATAGCATTGCGATCATATTGGTTATGGGGCTCTCTTCTCAAGACCACATGCTCGCCCGGAGTAGCAACTCCTCTGTAAAAGCGGACACCCACAATCTTGCCATCGATTTTACCTGTCATAATTGGTCAGTGTCTCTCATCCGTCTAACATTGAACTAAATGTTCAAGAACTTAGTTTCCATTAGTGCCATAAATTTACCGTAGAGGATGGAATCAGATTCCGAGGATTCATCGGTACCTTGGGTTGACTCGACGAGATCCTCCGCGTGGGCATCATCTTCATCTGCGCCAGGGACTTGCGTGAGTGGGATGTAATCTGCACTTTCCAGAGGAATGTAGTCGGCTGCTTGCCCGAATCTTTGACCTGTGGTGACTAAGGATCCATTGGTCTCATCAGTTCGGCTGGTCTTAGGGGCTCGATTGTCTTCTTGGGCATGGCCATTTGTGTCCGACTCCACCGCCTCGGCCTTGCGTTTCGCTGCAGCTCGAGGCATCGTGTGAGGACGCCTTGGCTGCTGGAGTTAAAAGCAGTCAAAATCAGAGCACTAGTGTGATTATGATGGACGAAATAGTGTAGGCCGATGTTTGATGGCAGTTCAATTGGAGATGATTGAGTTGAAAGCTACAGCACTCTGCGGATGTGCTCTGTCATCTACGAACTTCAGACAATCGATGGACGCGAACCGTCATTGATTCTCTGCCAATGGGAGGGGCCAAACCCCGACGGCAGCACTGGCTCGTGTCTCCAAACTTGCCAAGACACGCCAAAAATCGCGTGAAACACGCTATCACGTGATAATTTTTGGGATGATGTCATCTGTTAAGCAGCAGACGGGAGATGATCGCTCACACTCACTCACTTACTTCTCTTGACCTGAACGTGACAGGGCTGACTCTTGAAGTACAGTGAGGCAAAGGGGGACTACATTATGGACTGTGGTTCTATGCCACTGGTCTCTATATACATGCAACGAGTTACGAAATGTCATTAAATAATTCACCGGAACACAACTGCATAAATAGATAGGTTTTTCCTCATTGTACGTCCCTAGGTACTTGTCAAAATATATCCATTTGATTTGACCCAACGACATCCACCGCACAGGTAGACAAGCCCATTCTCCGGCCATCG
Organism: Penicillium ucsense; assembly: GCA_014839625.1. Taxonomy (NCBI): domain Eukaryota; kingdom Fungi; phylum Ascomycota; class Eurotiomycetes; order Eurotiales; family Aspergillaceae; genus Penicillium; species Penicillium ucsense. The sequence goes on from WIWV01000004.1 coordinate 165,509, forward strand.
CCTGAATGTGGCCCCCATTCAAAATTGAACAAGGCAGGACCGATTCGATGTTCAACTGATACCTAGGTTCTGTCTTCGCCGCGTCGAGCAGGCAACAGTGTCCATGTACACGAAATTGATCCAGTGACGAGTCACAACTTAAGTTACGACCTCAGGTGATGCCTGTAGATACCTACCAGGTAGGTGGTTCAGGAACAATTGTCTCCAGCCCTGAGCCTAGCCCTCATCATCGATGTAGGTAGTAGGTAGGTAACCCATGGAGTATGGACACTTCAACAGTGCCACCTCCTCCATCCAATCGTCCAGGCAAGCAGGAAAATCCTTGATGCATTGCGTCCTTTTTGCCGAGCTTGGCTCCTACGCACGCTGGCCTTGGTAAGCTATTCCTTCGAATGAGAGATCTGGACTGATTTTGTTCCAGATGTCCTGCAGAATCGATCAAATCTCCTTATCGTTGATCGGGTAGCACGTCATGGCCCGAGATCCGATCTGCAACAGATCGGATTCATTAATACTTGGCAGATGTTCGCCACGCGAGCAGATCCTAAGATGTGTACATCAAGGACACGAGGAGACGGCAGAATAACGTAGCTAGTAAACTTCAAGAAACTCTGGTCATTCCATAGAGCCGATAGAAAATATCGAATCCTCCGAGGTTGAATTGCGACACATTCTGGTTAGGTCGCGTCTACACTCACCTCCGAGCACCTCTGACCGCCTTCCATCACGTTTCAGTGATCTTCCAATTTACTCAGTTCTTGACAGCGACGACTCAGGTGTAATCAAGTACTCACTTCTTTGGGTCTGACCCAGCGCTTGGCTCGGTCGTATGGCCAATTCCCAGCTGGATTCGTACAAGGATGTGGTCCAAAACCATCAAGATCAGCTAGACGCTCTCCTGCGAAAGGGTGTCTACCAGCCGGTATTTATCTATCATGTCGTGATTTTCAACATGTTACCTTTGATCGGCTTGCTGATACCGCGCCGCGGGACCACTCGATTTGTCCGACCTGGGATGTTCGTCATTTGCGTAGCGATTGCGGCAGAGGTTCTCACACGCCGCAGAGCTCTCCTGGGAGGTCACGGATATATGATTGGCCTGATGACAGCCTGGTGGTTGTTGTGGAGTGCCGCGCTCTTTGTGTTTTTAGATGTTGAGAACGACGTTCGACGCATCGAGCGTGGTCCCAGGGCTGCCGAATCAATTCTAGCCGAGCATGGCCATCAGGATCTCTCGAAGGGTGCTGCAACCGCTTCTGCGAGGAAGGCATCTAGATTGAGCGGCAATGTCTGCCACGAGAATGGACAAGCCTTGGCGACTGAAAGCACCAAACCTGGCGATGAGACATTTCACTGGCAGTCATATCCTCGCAAAATGACACATCGAGCCGAGTGGTGTGCTGGATTACTCTTCAACCTCAGAGGGCCCGAATGGAATTGGCGTCAGCCGCACCTTGGTCCCTTACCCCGATCTGTCTACAATCAAGTAGGTAGAGGCTTCGAAACTGGCAGATTCCAGGTTCAGGATGACACCACATACCCAAGGGCTCAGGATCGTCTTCGTGCTGCATTCTGGCAATTCCTCCAGGCATATCTCTTGTTGGACTGCCTGAAAGTGATCATGATGAGAGACGTGTACTTTCGAGGCTGGACGACGCAGAATGCGCCGCCTCCTGTCCCCTTTTCGTATGTCGCAGCATACCCAGTACTGGTGCGCCTGTATCGCTCCTTTGTCAGTGGCATGGGCGTCTTTGTTGCGCTCAACTTTGTCACCTCGCTCAATCCCATATTCTTTTTGGGACTGTCGACGGCCTTTCCCAATGCCGCCCGAAAATTGACGGGAGCACCTCTCGGAGCATCCTGGTTGTACGCTGATGCATTCGGTCCGTTCGGTTCATCTTTGTTGGACCATGGGATCGCCGGTTGCTGGGGCCGATGGTGGCACCAGCTCTTTCGCCATGGCTTCGCCACAACCGCACGCTTTATCCTGTCACTTTTGCCCGAGAAATGGTCTGCTAGTTCTCGAGTGAAACAACTGATCTACGTGCTGGTCTCGTTCACGGCCAGTGGACTCGTGCATGCCGCTGGTAGTCTTTCACAATTTGGTGATACCAGCCCTATCTCAGGACCGTTCTTGTTCTTTTTCAGCCAAGGCATCGCTATGATAGTGGAGCGGACTATCAAGACAGACGTTCTTCCAAGGCTTGGTCTTGGTCAGATCCCGCGCCCACTTTGCCGCGCTATCAATGCAGTCTATGTGTGCAGCTGGCTTCTCTATTCTGGGGCCTTGATTGCCGACGATTTCGCTAGAGGTGGGCTCTGGCTGATCGATCCTATCCCGATCAGTCCACTTCGTGGTCTTGGGCTCGCTTCTGATAAGGGCTGGTGGTGCTGGGATAGCCCATGGTTCGGCTACTGGAGCGACGGAACTTATTGGGGCAGCGGGATTCGCCTTCTTTGAATTTGAGACAAATGCCTTATTGTATAAATGCATCTAGATTTATATCGAAATTACAAGCGGTATTCGAGTATAGAGGACATTGTCATTTTTGGTATTTCGAGAGATACACATGTGAATATGAGTAACAATAATCAACCATCCATCGCCGTGTCCTCATCGTCGTCCTCATCCTCATCGTCCGTATCCGGATCGATATTCAAAGCAGGCAATTCGTCGTCGCTATCGTCAACTGAAAGCGTTGCAACGTCGACCGCTTCTGATACTGGTTGAGGCGCTGACGGTTGAGAAACAGCCGGGACCTGTTTGGGAACCATGGTAGCTGCAATTTTTGAAGGTTGGAAGACCGGGACGCTGGCAGGGGTGTCTTCCTCTGCGTCAATGCGAGGCTTCTTGATCTGGGCAGATTGCTGTTCCGCAGTCGATGATTGCACTCCTGCGGCGGTCTCTTCGAAGTATGTACGTTTTTGTACGGAAGAGGCCGCCGAAGCTTCGGTCGTTGGCGCACGAGTGGGCATAGCAATTCCAGTCATGAAAGTTGACGACTGCGGATTGGCAACAACCGGTCGATCGGCAATCTCCTCAGCTTCCTCGTCTTCCTCCATCTCCACATAGGCATCAAGTTCAGGCGCGGTCATTATGACAGGCATTCTGGGACGAACAAGAGCCTCGACCGCCATCTCATCAGAGTAACCTCGGACCAAGAAAGGCATCAGGCTGGAACCGGCTCCTCGACCCTTCGCGGCTGGGATGGGGTTCAAGACACTTGCAAGCATAGCCTTCTTGTCGGAGGTCAGGATGATCGTACGATCAACTTCCGCGCGGATAGAGGGCGAGAGTAACTGCGGAGAAATGCTTGCCAGAAAATCACGCAAAAAAGCAGAAGCGGCATCTTGAAGGTGAGGAAATTGTGGGCCAGCTTTTACTTGCTGCTTCTTCCTAAGCTCTGGGTCCAGGAATGAGTCTGCATTCGCTGTACCCGTGCCCCCCTTATTCTTCGATTTGGAGTCGCTCTGCGATTTTCCGGACGCATTCTGGTCCTCATACTCAGGGAGAACATCATTGCAGGAAGACCGAATTATACCCATGGTGGAGGCCACCGTTTGCTTCGCCATAGCAGGTCCATGGATTCTGACCACTGACGAAAGCAGTTTGTATGAAGCAGTGCGAACGTCTCGCGAGTAGTTTTCACTTTTGAAGATCCATGTCACTTGATCCACGATGTTCTGCGAGATTGAGGCTGTGCTATTCTCCAGCAGACACACGACGTCTTCAAGGAGGTTCATGCAGGCAACGTGGATTCGAGGCAGCTCAGCCCATAGAACCTCTCTTTCATCCCGGCTGATTTGGGAGTTGAACTGAACACCACTTTGATTGGCCTCGGAACTGGGAACAGTTACAGAGGCCAACCGAGACGTCAGGTCCAGGATGGATCCCAGTGGAATGGGAACAGTGGCAGCCGCTGGCATCGATATGATCCCGGAAAGCACACGAAGCAGGGTAATCAGTCTATTGACTCCGGAATGTATACCAGACCAGCCCTGGAAACCGAGGGCATCGGCGCTTGAGTCTCCCGCTTCATCGCTGTAGTGCTGCTTCGTGTGGACCACACTGGGATCCACTGACTCCCACTGCTCTGAAACGGCGCGGAATACATGGTCAGCTGCTCTGTGAGCAGAAAGTACAGTCGACTTGCACCTGTCGATCCACTCCGCGCCTGATTTGTCTTTGGGCGCACATCGGTAAAGGGACGCGAATACCTGCACTGCCACTTCCTGAACTGACTCGGGAAAAAAGACGTGCGCAGAAGAGCTCAAAATTTCTGCAAGAAGAGACGACAATTGGGTGCCAAATGGACGAAAAATTGTAGGATGCCGGGGAATTAACTCGAGTATGGCATGTAGTGCAAGTTCCGTGAAAGGGTTGTTAGGCTTGGGCTTCCGGACAGATCCAGACGCGGTCTTGACCAGAGTCGAGACCAAGTTAAGGACCGCCGTCACAAACCCTGGGAGATGTGGAGTCGTGATCTCGCGAACAAGTGTCGGGTATTGGTATGTGAGGTGAAAAATGCGAGTCAAGGTAATGATACACATTTTCCGTGTGGACAGCGGGTCGGGTTTCTAGAAAAGTGGGAGACAGGGTTAGCTGGCCGCGAACGAGCAAGTATAAGCGCCATGTGATGGGCTTTATTCATATGAAGTGCGACATTCGTACCGCAAGGATGCCGATCAACCCACGAACGATGGGCTCGTATCCTCGTAGGATTTCCCATTGTCCAGCTTCAACAGTGGCCTTGGCTAGCACAACGGCAGTCCAGCGTCCTTCAACAGTGCGGTCTTGCACAAGACTTGCAAGACGAGTCTTCAATTTGTGGATTTGGACAGCATGATCCGAGTCCCCCTTGCCAGCCTTCTGGCCCTGCGGTGCTGAGAGAAGGTCGGAGCAATCGCTCAGCGAAGTTGCAAGGAATGCAGTGATAGAGGGCAGTTGTTCCACTGGAGTCGTTGTCAAGCGATGCGTGACTGCACGTAATGTTGTGGATGCCATTGGGCGAGATAGTACAGCGAGTCTGACGCCGCTTTGCGTGATCAATTAGCGACGAAGCTTCAAAAGTCCCACGCGTGATGGCAGTTCAAAGTTTAAAGCCGTCAAGAAAAAAAAATGCAATGACTTTTTTTTCTTTTTTTTTCTTTTTCTGGAAAGCCGTACCGGGCAACGAGCTCGGGCCACATGATGCCGCGGTAAAATACCCGATTACGGTTACGGCAATACGTGGACATCGGTGTTGTCGATCACTTTGGGGTTCAACAAGGCGCACCGGCTTGCCAATGCCGCACATATTTACTCCTTCATCTCCCCTCGCGCCTCCTCAGCAGATCCCAGGACAGCTATGGCGGTATGAATTCCCCTCATGTGAGGCGCTTGCGATCTATTCGAACCGAGCGATCAAGTCTGGCTCAGAACTCGCTGACTCGGGCGATCTAGGGAGGCAACGCTGACAAGGGACAGCGATACATCACGTCCTTGGACCAGGCGCGAGCCCAAGGCAGATGGGACGAAGTGCCTGAACTCATAAGAAAGATCAGAAAACATGCGCCAACACGCACCTGTGAGTCAGTACTTACTCTGCGACCCTACTTGCGACGGAGGCTAACGGCATTCCGATAAATTCAAGGCGCTGTCCAAACCGCAACAGCGGAGTCTCAGGTTGTGACCTATCTCCAACAGAAGTCGTCCACCGAGAAGCCTTTGACCCCGAATTTGACAGAGCTTGTTCCTGGCTTGCTCACAGTCATCGACACCAATGACGGTACACCTGAGGAGATTTTGCAGGCGCAGGTTTGCCTTGGATGGATTCATTGGATTTTGAGCGAGCCGGCTCTGGCTGTCGAACGCTTACCACAAGACCTTGTCAAGTCTTTGGCAGAAATTTCCGCCGCAGATCAAGGTCCATCCTCATGGACAGAAATCTGCTTGGTCCGAGGTTGCTATATCAAGGGTAAGAAAGGCACATCTGTTTAAACTTGTTGCACAGCTAAGTCAACATTGCACAGGTGCTGCGCAAGTTGCGATCACCGGAATGGACGAAAGCCTGGAGACATTTGCGGCTCTGTCCGCATGGCTCAGCGACGGAAGACTAGGTTCAAGCAACCCTCAATTCCTAAGCTGGGCGGAGGCTTTATTGTCGAAGGGTGCAATTATGGCCAGTGATGAGACTCAAGCAAACTCTCCAGACTCTGACACCAGACATGTGGAGATTGCACTTCGACTTTTCCGATTATGGGCTGCTCTACCTGCGGTCAAGCAAGGCTTGCCCCCTCAAAAGCCATCCTATCTTGATGCGCCCGCACCGCATTCGCGGTGCATTGTGTGGAAGGCGTACTATGGGCTTCTCACAACTGTTCTCCAAGACGGGCTCCCATATACGGCATCACGCGAAGGCAATGAACGGCTCCAGCTGGCTAGCGAAATAAGACGTGTAGAGTTCATTTGCGAGAATAGCATCATCCGAGACGCTACATTCCCCAACGCGAGCTCCGACAACGCCGAGATCGAAACTTGGGTGGAAAAAGTGATTGCCAATTGGGAGATTATGTGTGGACCTCACTGGCAGGATCATGATCTGGGCGAAGGCGGCCAGGTTGCCATGGGACGGAATGTCTTGGACGTAGGTTCACTGGGAGATATGCCAATTGAGCCTTGCTAACATTTGATCGAACCGCAGATTCTCTACCGGGCAGCATCAAAGACTTATCACTCTCATTTGATTTTACGACGTCTTTTCCACGTTCATTCGGCTCTCACAGATTTTGAACTTGCTCTTCAGGCTTTGGATTCATACATCGACATCGTTACCGGTGCGATGAGACGTGCGGAAAAGGGCGCTGAGTATGGCGAATTGGAGAAACCTGAAACATTTTTGCAAACTCTTTCCGAAGGAGTGACTTTGTTGAGTTGCCTTGGGTCGTTTGACGAGGCGGAAAAGGCGAGGAGCTTGACAGAGCTTATCAGGAGTCACCTCGAGAAGCACGGCGTGGATATCTTGCCAAAATCATCAGATCAAACCTTGATGATCACCGAGCGTAATGCGCCCTCCCAAGCATCCGCGATTGATCCGGTCATTCTAGCCTCAACTTACCGGGCGGTTGGGATTGGGCTTGCTAATTGGGCGAATTTCACACCCCAGAATGAGGCTCGAGACGAAATTCGCAGTGAAGCTGTGGACTACCTGATGAAGAGTGCATCACCTTCCTTGGGAAAGACCATGAACTATTCAACTCTTTACACGTTGTCCCTTGTGCTTGCCGAGAACCGTGACTTAGACACCGCGATTGAATACGTGAAGTCCGCACTAACTTCCCATGGATGCTCCGAAACTACGGAAGACTACTCCAGAGAGCGCGACCTCCTTCCTATGTGGCACCTGCTCGCACTTCTCCTGAGCGCGAAAAACGAGTTTGACATAGCTGAGCGCTCATGCCAAGCTGCTTTCGATCCGTTGCCCTCTGAGCTACTCGGCAAGAGCTATGGGGACAGGTCAGCAGACAAGCGCTTGTCTAGACCTTCGTCCAATCCGAAAGATCGAGATGGTACGCCAAGCCGGCCATTTGTGAGTCGTTTGCATAGTCGTGAAAAAGAGCGAATGCTGCAACTTCGCATAACCCAGCTTTCATTTGTGGAGGTCATGGAAGGGCCTGAAGCTGCTGTGAACCAAAGTGGTCAACTGCTGCATCTTTTTGCCACTTTGTTCCATGATCTGAACCTTGACAGCGATGATACCAAGCCCAAAGCTGACCAACTGGTGCCACCTAAAAGCTCCGCGGGTACGACACGGAGTTTCAGAGGAAGCATTTTCAGTCGGCATCGCACATCCCATTTGAACGATCGCCGGGCTGAATCCTCATTGTCCGCAATCCCGCCAGTGCCTCCCATTCCAAATGGAATGGCTGGCGCTGGAGATGCACCCGCCATTCAGATCACCCACGAAGAGCGTGACGGCCGTGGTAGTCCTTCAACCCTTGGAAGGTCCGACTCGCATAAGGTGAAAAAGCGTGCCAGCAGCATTCTTAAGCACGAGAAACCGCGCAATGAAGAGCATCCTCCGTTGCCCACCGGACCGATGAACGCGGACACAGTAGACTTCGCTGTTTCTGGAGCTCACTCGACCCAGGCGACAGCACATCCTGTTGGGATGGAGCAATCCTCACAAGCAGTCGCACACAGTATGCCCGTTCGACAAAAGCCAGTCTCGGCTGGTCACGATTATAGCTCACACTTGCACGATGTTCGGCTTCCGCGCTCTCATCGATTTAATTCTCCCACGTTTGCTTCGATGAAGTTCTCACATGCTCGATCCCAAAAACATGCTCTGGGTCTGCTGGTTCAGATATGGCTTGTCATTGCAGGATTGTACCGCCGAGCGGGCTTGTTTGATGACGCACGAGAGGCGTGTCAAGAGGCCTTGAAGCAAGCATCGCGTGTGGAAACACTGACTGCGTCCTTTGAATCTTCCGCTCGAGCCTTTAGCAAGCGTGGCTGGGACAACGCCAAGAGCTCTGATGAGCTTTGGGCTGACGTCCTCACTGAGCAAGGGCTACTGTCACAGAGCCAATCGAAGCCGCATCAAGCAATGAAGATCTTTGAGGAGGCCCTGTTACGCTGCCCTGATCATCCGACGGCGACAATCGCCCTCGCCAATTTGCTTCTGGATGTATGGGATCAGAAGTTGCCACTGGAGTCATCAAATGCAGATGTTGATTTGACACTTTCTCGCCTGTCTCTTCTGTCGACATTACCGAAGCCCAAGATTGCAAACGCCATCTCAATTGACGAATTGAAAAGACCCGCATCCGAGGCTCCCCCTCACCTAGGGACTGGATCTTCGCCGCACGACGTTGATCCCAAACATTTACATCGCTTGGCAGCCCGAGACCGCGCCTACGGCCTGCTTTCGTCATTAACAAAGCTCGGCAGTTCGTGGGACAACTCTGATGCTTGGTTCGCATTGTCACGTGCCTACGAGGCCGGTGAGCAGATCGACAAACTAAAGGATGTTCTATGGTGGTGTATAGAACTTGAGGATCGCCGCCCCGTCAGGCACTGGTCTACTCTTGGTTCGGGTCTTTACGTGCTCTAGAATCCAAGTTAAATCGATGATTGACCTTAATCACTTCCTGTATCTATTTCTCGAGCCTTTTGCGCTGTCAGCGCCTCGTCCCTCTCAATTTTGTGCTCCCAGATTCGCTCATGTTCGTTTGACATACCACTTCAATGCCTGGCATACACAAGCGCTCTGCATTGCCCGGCCTTGCAAATTTTGGCGAACCCGTACACGTGGAGATAGGTACCGTTTTGAATGGAATACAGATATTAATCTCAAAGTTTCGATACTACACTTTCGTGACGTTACTGCAAGGGCAACTATATGTACATTGTTCGGAACTACTCTAGGTGTTCAAACTGTTTCGGGAGGAAAAGCTCATGAAATTGGGTCAATGGAAGGCACGCCTGTTTGTCTTACTGAAAACGAATCAAGACATGCAACTTTACCGCGGAGCAGCCACAGGGGTCCAGGCGGAGTACTTAGGACGAGTACTGAAGCAAATTGTCAGTTGATCGGTCGAAGTGGTGTTCGAGATAAACAGCAGTGGCTTTAACCTACGTGGAGTACGTCTTGAAGGCAGCACGGCTCGCGGTTGGGTTGACGCGGTGCTCAGGAATCTCCCAGGTACGCTGACCTGGTTGAAGAAGCTTGTCTGCAGTTGGAGGTGTATCGACCATGTAGGAGATCCAAGCGTGCCTGTAAGCCGCGTCAGCACTGAGACACAAGCCAGAATTTAGAGGACGGGACTCTGGGAATACACTCACCAGCCTGGCTCAATGTGGTCGGGCTGATACTCGGGCCAGTTGACCTTGTAATCGACCCATCGTGTCCGAACTGTACACAAGACATATCTTTAGCACTCCAAGTCTCTTTCACGCTTCCTGAGGTCCGCCTAGTATGAGGGATGTCTTACGAGGCAACTCTTCTTCCATGTTCTCGTAGAACTTGTTACCGAATCGATCGGTTCCGATCAGAGTTCCGGCTTTGGTGTCACCTATCGTGGGTTCCGCGTCAGTATGGCTGGCGCTTTTAATCGACATGAGCTACACGAACCGATGTTCTAGTGCGCAGACCAACAAGTGTCGAGTTAGTCAATCCATTCCACTAAAGAGAGTCCGGCCATTCTGTGTTCGACGGGAGTCGTACCTGCATTTGGTGGGCATAGTCCTGTACTTCTACGTTAGCACCCCTACTGACAAATACTACAGATCAATTGCGAGACGAACCTTCAGACCAATTCGGCGCAAGTTGCGCAGCGTCCTCAATACGGTGGACATGTTTGCGGTGCGATTGAAGTGAATGGGGTCTACGAGCTCAACGAGAGGGCGTGTGGAAGATGAGGTCTGAAGCCGGACAGTTTGCATTGTTTGCACGCTTATTGGTCACTTTCCCGATCAAGCAACCCACCCTTCGCCGCAGTCAAGGATAAACATGTTTGGTCGTATTGGAGGCCAGACTTTCCGTTGCCTCACTCGGCGTCAGATCACGAAGAGAAAATTATGTGATCGCAGATTTACTACGCAGACTGGCACCAGTGCCGCTGCGGCGCCAACTTCCTCACCTCTCGGAGGACTTACAGTTGAGCTTGATCGCATTGCACCCCGATTCGAGGTGCCAGCCTCGCAAATCACTATTCTTGACTCACCTACCAACTTCTACTCTACTTTAAAGGTTTGTTATTTGACTGATCAATCCAAAATGTGCATCTGTATCAAAGCTCACGTTCTCTTCTACAGAGCAAAATTCGAAACGCAAAGCGTCGCATCTACCTTTCTACACTTTACATTGGCAAGACGGAGTATGAGTTGATTGAGACAATATCTGATGCTCTTCGCGACAATCCGAACCTACAAGTCTCAATCCTCACGGACGCACTGAGAGGGACACGGGAGACCCCAAACCCCTCTTGCGCATCGCTTCTCTGCTCATTGGTCTCAAAATATGGCGCGGACCGAGTTGACATTCGGATGTTCCACACGCCGAACTTGACTGGACTAAGGAAGAAATGGATACCTAAACGTATCAATGAAGGCTGGGGCTTGCAGCATATGAAACTCTATGGTGTGGATGACGAGATTATACTCTCAGGGTGCGTCGCTCTTATGAGAACATCGAGACCGTTAAACTGACGCCAACCCTAGCGCGAATCTATCAGAGGACTACTTCACGAATCGACTCGATCGATATCATGTTTTCCAGTCCAAGGGTTTGACAGACTACTTTGCTGGAGTTCACCACGGAGTTTGCAGCTTAAGCTTCCAAGTCTTGCCGGACCCTCATAACAGCTCCGGGTATCTCTTGGACTGGCCCACTGCGAATGCCGGTCCTTCGCCACTGGACGATCCGGAACGTTTTGTCGAGAGCGCTTCAAATACACTTCGACCTCTCATTCAAGCTTCTCAAAAGACGTCCGCCACGTTCGCTTCCTCCAACAAGACTTTCGTTTATCCTGTTGCTCAATTTACACCACTCTTGAAACCCGACAGCTCTACTGAGTTCCCGGCTGTCACCAACATACTTCGTCTCCTTGCTGAGGCACCTGCCTTCTCAGGGGCTCGATGGCTCTTCACTGCTGGCTACTTCAATATACACCCTGAGCTATCTTCCTTGTTAATCTCAAGTACCTCTCGTGGGACCACCAACCCTTCCACTACAAGGGGTACAGTCCTTACCGCCTCGCCTTGGGCTAATGGATTCTATGGCTCTCCGGGTGTATCTGGCATGCTGCCTGCGGCCTACACCCACCTTTCGGCACGTTTCCTGGACCGTGTCGCTGCTGCACAGGCGACGAACTTCATCCAGCTGAAGGAATGGCGCCGGGGTACTGTGGGCAAGCCAGATGGGTGGACCTATCATGCCAAGGGACTTTGGGTCACATTGCCGTGTGAGGAGAACCCCAGCCTCACCTTTGTGGGAAGCAGCAATTACACGAAGCGAAGTTACAGTCTGGATCTTGAGGTCGGGGCAGTCGTTGTCACGAATGACCAAGATCTCAAACAGAGGCTCGGCCAGGAGACGCAGTGGCTGCAGAATGATTCGAAGCAAATTTCGAGGGAAGACCTCATGCGCACTGAAAGGCGTGTTGGCTGGAACGTGCGGCTTGCTATGTGGATCGTTGAAAAGGTCGGCGGTGCCCTATAATCTTGTGTTTAGAAGCCATATGTTCATACGCTTTGTGTGCTGTAAGATAGACTCGAGCAACGGAATAGTTGCTTTTTCTCATGCCTCATTCTTATGTCTTATAGACGTGCATTCGCAACCCTTTATTCTTGGACACCCCGCAGGGACCTTGGACACTGTTGAAGAGAACTCCAGTCTCACTGTTGCTGAGCCATACCCTACGATCAACTGATCGTGCCGTCGACCTAGAGGACTAAATGCTCGATGCCTTGGCTGGTACTCTGTACTGCGCCAGAAGTTGTGAAAAAGTAGAACTGAATCATGCTGTAATTGTTCATGATATAAGTGAAATAACAGGGAATGACTTTACGGCTTCTACCGGTGTCCTTTGCCAATCGCAAATGCCAAAACCAATACCGAGAGATATATCAAAAGGAGAGAAAAAGCAATGCGTTCCTAAACTCCGTGTCGTGATGGGGTAGTGGGTCCATTATCAGGTCGTATCATGTTAACATTCCTCCATCCATCTAAGCCCTGCCTGGGACCTTTCGCCCGCTGCCAGCCGAAAAGCGAGCGGGACCAAGCCCAGATCGCACCTCGTCCAGCATGCGGATACCGATTGCTTCGTTGCCGTTCTTGCCGCGCTTATACTTTGTGCCCTTGCGTTTGGCTTGAGCACTGGTGTTGTCGTCCCAGCCAGCGAGGAAGTCATCCATGACATTGTGGAAATCACTTCGCGAGATAGCCGCGCCATTGGCATCGACAAGACTAGGCGCAGTTGAAGATGCAGTTGACATGCCCGTCATGCCGGTAGCTCCGGTCATACCGCTGACCATGGACATGCTGTCGTCGTATTCGTCTTCCTCATCGAGCGAATACAAGGCCTCAACCTTTTCAAACCGATCGTCCAGCAATCGATGACCCTCAGTTCGAGCGAGGGCCGACGAAGTCATGGAATAAGCGGAAGGATTAGTCAAAGCACCCTTGCGCTTCTTGCGACGAATCGGAGTGCCGCCAACTGTGAAGGCAGTAGATGCCACGGTCTGCTGCTCCGAGGGCGCGATCGTTGGCGCAGCTGGGACAGGGGCCTTGCCTGTCTTGGCATCTTTCTTGAACTTCGCGAACTCGTGCATCCATCCTTGGCTTTCGGGCTGCATGTCCGGGGCAGGTACGTCGTGCTCGGGCATCTCACCCGGTTCGAGGGACTCGTTCGGCATCGCCTCACCCTGAGTCGTTCGTAGAGCATCCGTTGTGTTCCTCTGAACAGGTGCCTTCTCTGTGGCGTCCGACTCCCAGCCATCGTCGTATTCCTCGTCGAACAAAGTATCCTCCCAGTCACCTGGGTCCAACTCCTCGCCTTCCTTGGTCAATTCGCCAAACAGATCCTCGCCATCATCGTCGACATATTCCTCATCTTCCAAAGCCTCCAGGGCTTCGCGCAGACGGGGGTCCATATCAGGCTGGAACCCAGCAATCGCATCGGGGACATTTTGCTGGTCCTGATAGGTTGGCTTGCGAATGTACGACGAGGCAGTCGAGCGCATGTCACCAAACTGTGAACCGTACTGACTTCGAGAATCATCCAAAGAGACTTGACGCAAGGCATCCTCCAACTTCATGGGTTTGCCTTTGCCCTTGCCCTTTTCAACCTTGGCCTCAACGAAGTGCGCATCACCACCGCCGGTGCCGAGTTCACGCAGATGTTGCATGTAATCATATCTGGTATCATCGTAGTAGATGCCGAAGTTTGCGGCTTCACCCTCATTACGGCGAATTGCTTGATTTTTGAACTCGGATTGAAGCTCTGACAGATTTCGGGAGGGTTTCTGGGACGAAGTGGCAGCGGTCGAGGAAGAGGGCGCAGGGCCGCCGACCTGGTGCAGCACGCGATCCTCGGCTTCGGGATCGTGGATCAGCGGGTCTTGCTGAGAACGATGGAAAAGTTGATAAGTCGTCGCATTTTTCTTGTCACTGGAATCAACGTCAGAATCGCCTTGAAATTGATTTACGAGTCACTGTAAGTACGCTTACATCCACTGGCGGGGAGGCATTTTGACGTTTGATCTGTGTTCGCGGGCAGAGCCAAATGCTTCTTCATGTGTTGCGCTCCTAAAGAAAAAAAAAAGAAAAAGTGGGATAGATAGGGTCACGTGGGGCTTATCGCTGCCTGAGCCCCGCAGGTCCTCATTTACTTCAAACCTCAAGAAGGGAGATCCCTGAGCATGAGTTTTATTAAAATTGAAGCGGAGTACTTTATCCCATAAGCTGCGCAATTTCCCAAGACTTATAAACAATATTTTCCCTACCTTTCCGCAAGATTGGTCTATCTCGAGAAATTTGCCATCTCGGACTGCGTGCTGAGTCATCGTTATCTTATCCGCGGCACCGTCTGATTAATCCAAAAGATTTCCGATTTTCAGGCGGGGTCGGAATAACTTTGTCTTTTCCACCATCAATTATAGTTCACAGCTATACCAATACAGACGTCATCATGGTGTTGGCTAAGTCCAAAAACTCAGTGGGACTGGGAAATAGTCTTATGAATGATCGTTTTGGAAAGGGAAAAGCCTCAAGCCAGAAAAAGGCCTCGCACAACAATGCTATTGCCCGCAAGAATATGCTGGGTGAGACTTACATCACAAATGAAGCCCAGGAAGCATCATGGGTGAAGATGCGTTCGATCACCGAACAAGCCGCTCTCGATGAATTCCTCAGCACTGCCGAGCTGGCAGGTACCGATTTCACCGCTGAAAAAATCAACAACGTCAAGATCATTCACTCTGATCAGAAGAACCCGTACCTCCTCTCCGCGTCTGAGGAGAAGAATGCTGTCAAGAAACACGAGAAGAACAAGGGACGCCTGACTGTGCCCAGACGACCAAAGTGGGACTCTACGACGACACCGCAACAGTTGGAAACGATGGAACGTGAAAGTCTGTTGAACTGGCGTCGTGGCCTCGCGGAGCTGCAGGAAAATAACGATCTCTTGATGACTCCCTTTGAGCGCAACCTGGAAGTTTGGCGTCAACTATGGCGTGTCATTGAGCGATCTGACCTTGTGGTGCAGATTGTCGATGCTCGTAACCCTCTCCAATTTCGCTCCGAGGACTTGGAAAACTACGTGAAGGAGATTGACCCCCGCAAGAAGAACTTGCTACTCGTCAATAAGGCCGATATGTTGACTCAGAAGCAGCGGGAAGCATGGGCTGACTACTTCGAGAGACACAATATCAATTTCCGTTTCTTCTCAGCTCATCTGGCCAAGGAGAAAATGGAGGCCGAGATGTTAAAAGAGTCTCAAGAAGATGAGGATTTGGCGAAGTCTACCAAGAACTTGAAGGTTGAAGATGAGGATGAGAAGGACGAAGAGGGAGAACTTGAGCAGAAGGTTAGCGAGGAATTCGCTGCAGCACTTGCCGACCCCGAGAAGTCATTAGGCCCACACATTCTTGATGTCGATGAGCTGGAAGCGCTTTTCTTAGCCAACTCGCCGGAGTCTTTGGCAGATGGACCAAACCCCGATGCTCCGGCCAAGGGCAAGACTACTATCGGTCTGGTCGGCTATCCGAATGTCGGTAAATCGAGTACCATTAACGCCTTGTTGGGAGCCAAGAAGGTGTCCGTTTCTGCCACTCCCGGTAAGACCAAGCACTTCCAGACGCTTTACCTGTCTCCGGAAATCATGCTTTGTGATTGTCCTGGTCTTGTCTTCCCCAACTTTGCGACGACCAAGGCCGACTTGGTGGTAAATGGTGTACTTCCGATCGATCAGCAACGCGAGTTCACAGGTCCCGCTGGACTGGTTGCCCAGCGTATCCCCAAGCACTTCATTGAGAATCTTTACGGCGTGAAGATCCGCACTCGTCCCATCGAGGAGGGCGGTACTGGAATCCCAACTGCCAGCGAGCTTCTTCGGGCATATGCGCGAGCTCGTGGTTTCTCGACGCAAGGTCTTGGACAACCGGATGAGTCTCGCGCTGCGCGATACGTGTTGAAGGACTACGTAAACGGCAAACTCCTTTTCGTCCATCCGCCACCCGTGCCATTGGGCGAGACCCCCACCGACCCTCACGCTTTTAATTATGAGCTGTACGATATTGCCCACCTCCCTCCTAAGCGCCAGGCACTACTTGCCAAGACCACCGTGGACCCCGACAACGACCCAATTGCCAACAATGAGCTCGAAGTTGTCGCTGCCGAGCCTGATGTCTCACAGTTCACAGCTCCGCCAGTGGATGATACACCTGGCCTGCGATCACGCACCCTCGACAGTGGCTTCTTCGGCACCGCTACCGGCCCCTCCGCTGGCCGTATTAATATGCCTTTCAACCACAAGTACACCGAGCAGGGTCAGCAAATTCGCCAAAATCTCACTGGACGCAAGGAACGAATGATGATTGCCCTCGAGCGGGGTGTGGATGTGTCCGAGGTTCGAGGCACGGCGAGCTCGAAGAAGCACTTCAAAGGCAACAAGCGTCGTGCCAAGGCTAAGCGCAACAATGGCGAGGAGACCGAGGATTTCTACTAAATTCAGATATCACCCCCCTTAAAAGTCCTTCTGCTGGTATTTCCTTGTCTACGCGCTACGCGCTCGCTTGTCACGTCTTGATTTGAACCTCGGCCGGCGAGTCGAGATGGATGTTTATGCCTCGGATTCCCCGTTTGAGATGATTGTCCGATTCTTTCCTTTATGACCCATATTTTCCCCTTTTCCATCTACACATCGACATCATGCCATCTCCTGTGGAGGCTGATGGTGACAGATTCGGCGATTGAGTCGTGCTGGAGGGGGGTGTTTTTTTGGTTCGACATTTACAGGTGTTTGGGGAGAATTTGTGATTATTCTAGCATGGTTTCAATGCACATACCAAATGATTTTGAACTTCATCGAAGTTCTCCCTTAAGAGTCTTGGTGATGTGATGACACAACACTCAGAGCGGCACATTGGGTGTAGGTTGAGGAATCTTTGAGGTTCATTCTGACGCTTGTACATTTGATTATCATTGCCAAAGTCTTGTTCTATCTAATTTTCAGATAGACACTCATTTATATCACGGCTCTTCAAGCTTCTCAAATCACGTAAAACAGCGCTCTAAAGATGGCTCTTGGACTTGAAACCGGAAGCAATCAAGAGACGATCAGACTCCTGCTGCTGCCACTTCAACTTGGCCATGACGTCCTTCTTTCGGGACTCATTCTCCCTGCGACCCATCTGCTGCAAGTGAACCTCATCAGGACCGTCGGCGATACGCAGTGTCCGGATACCAGCCCACATATACGCAAGGGGAGTGTCCTGGCAGACACCAGCAGCACCATAAGCCTGGACGGCGCGATCAATAATAGCCAAGGCTGACTGGGGGACCAGGACCTTGGCCTCGGCAATCTCCTTCAGAGCAGCCTTGGCATCACCCTGGTCGATCTTGATAGCGGCGTTGAGGACGATCAAACGCGCAGCGTCGACCTCGATGCGGGACTTGGCGATCCACTCGAGGATGACGCCGTGGGAAGACAAGGGCTTGCCAAAGGTCTTCTTGCGCTCATCGTTGACACGGGCGATCATCCATTCGAGGGCCTTCTCGGCGGCGCCGATCGTGCGCATGGCGTGATGAATACGGCCGGGACCCAGACGGCCCTGGATGATCTCGAATCCGCGGCCCTCGCCGAGGACCATGCTGGAGAGAGGCAGGCGCACGTTCTTGAAGGTGATGTGGCTGTGACCGTGGGGGGCGTCGTCGTAGCCGTAGACGTGCAACATGCGGTGAATGGTGACACCGGGGGCGTCCGCTGGGCACAGGACGACGGACTGCTGGCGATAGGTATCCTTGTTCTTGGGGTCGGACTTGCCCATGACGAGATAGACCTTGCAGCGGGGGTCGCCGGCGCCAGAAGACCACCATTTCTACAAAAGCCGATCAATCAGCGTTAGTACTAAACTTGGTATGGAAGTGGCCTATGGAACCAGGCAAGCAAGACTGCTTGTCCAGAGGGCGAGGGTGTTGTTTAATTCTCAAGAACTCACCGAGCCATTCAAGACATATTCATTACCCTCGCGACGAATCTCCAACTCGATGTTGGTAGCATCACTTGAAGCAACATCGGGCTCGGTCATCAGGAAAGCAGAGCGGATCTTGCCTTCGAGCAGAGGGGCCAGCCACTCCTTCTTCTGAGCCTCGTTACCGTACTTGGCCAATACCTCCATATTGCCAGTATCTGGGGCAGCATTGTTCGTCGCCTAGCATCACAGATCAGACCGAATCATTTCTTATCCTGGGGCTCGTTGCCAAGGGAGTCTGGCAGACCCAGAGAGGTCTCTCCATTTCTCCAAACCCCGTCCCCCAAGAAGATTGTGGGAAACACATACCTCTGAAGCAACCTTGCTCTTGCCGAGAATCTCGGCCATCAGACCATACTCGACATTGCTGTAGCCAGCACCCTCCTTGAAGTGGCTCCTAGCCAGGAACATGTTCCACAGACCGAGCTTCTTGGCCTTGGCCTTGAGCTCCTCTATGACGGCGGGGGTGGTTTGCCATCGCTTCTCGCCTCCGCCCAGCTGGGCAGTGAAAACAGCCTCGGCGGGGATACACTCTTTCTCGACGAACTCCTCGACCTATCCAACCAAGTCCATTCGTGTCAGCTGTATGGTCATGGATATAGATGACTTGATTTAAATCTCTGGAGAGGAGCAGGAGCAGAAGGAGGGAGAATGTTTCCTTACCAGATCGAGAGTCTTCTTGGCCCGATCGCTCACAAAGGGCTGAGCGATGACGGGGATGCGTGAAGAAGCAGACATGATGTGTATGTGTGTGTGGGGGGGAGGGAGGGAAGTACTTCTTTCGAGAGCAGTAGAGAGAAGGAGGACGTGATCTTAAAAGGATAAGAGCCGAGAGCAAAGGGTCTAACTAGCTGAATATAAGATCCGAGTGAATTGACTAATTGCGGAGAAGATGTTGTGGAGAAGCCGAGCAACTGGGGGGCTTTTGCCTCGGCCCCTCGGTGGAAGACTACTATTCCTCTTGTTGGACGGGAGGTACCAGCACCACTGTTAGGGTTGACCCAAGAACGAGGGGGAGGATCCGGGGTATGTTGGCATCCTGATCGTCGATCAATTATCTGGATCGTGCAAATGATCACACCGAGCCACTTGACCAGATTGCAATGAGTTTGACGCAATGGAAGTCCGGTCGCTCTACGATCATGTTGTCACTTCAGCCGCCGAGGGGCGTTTGTCATCTCGGCCGGCTGCCTCGGCCAGTTGACCGAATGATACAAACCTACTAAACGCCACCGCAACTCGCAGACTCCTCGGAGAGCTTTTCTTGACAGATGAAATTAACATTGCCAGAGTGATGGCGAAATGCGAGAAGACTTTAAAACTCTCAGGAAGTCCGGTCGGATCAATTGCTAATGTACGTTTGACCAAATATACCATCCAGAGAAGTAATAGAGGAGAAAGTTCCAACGAATAGTCCTGCACCCCTAACCCGACCAAAAGAACCAACGAAATAAAAAAAAGAAAACCAAAGAGGAACCGAGTTGAAGTAAAAGGTAGAGAAAAGAGGAAGAAGAGAAGTGACAGAAAGGGCATTGCGGGTCATCAAAAAAAGAAGAAGATTTGAACGGAGCCAGTATGTGCGAGCAATGATAACCGCAGGCCTGCCCTTCAAGACCGAATCACTCGCTCAAGACCTTCGTCAAAGGACGGACTGTGTAGGAAGAGGTCCCAAGTGAAGACCTCTTCCCACTGGCCTCAAGGAGAGGTCACTTCCAGGATAGCTGACAAGCGACCAGCACCCCAGCCATCGGGCTTCTCCCGAGGCCAGCACCATCGAGTGGGAGGAATATTCCAAGACAGTTCATCCGACAAGGAACAATGCATTGCACACTGGAAACGCATTGGACCATCTAATCAGTGGCTTGAGTCTGCCCAGCTGATGATTGCTCGTAACTCTTCTTGCCCAGCTTTGCGAAGAGAGACTGAGGCTTGCCAGCGCTGTTCGAGACACGTTAGCATCGAGTCCCAGCTGTGCTCAGGTGTCCAAATCTCATCCTCCCATGCAGATAAGTATTGCTAACACTTACTTCTTGAACCGCTTGCTCTTGATGTCGCTCAACTTCTTCGTGCAAGGGCTCATGATATCGTCCGATGGAGAAACGTAGGCGTTTGATTGTCTAAAGGGATGCGATTCGAATGTCAGAAGGGCTATTTCTTGGAGACGAATCACGGAGACCAGTACGAGCCAGAAGGTGTCGCGATTGAGCCATCAGATAAGAAGGGTCGGCGCTGGAAAGCACTTACTTCTCGCCACCATCCAGCTTCGCCTGGAGGGCCTGGCGGTGGTAATCCATCGATGACAGATCAGCCTTGGAGTCAAGCTTGTCGCCAGACGAGGCGTTGGCAAGATGCGTGTTTGTAGGACGATCGGCCAGAGGCTGGGTGTGTGCTGTCGTTGAGTCCATTGTGAATGAGAGGATATGTGAGGATGTGGAAAGGGGGATTAGGATGTGGAAAGGGGGATTCGGATGAGACAGCGGAGATGGGATGTTCGGATCGATCAACAAAAGACAAAGATGTAGGAACTGTGGTCAATTTGATGCAGCATGCACAGAAGCAATGAGAAGCGGAGATTGAAAAGGTCACAGCTTCTGGAGAAGGGGAAATGGTGGGTTCGGATAAGAGAAAAACGTGTGTTGTTGGTGGCAGCCAAAGGAGAAAAATGCCCCGTTTTGGCTGATTGTTGACCCGGCAACCCTGCCGATGATTACACTTAAATGACCTCCTCACGGGACGAGACAAAGAAAGCCACCAGAGCCGGCTCCATCGAGACGTCTATGACGCACATCTGTAAGACATACATTCCAGCCGTGCAGTGCTGTGACTCGGCTAGAACATATTGCTTATTTCGAACATGGGATTTGTCATAAGTAGATGTTTGTTTATTTGGCGTTGTCGGGGTCAGTTAAACTCAAAGGAGGAATGACGCAGTTTCGGACCCTCAGCGAAGACGATGCACGCTCGTAACGGCTATTCTTGTTATGTGCATTGCGTGTTCCAGTCGATCTAAAAACGGCAAAGAGTGATACACCAAGGTCTTCGTGAAAAGTAACCATACGTCTCATAAGGACGCCGAAAAAAAGAAAGATGCTTATACTAATCATGCCCGCAATGCCATGCAAAATTCATAAAAAAGACGCAAGACCAGATGAACTTGCGAAGGGAGAATAGACACACAATAATGAATGCAGGACGAATGGAAACAATCACTCAACAAGTGAGTGGCTTCAATTCTCTCTTCCATTTGCATCGGAAGCACTCGAGCTTGTGTACATCACGTCCTCGTCTTCATCCTCGGCGCGCAGACTTGATTGCGAAGCCAGTGAATTTAGTACGGGTGGAGTGCTATGAGATCGGAAATGAGGAGATCCCAAAGTAGGCACGGACATCAGCTCCGGAGAAGGAGATTTCCGACGCTTCTCGTCGTCTACTTCAGCGAATTCCGGAGTGACTTCCGATGGAGGCGTTGGTGGAACGTAAGTTACGTCGGGGCTGTTGGAACCTTCTGGCGACATAGAGCTGTCCGAGAGTGCCCTTCGATGCACAGGATGCTCCTGGTAGGAAGAAGGCGCTCGGGGAGAACTGGGGCTGGCAGTCGGGGTCTCGAAAGGTGGCGATGTGGATCGCAAGCTGTAGGATCGCGCGACCATGCGTTGGACACGGGGGAATTCCATGTAATTGCCGACCGATCCGCGAGAGAATAGAACAACAGCAAAGCAACACAGTACCATGATGCTTTGAATCATGATGACTCGCTTCTGAAAGACAAGTTCGTCGGCCAAAACACCGAGTTGTCCGCTAAGTGACTGGACTTCCTGGTGATACCGAACACGCTGATGCTCGAACTCAAAGGCGACAGACTTCCAGACATGATCATATTGCTCACGGAACTCCTTCAATTCATTGAGTACTGTACTATTGAGATTTTCCAGAAATGTAGAAGTCTTGGCAAGCTGGCGCTTTTCAACTTTGCTGAAGGCGTCACGAAGTATGCGAGATTGCTCTTCAATGTACAGCAGCGAAAGCGTCGAGTTTGACTCGAGCATTTGCAGTCGCTTGTGGACTGATTTGAAGAATGATTCTTGTGTAGTCGGAATGGATGGGGGCGGTTGAGTTGAACTCGGGCGCGCTTGTTCGGAACCGACGCCATTGGTTTGCTCATCTCTGGTATAGGTCGTCGCTTTCCCGGTGTTTTCGGTCTTGGAGTCCTGGGCAGAATGATCCGGTGCGGCCACGGTAACCTTAGGTGGCGACATTGCAGACTTGTGTTGTGCACCGGACCTCTGCTGGCCCTCGGGTACTTTTGGTGCTTTTGGAGGGGGTAGTGGCCTTGAGGATGCGGTGGAAGCTCCTTCTCCCGGCACGGCTGTAGAACTGGCATTCACGGCCTTCTCAATGTGACGATCCAATTCTACATGTGACGCACTGCGATCTGGTGTCTTTTCTGTAATTGCACAGATCCCAGTCACTGGACAGAACGTTGCATTTGCCGAGAGGTGCAGCAGCACCTCCGCGAGAGGATTCGGACATAGTTGATTGCTGGCTTCCTGCCTCGAGCTCACAGCGACAAACTCCTCCATGGGCGTCTCAAACGGCAGGGCATCAACAGGCTCAGTACCATCTGCGATTTCACTAACCTCTTCGTCGAATTCGGTCTCACCTCGGCTCACACTCTCATCGTGCTTGTATTCCTCCATCATCGTGGTACCATGAACTCGGATGAGACTGATAGGGCAGTAGAATTCATGGCCGTAGTGGGTCAGGAACTCAACACGCAGATACCGAGCCCAAATCAAAGAATTCTCCACGGCAAATGCCTGCACTTCACGGGTATTCCTGGCTTCAAAAACACCGAGCTCCTTCCACTGGTCCGGTTTCGCGGGGTACCGGTCCGAGACGCTCACACGGAACGTGTGGAAGATGGAGCTGAAGAACTCGTAATTGGCAAGAACGACGGTGTCCACGAGAATATCGTCACAAAGTTCCAGAATGAGGAACTTGTTTTTTGCTCGACACTCATTCAGCATATAACTATCCTTGTTCTCAACGAGCACAGCCGAGGACCCTTTGCATTCGGGATTGGTCTTAAGCACCGTTGCCGCGCAATCGAATGACGCGTAATTGAACCGCTCTTTGCATGTGGTACCTGCGTCTTTGCGCCGTGATCTGTCGGGTTGCGGTGGGCTCAGAGTGAGAGCATCTTCGTTGTCTTCAGTCTTTGCCGGTGCTGCTGACTGTGATGGGATAGGCGTTCCCCACGCCGTCGGACTCGCCTCGGGTGACTCTGCAACGAATCCGACAAAGTCGAGTTCAATCTCCGCGTCGTCTCCCAAGGAGTCTAGCGCATTGTTGATGCCAGGTTGTCGCCGGCCTTCTTTGCCCACGGCTGCCGCACGTCTGCTACCGCCAACATTGTCGGCCGACTGGCCGGCTTTCGCCAGATTCTGCTTCTTCCAATCCTCAAAGGACAAGAAGCTCGAGCTATCGAGGAGGGAGTCTGTGTCTGCTTCGGAGTCTGCGTCGGGTCCGCCGGCAGATGATGGCGTCCCTGCTGTCACGCCAGCAGACACAGTGCCTGTCATGGCGCCGGTCTCATTCTTGACCATGTGCTGAGCTAAATTCGAATGTCTTCGATGACGATCTGACTGCGCATTTTGTGCCCCTGCATCATTCGCGATACACGTCGGATACTGGAATAATGCTGCCTCTGCTTGCCACGGAGATCGCGCCAGGCCATTGTCCCGAGACGAGATGGTCTCTCCGTGCCACCTAGTCGCATTTTGGACACCATCACCACATGTCGCGGCAGAAAGAGCCATCATCACAGCCACATATTGTAGCCACGTAGGCCATAGTCGCCGGGTCATCGTCGTATCCTTCGAAGTCGTCGGCAGCGGAGAAATCAGTCTCGGTGGCCAGTTGGACACAACACTCGGGTATATAAGCTGTCAATAATCCGCTTTCACCAGACAAATTGGTGACGATCAATGCGCGCGGTGATGGGCCCTTTCCACGATCGTTCGTTCCAATCTATGTACCGGCCCGTGGGGTGTCTGGCGTGATAGGCATGATTCTCTAACTTCCAGCCTCGAGAACTTTAAGTCTCGAGTTCGGTCGGTCGCAACTATGTACGTAACGTGCGAAGGAAAACGGGCGACGTTTGGTTTGGTAATAGAGTGTCTGCGATGAACTGATCGTGCGGGAAATATAATGACAGATTAGATCTCTCTAGTTGGGCTCGAGACGAGCTGGCGGTAAATGAAGACCCACCCGCTGGGGTGCCACTTTTTCTCTCTGTTCAACAGAATCTCAGTTATAGCGGCTTGTGACTCGTGATGGCTTCGAGGGGCGTGTCCACAAGCGAGCAGGCTAAGCTCGACGCAGTTGTGGGCTGGTGGCATCTCGCCCGTTCGAAGGCTGGGGTCACCGCCTCCCTCACCGCCGCACGGGCTCTTGTCTCGCTGCGCTGACCCCGATGGATTAAACCATCTTGCAAGCTTGATCTTTGGATATTCTATGCGATGCTTTCGTGGGCTAAGGATGATAAAATATTCGTGGCGCAACATTGACTGTGTTCATGTTTGGCTACGAGTGCCGCATCAGGTGCATGGCCCGCTGCAGGCTGGCGCTCAATCAGCTGGACGAATGCTTTTGAGTTGCTGAAGTTGGTGTGTCATGCACTTATTCCTGACTCGATTCAAGTCCTCTCTGTCGCCCACCGCTTGTTCGAGACCCACTACTTCCGCAGTCAGGGACCCACCGGCTGCAGGGCATCGAGATTAGGATTGTCGGCCCTGTGCGGTGTGGAGGCAGTTGGCACTTATTGTTCTATTGTTACTCGAGGCTACTTGATTAAAACACTTCTTCTTTGCGGATGATTGAATTTTCCTTTTTGACGGACCATGTGTCCAAGTAGTAACAGTACACATGATTGTTGTTCGGTTCGCGTCAGTTTAGGAATGCACGTTGCAGATACAGTAGTCCACATTCCACCTCGCACAACAGATGTCTGGGACATCCCTGGCACACACAAGCCCAACCGTCGTCGTTGTCATCTCAGAGTCGTCACAGGTCCATATGCAATAAATGTTGGATAGATAAAAGGGGTCATGGTGGAGGCCAATAGAGGAATAGAAGAGAGAAGAGAAGGGTCAAAAACAAACAAACCACCGGACTCAACCAGTTGGGCTCCGTCTTCTAATCTTTTGGGTGCTCGATGGCTTCCAGCTGAAAGCTGTACTGCGCGCAGCCGCATATGGTACAGATTGGGACAAAAAGTAGGGGGAACAAACCAGCTGCGTGCAGGCCACCCGTCACGGGAAGTGCAACGGCAAGCCTCGAGGGCGAAGCGATCAGCGGAAGCATCGGCAGACAACAACAACTTCAAAAGGTAGAAAAGAATAGGGGTCGAGACAGGGGTAGGACAGCATTGATGAATATTAGTTTATGAGAGACATTTTGAACTTTTTTTTTCGCAGCTCAATATCAGAGGACCAGATGCAAATGAGACTGTGGAACGATTAAGAGAGGAGACCGGTGAAGGCGATCGACGGCAAGAGATTCGAGGTGTGACAAGGTGAGCCCAAACTCAGTCGGTGATGTGCTAGAGGTGGAGATCGTGCCATCCGCCCACGAGATCGAGATCTTCGTCAAGACTACCATCGTAGGCCAGGTGCTTCAGAGGAGAATGATGGGGGAAGCGTTTCGAAGCATCACCGCCATCGCGACGCCAGTCCTTTTCAAGGAAGGCGCGGCGGTGACGCTCGACTTGAGATGACTCGCGCTTGGTCCGGGATCCATGGTCGAATCCAGAGGACCCAAGACCCCAATCACGCCGCCAGTTGCCAGCAGCGCGCTGTGGACCAAAAGGTTCACGGGTCTTGAAGTTACGGCGCTTATCTCCTAGCTCAGCCCACTTGTCCATATGAGACGAGGCTTTGTTTGGCGACGACGGGGCATTATGGAACGGACGAGGTGTACTGTTGGAAGTGCCAGTGTCACTGTCGATGTCCCATGTCTTGGTAGGAATGGCGCGAGGGGCCACGGGCTCCGGGTCCACGATGTGAAGTTCATCTAGATTCAATTGATCAAGGGGAGATGCGGAGTCCTGCTCGCGCAATCCCGCCATCGGAGTGGTTTGGCTTTCCTGGCTCCAACTACGAGAGTTCTGCTCACGGCGTAGTTGGAACGCGGACTGCTCGTTCTCCGATTCTTCTTCTTCTTCCTCGTCCCAAAGATCACTCCAGCTCTTGGAGATTTGATCCTGGCCAGGCTTGCCAAACACCATCGAGAGAGAGGGCAAGGGCTTGGCAGCGTGACTCGGGAGGGATCCAGTGATAGGAACGGGATCAGAACGGGGAAGCTTCGGACACTCGCGTTGTCGGCCGAAGTGCATAGCCTGGAATGAGTCACCCATGGCCGAGTCCAAGACGGAGGCGAGCGATGAAGTGTCTGCATGGACCGAGAACCAAGAAGTTCCTCCGACCTCGGAAGGAGGGAAGAGATCTTCGGTGTAGCTCTCATTGTCGGGAATAACAGACAATTGACGCATCGCCTGGGGAGGGCTGGTTTGCAAAGCCTTGGCCCAGGGGAAAGAATCGCCTTGAGTGACATGAGGGCTCTGGATGGAAGGAGTGCGAAGAGGCTCGCGGTTGACGGTAGCCGCCACCACCTCGCGATCTTCGGTGCAGAAGTCGTCCAGGGCCTCATCATCCGTGGTAAAGGAGACGGCACGCAGGATGCACTGGCGGACCTCGGCCAAGGAGCGCTTGGTGGGGTCAATGGCCAGACAGTGAGTCAGGATCTCGAAGGTGTCTTGGGACATGTTGGGAAAGATGTCAAACAGCGACTGTCGGTCGCGCACGTAGTCCGCGAAAAGAACATCGGACTCAGTAGGCGTCACGAACGGGTTCCGCGCGAACAGAATGTTGAGCATGCAGATACCGATTGACCAGACGTCCGCCTGGGCGGGGGAGTAGCCGGTCGAACCAGGGTCATACTGTTCAGGGGCCATGTAACGGTCACTGCCCACACAAGCTTCGTGACACCAGGGTTCACGGGTGGCGAGACCAAAGTCGCCCAGCTTCATCACACCTTCATGGGTCAAGAAGATGTTCTCGGGCTTAATATCGCGATGGTAAATGCCGTTGGCATGCATAAATTCCACCGCGCTGATCAATTGAAGCATGAAATCGCGGACATGCTCGGTCTCCAATGGGCCACGGTTCAACCGGATCGCCTCGTACAGATCACCATTGGCGCAGTATTCCAGGACCAGATAAGTGTGGTGTTCCGTCTCGAAGTTGTGAATCAAGTTGACCAAGTTAGAATGGAAGCCAAAGCGCTGGTGGCACTCCAATTCCTCGAACCGATCATCGGCAGCCGACGGATCAGTAGAGGTTGACTTAGCCAAACACTTGATGGCCACTTCGTTGCCGGTGGTCACGTCGGTGGCAAGAAAGACCATGCCAAATGAGCCGTGATTGAGGGGAGCCACGGTCCGGAATCGGCCATCGAGAAGAACATCCTTCGTGAAGTTGTCCTTGAGACACTGCACGGTAGTAGACATGATGCGATGTGGTTGTGCCTTTGGAAGGACACGAATGATCAAGGAAGATAAACGTCAGAAGCACAGGATGCAGACAGGGAGCAAAAGATATGAGCGCTGTCAATAACTCAAACAATGAAGATCGGAAACAATCTATGAACCGCTTCAATGAATTGAACAAGAATGAGGAAATTTCGCGGGACAAAAAAGGAAAAAGTAGTCGGACAGAACAACGTCAACAGAGCGACCAGGCTAGTAGAGATTGAACCAACGGTCAAGAAAAGAAACAAACGATCAAGCCTTTTGTCTGATAGAAAGACAATCGGTGGATCGGGAAATATAGGCGGTCAGAGGACTAAAAGGTAGACACTTCTCTGAGCAAGTCCAGCTGTCATGTAATATATCGGCAAAGGAAATGAGAGAGATCGACAAAAGGAGACAACAGGCGCGCACGAGACGTAGTCGAGCAACGATGACAGGGGAAAATGCGTAAGGAAACGGTGTGAGGACTGTTATGTGCTCATCGGTAGGTTGTTTTTGGTGTTGTTGGTCGTTTTATTGGTCGAGGGGAATGGCGTCGAGCCTGGTTGGGGTTGAGGAAGGAAAAGAGATTGTCGAATGAATGGACAGAGTGGATGGATAGGAGGCCTGGTCGAACAGACTGAAGACAACAAGATAGGAGTTTGCGCTGCGTAAGATCGTGACAAGTTTGCGGGAAAAAAGAGGAACTGAAAAGGAGCTCGCGAACACCAGGTTCAAGGTCGAGAATTGCTGAGACTCAAGGAAGAAGCGGCGGAGTCAATGATTCATGAAGATTGGTGGAGTAGATATAACAGTCGAGAAAGAGATGGCTGTCACAGATCAATGGAGAGCGGGGAGGAGGCTCTCGATTGAGAAGGTGAGAGTCTGGGATCCTGGAGGAGCACCTTTGCAATTCCAAGTTGGAATCGTTGAAGCACTCGAAGCCAGGTTCCCGGTACGTTCTGATCAATCTTTGAGCAGTCAGACCCGACAATCGCGTGTAAGAGCTGAGAGGAGATTGAGTGACGGCTCACCGAAGAGGGTCTCGGAGGTGGAATTTATAGTTGTGCCAAGCAGGCAGACGCTGGCGATAGGAGACTGGCTTCTTCCGGAGCAATGGTGTCAATGGATCGTTCAACACCAAATGCCACAGAAGATCGTAGTCTGTTGTCGATTCGAAAGGCGCACAAGAAAACAGAGGTCGGAGCAGAAGAGGCAACTCTCTCGGCAATCGAAGATATACTGCGAGGCTTTGGCAATGGGGATCGAAAGCGTAGGTGTATCACCAATCCGGACGGGCCGATGGTGAGGAGAAGGTGGTTGGGGTACAGGGGAGAGTTGCGGTGGCGGACGGATGGGAGATCACAAAAGAAGTGAAAGAGCAGAGGAGGCGTACACACGGAAGGAAGAAGGAAGTGTAGGTGATGGAATGGCGAGACGAAGATATGAACAAGAGAAGGAACGGAAAGTTGAGAGATGGGGAGACGTCGAGGAGTCACCAGAGTCACGGGTGGAGACAGATGAGCCAGACAATCTTAGGAGACACTGAGGAGACAAGAGGAGAGAGGGCGAGAGAAAGGGACGGAAGAGATGGGGGAATGACCGTATTGATACCACTGTATGGTCACAAACCTCGTGGGTGTCACTGGGTGATCGACACCGAGGACCGTGGTCATTTCCATTGGCAGTGATGAGAGATACGGGGGCCGCGGCGCAATATGCAGTGGGGAGTGGGCACGCTGGAGTCTGAAAGTGGAAAGGTGGAGAGGGGACCTGATTGTTACGTCCATGACGTGATACGGCCTATGTATGGAACCGACTAGCCGTGGTATTACTATACTCATATGTATATTCATGTCCTTTGAAAGACCAATTTCCATAGGTTAGGAACATTCACCGTACAACTCCGGTGCTCAGGGCTCATAGCTATGTATATATGTGAATATGAGCCCTGTATATATGTGAATGGATAACTCTACTTGAAATGGCAGTTCACTAATATGGTCATGGCTACGGCTTGTTTGATTTATATGTAAGAAAGCCAGGGAACGAGCCTGAGCGATACAAACACAAGGTCTCCTCGCAACCGGGCGCATCCGTCGAGACGGGTATTGTATGCCGTCTGGCGGATCACGCTGGACGGGAGCAAGGAACCCAAAATCCATTGACGAGCGAGCAACAATCCGAGGTAATAATACAGCGTTACTGTAAGTATACACCAGCACGCCGGAAGATGAAAGGGCCAGGCTTACGAGGACGTCCTCGGAGGGTCCTCTCTCCGGATGACTGTTCCCAAGGTCCCAAGTCCCAACACTCCAAGTGATTCCGCCTTCTACCATCAGATAACTACATGTAGTACACAACTACACAGTACACACTGACTACGCAGTATGTTGCTTATGCCACGTATATGAATAGTAGTCAATTCAAAGAAAAGGAGCTCAAGGCAGAAGTTCTGACTTATGTAATATGAACATTGGAATTGTGCAGGAAAACACGCACTGATACGTGCAATATGTAACGGCTGGATTGACCTCCGTGCTTCGTTGTTATTCTGCGCAGCTCCTGAACCTTCCAGGCATTCCAGGGGCCTAAGAAAGCCGTCGCGATCTCGCAGTCGCACCTTCAAGGGGGGCCTTTCCATCATTCTCCATACATTGCAATCTGTGTACTTGGAGAATTCCACCGATCTGTCGGAGTGATGACTTGAGCCGTGTATACGCTGGGGCAACCACATACAGTAAATACTAAATACGAAATAGCAGTGTGAGACAGGCAGCCATCCACCTGCCACCATAACACTGTTTTAGGAAATCCATTCCATGTTTGACATGGAGATGAGGGTGTGAAACATCAGTGTACAATTCCTCGAGTAAGGGAGGACCTTCTTCCCTTTACATCAAGACTCATTGTTGGGGTTCATGGAGGGTGTCCATTTTGTTAGCTCCGAGTCCCGACAGCTTGTTATCCTGAACTTTATGTAAAGTCAAATTCCCTCACCATTTGACTCCTGGGAGAAGCCGGAAGGCTATCAGGAATTCAGAATAGGTAGAATGCAGCCTCGGGCAACTAGTAAAGGTACAGGTGTACATATATGGGGGAACCCACTTTTAGGGGGAAGCAGCCCGGCAGATGGACGGGACCTGCAGTGGTGCACAATGTACATTGTACGGTCACTACGGTGTAAATTTGGTCCCTTGACTGTATACATAACTAGTATTACTATCAAGTTATCAATTACACAATCACATATTACACTGTGATTAACTAGTAGTATTGACTAAGGTATACACTATACAGTATACAAAGTTATCTAAATTATGAGACCATTGCACCTTATAGTTGTACATTACCAGGATGTTATGGTACAGGTCCATGATACTGATAATAGTAGTACTGTAGTACTACTAGTGGTGCTGGGCTTGGGTAAAACTAAAAGATTCGGATGGTCGGTGGGGGGTGCTGTCCAAGGTCTCGAAAAGGACATCAGACCCAAAGGACGAAGACCAGACGCCCAAAAGGCTAGATGGCCTTGTAACTCCGAAAGCTCTAGATCAGAAGGACGAGCGCGTACTGCTGCGAGCCGACACCGCCTCTCTTCCCCCCGGTACCACTGGTACCTGGAATGATCGATGACTGGGAGACTGGGCGGGTGACCAGAAGACTCATAGTACCCGCTGTTGGGAGACAGTGCCACGCCTGAGTGAAGTCACTGTCACTGCCCCAGTACTACCACGGTACCTACCACTGAGTCACACCACCTTAGGCCATCATGAACGACCCAACTTTCTCTGGATCGCATGACAGCGCAAAATAGAACTGGCTCCTGCCTGAAGCCAGCGAGACGCGACCCGGAGCGGGTCCCGGTGGCGCGCTAGACTCCATCCGGTGGGCTGCGCAGCGGAGTCGAGGGTGATCACGAATCAAGTGACTCTGCGGCCGCACTATTTCCGGTCTGCATGACGCCATGGATTAGGAATGGCGTGATTTTTGCTGATTGGTGTGTTGCTGGTGTTCTAGCTGCGCAGGAGGGGGCTGTAAGCTTCTGCTTTTTGGGTCTTTGCTTTCAAGGTTGGTTGCTGCTGCCGCTGGTCTGCTTGGTTTACTGGCGCTTGACCTGCTGGCATGCATGTGGCTGCGGTGGTAGTGCCAGTGCATGTTATTGAATCCTGCAAGCTGCAGGCCCCCAGAAGTTTGTCTGTTGACTTTGGCATGGCTACGTATGATTCGTGAGGACCCATAACTTTGTTGGCCGTCGAGATAACGCGTTCTCTGTAGCCCGAACAGTACTACAGTGTTGACTGTGAACTTAGGAAGTTGTGAAGTATACACTTGGTCCCAACAATTATGGTCTTTGAATGCCGGTGCATTATTCTTAGACTTGGTTAGCATGTTGTCTAACATGAAGAACTAGCGGAATATCAGAAACAATTAGAACTGAAGGTCAGGTCTGCCTTAGTGACTGCCTCTTTGTTTCCTACACAATGGGTTGTAGTTATACCAGGGAGGGTAGGTAAACCACAAGTCCAACTTAGTACTACTACCTTGATATCTACTATCTACTGGTTACCTGTTCTTCAAGGTGATCCCACGCCCGTTTGCTTATCAGGAGTGAACATAAGGTACACCTATATTACCCATATCATATAAATTTAAGCAGCCGATGCGACCGCAGAAATTCCTCCTAAACCTTGATATTGCGCCCTTTCATGTATATTCGCATACTTACCAGGTACCTGTACTAAGTTACCTTATCAGTATCACTCCTATAGTACCCTACGACACTCATACATCACATTGATAGATATCTAAGATACCAATCCTTCTAAACTTATCGCTGGTGCCACCCATCGCTCAAGCTGCAGAATGATGGGGACCAGCGGGGCCTCGAGTTCAAATATGTACACAGATCGTGTATAACTCTTCCCGCTAGCCTGTCTTTCTGTCGATGATATGTGGGACTGCCCCAATTTTGATTGACAATCTACGCGCCAGCATGTACCATAGATAGCAACCTGTCAACTTTAAGGACCCAATCTAAGCGCTATATATCTCTGACAGTTTGATCGTCCTGGACTAGCCACTAAACATCTCCTTCCGTCCGATGATAGGGTCTCTTTTTTCTTCAATCGTCAAATCCCAAGGTCCTCACAATAAGGTACCTGCCGCCAGTACTTTAGCAGTGTGACCGTACTGCCATCGCAGCGCCGGTGTTCCATCTCCTCCCCTGTCCTCTATGTCCCCCGGTCGGACGCCTTCATGTCGCAGAGTCATATAGCTATCATGATCGGGGGTTGGCGCGCGGGAGTAACCAGGTGTGAGACAAGGGGATCATCAGAATCCTGGCCATAAGGCAGCTTTGCGGGGTGGACGTGAAACCCCCTCACCCGCATGGTGTGCTCAGTCGAGTCAGTAGTACCATCGTACTCAGTGACTCCCTGTACTGTAGCACTATAGTGATGTAGTCAGTGTACGTGTAGTAGTTACTGTGGTGCGGTTGCTTCCAGATCAAGGGGTAGAGATGACTCGCGACTCTAAGGGAGAAAGGGGGGGGGGGGGGGGGGTTGGTTTACGCAAGACAGTGGCGCCAACGTGCTATCATTATGCGAGACATTTCATGTTGGAGACTAGAATTTGACATAAAGGGGTCTGATCAGTTGTTGGACATGCCAATAACATCACACCTCGCCGAATTTAGAGATTAATAAGTATTGACTCATTGAGTACTTGAAGGTATGATACTATCGATTTGCATGGGATACCTTACTAGATAGGTAGAGATGACTAAAGTATACGCGTACAACAGTAATGCACATCTTAAACTAAGTAAAGCACCGCTTGTGCTTGCTGCACCGCGCACATCAAGACCTGGAAACCGGAATGCATCCTTGAATGTGCATTCCAATTGTATCAGCAATGACAGTACAGCCTTTGTGTGAAAGCGCGAAATATATTGATATCATTGCATATTCATTCTGTAAGATCCGACTGTTCTGGGTAGTCTCTGATACTCCGGAGATCTCTTCGCGGCCATCAACTCCCTCGCGACGTGTGTATACCTGATTTAGCCTAGGAGGGTCAGCAAGGTACCATCACTCACCCAATGCCCTCCAGCTGAGTCTCCATAGTCAAGTCCACCAACTTTCTCAACTCAGGCCATATCCTGCCCTACCGTCTTGCATCCCGAGCCAGGTCAGGAATCATTCCCATAGGACAACATAACCACCCTGATTCTGTACGCCTGCATGGCCCACAGCACGGTCCTTCTTCCCTCTCCCCTTTTCACGCTCCAAGTAGGTTCCAACCGTCCAGCATCGAGCCCAATGCAGATATATGCATCAAGCGGTGAAGAGTTTGCACGTCAACCTGACTAGCTCTGCCAATGCCCAGTTCGGCCGTTATGATGTTCCAGTTCCAGTTCTTCCCCTCCCGGGACTGACCGCTCCCCCTGCGAGACCTGTGCCCGGCACGGTTCTTTCTCATCTGGTCCTTGCATAACCCGAGCCGAATGGATCGAGAGTCTCACAAATCCGGGCATGAACCTAACATGTCTACTGAGGTACATTGCATCTGAAGTACAGTATCCACTATCAACCGTCTGATCAGGCGCTTGCTCCTGCAGTAGAGTGGATTCGCCGTCCGATCAGATGGCCGTGCAGTTGGGCATGAACATCTCGAGGGCGAGATCATGGCAGCAACAGATGCAGCTTCCAAGGAATTTTTGACTCATTCCAGGTGGATAGAGGATCTTGACAATTCGATATGATTCTACACCCTGACTGTGGACTGGAGAGTGCAGACCGAGGAAGGTGTCATTTACACGAAATGAGGTGGTGCCTACGAGGAGATTGAGCGATGAGGTATGGCTGGCTTGCCGTGCGCGGGAAGAAGAACAGGTAATCGAGAACCAGACGGGCAATAGTTCCTCACCGGCATCAGGCGATGACCTGGTTGCTAAATTATTTACTTCTCAACGTTTGGGTCGGTTCAATCCACTACTACCTGTGAAGTTCTGAGGATCTATCTGGTGACGGTCCGGATAACGAGACCATCATACCAACTCCAGAACTTGACGATGAGGTACGAATAGCCACAGGCAAAGAAATCATTAGTGGCCCGTATCAGTTGCAATCTTCGGACGTCACCCACTTGAGGTTGGACACAACCGTTCTTAATAGCCTCGAAATGTCTACGGTTTGAGCTCGTGAGATGGTCCCCGACAAGGGCCTTGAAGTAGTATTGGGTGCACTATCAAGCAAAAATACATTTTCGGGAAGGGATAAGGTACCCGGTACTTGTCGTGCACGACTCGGATGATGTTGATCGAATCCAGTCCCACCTCTGTTCTGACTTCCGCTGGTCTTCCCGTCAATGTTGATTCTACACTCCACAGCCAATATTGAAATTATCCAGATACGAGGCACAATATAGCCATCTCCCTTTGTGAGCAATGATGTTTGACCTTGAACCTGATAGATCCGTGTCTGGTAGATACACTAATTTCGTACTACTATTCCTACTACTACTACTGCTGCTGCTGCTGCTGCTGCTACTTTTTCTCCTACCAGTCCATCCATTTTTGCCTCCTGGACAAACATGGTGGAATCTTCCAGTGTTGCACGACAACGGAAAAGAAGCCCGTCAAGACCACCGTCCACGGGTCGGATAGCACGAGGGCGAGAGTAGAGGTCAAATGAACTCAAGTATCTAGGTTACCTAAGTAAAGGTAGGTACCTAGGAACCAGCTACACTGAACATTGATATGGTACAGCATTCCAGCAGTTGGGTAGTACTGTAATACTCAGCTTCTACTATCCCACTTGATACTTGCTGTCTTGATGATGGATCAATGTTCTCGGACGGCCTCGTGTTGATCGATTGAAAGCGTTGATCAAAGAAAAACACCTACTGCAAGATCAAAGTTTCACTCCCGCCAACCGGTGTCGTGTGCGTCCCATTTGTCGCCCAACCTCCAACCCTTCCCTCTCCCGTCCGGCTCGCTGCACGAGGCCGAAGACGGCAGTAGTATAGAGTTGATCAATGGCTGTCATGCGAGTCCAAGTCTTGGACCTTGAATCCGAGGGGTGAATCAAGAAGAAGGGGACGATTACCTCGACGGTTATTCCCAGGCTTATGCCAGTCGACAGACTGGTTGTAGCGCAGCGCCGGGTTACTGTAATCAGGGCTGGATCTACTGTGTGTTTGTCGGTTTCATGATATGGTGAATGTGAATGGATGAGGAAGCTCTAAGGTGAGTTTAGCTTCGGGCTTGGTGATGTAGACCGTGAGTAAGGTAGCTAGCTATATGGCATTTCTGTCCCGAGTCGCCTTACTTGCCGGTCTGAGCAGCATAGCCTGACCTACCTTAGTACGATGTTTATACGAATTATATAGAACTACGTGTTAAAAGGTCAAGAGCCGGGACCTTTCAATTAGGGCAAGGGCGAGAAAAAGCAAATCCAGCGCGTCGTCTGACATGAAAAGCTCTGACCACACTTTGTGCTTGTCTATCAATTCCCGAATCGACCTCACGACAGAGGTCCATCTTCTTGGGAAATTTCCCTTTGCAGTAAGTTACTGCAGTGCTGGTGTTCCTGCTGACCCTCACATTTTTTCAACCTCAAACTAAGCAGACGCGTCCTACGTGGCAAAGTTCGTGAATTCTTTTCGGATATGGTACTGACATCTCGCCTGATTAACCTTGACTTTCCATAGGTTGATTCCCTAGACACTAGACCCGGCGAGGTGGTGGCGTTCATTTCCCTGTCATGTCCGATATCTGGAGCATTTGGCTGTAGCCTGTCTGTCTGGGATTGTCACTACGGGTGGGATCTCATCATGACGAGAACTGTCGAGCTATTCACGCAACCGCGATTTCAGAGTACGTACCTTGTATTTGATTGACTCGTGATGTAATGCATCTCATTCTTACAGTGATATAGATATATGCTAGACCCTGCTCGAACCGGACCTGAAGTCATTCAGTATGTGGTTGCCTCTTATCGATGATCCGCATCTACGCCAATCACCAAAGATAAGAGGCACGCTGTACGAAAAGTAGAGATCGATAAGCGCGAGAGAAATGCATGGTTGTCGACAAGAATGAGGCACGGCCGATAACGGGAGTGCGCTACCATTCACGATGTCCACTGATCAGGAGTCCAGGACCCAGTACTGTGAAGTGTATAAGTGTATTGGGATCGTAACCAGGGACTACTTGAGTCTTCCCCCGGACTCGGTCGATCAGTCCGAGACGGTCGTGCTCAAGTCTGGTTGCCCTTATCATCTTATCCGGAGTGATCAATTGTATCGTCCACTCTTCGGATCTTCACTTGGTGTTACACTCTCCGTCTTTGGGGTGATGATCAGAGGAATCCTGTGCAGTGGATCAAGGCTTACTTGCGGATCTGCTCTGGTGATTAAAGGGGGGGGGAGCAACATTCATCCATCCGGAGTCTGGAGAAGATGGACCCTTGTGAAACAGATACCTGGAGGTTGCCACGGTATGGTTAGATAGACACAGTACTCGAGAGTCGAGTCGAAGTGCTCTTTACCGGATCGTATCGTCTCCGATCCACGGTAGACCGCTTATCACCTAATTTTGCGCCTATCAAGAATGACCCACCCCCGCACCCCATCATGTGATGTTACTACTCGTAGCCTCCAGAGTGGATATGCGGTCCCAAGCAAGAGGGTACTTAGCGAGAAGGAGAGAATCACAGGGTGAATGGATGTACCAATTTCCCGGAGGAGACCTGCAAACGGGTAGGGAGTCGGGACTAGGAAGCGTGGACATACTGTAGTCGTGATTCTTTCGTACCGGGCTGGGCCAGTCAAATTGGCGATCTGCCACACTTGTAGCTTGGTCCGCGGCCTCCGGGTAGATCCATTCCGATTGTAATCATGTACCGTCCCTCGAAGATAACAGAGCTGGAATTTGGAGTGGCACGTTCAATCTGACCTCCTATCATGTAATCACCTTGTCTTCTGTCGACTGCGGAGATGGATAGGGTCGATCTCCGATTACTTCCGAGTTGGACCATCTTCTTCACTGATTACCTACAGATAGCATGCAATATTGCAATGACCTATCTCTAGGTACCTGCACTCTACACTTGTACAGTAGTATAGATCCTCAGTTCCTCACTATGTGGCCTTATTGACGAGGAATACTTAATGAACAGTCCTCTTCGATTGGGTATCTGACTGACACTCTCCCGTCATGGTCACCCCCCACTGGCCGAGAGTGGTTCGTATGAGATCACACCTTTGCTCAGGAGGTTCTCGGGAGATGTCTCCTTTGGGCGATTAGCCGATGATGCCGTCGTGGCCCATCGTCGCACGTTGTACGCTGTACGTCGCACGGTAGCAGTAGTACTGTAGTCGTGGGAGCGCACAACAGTCGAGTCTCTGCGCGTCTCTCGCATCTCTCCATGACCCAAATGACGACTGATTGACATGGCCATGATCGCATCACGATCCCTCGAGAGGACTGCCTCAAAGGAGGAAAGGATGGTAGATGGACGGAGGAACGGTGGAGGGGAGGGGGAAGGATTCTAGATGCGAGTCGATGAGTCGCATCCCAAAGTCAAAAGGATAATGGGAAAGGCCGAAGGAGTTGTCCAGCGACTCCAGTCTGGCTGGGTCGTTTATCGTCATCATCATCAACTCCCGTCACCACCCCCATCACCACCACCACCATCATCATCAGCGTCACCCACTCGGGGTGTTGTGAGATCCTCTTGTGTTTGTTGACGAGCGCCGCTGATCACTCGGGATAAACAATCCGAGGCTTCTTTCTGGGTTTACACTCTGCGCTTGTTGATTTTTTGGGGATTTTTGGGGATTTTTGTTGGCCCAGCCACTTGGAGAATTCCATTTCCCTTTTTCTTTTCCCCTTCCCTTTCGCCTTTGCGTACGTGGTCGCGTGCCGTCGAGCTTGGACCCTCCACATCCCATAGAGAATGGCCATCTGCTGCCACCTGCGACCTGCCACCTGCGCTGTGCTGCAAGCGAGTCGTACAATTTGTTGAGAGTGGCGGAACCGTAAACGGGGGAAGGTGGAAGGGTGGGGGAGAGGGAAAACATGGACTGTCGCACCTTTAGGCTCCAGATTGTTTCCAGTCTTCCACACTCTATCCCTCTTTCTGTTGCCGCAACCTGATGAAGGTTTGTCCAATATTGAATAGACTCCAATTCTAGAATGCCGCAGTGCTCATCCAGGAGGAGGGGTACAGAGCACAGCTGTTGTCTGATGAGTCGTCCACAAACCACATTAGTATGTAACTATGGACAAGCCCATTCTACCTCGCGCAAAGGATCCACTTTGTGGAATCCCCCCCGGATTTTGACCCCAGATCGAGGGAGATAAGGATAAGAGACGGAGTATGACTCTGTGGGAGGTGGCTAGCAGGGTGGGAGATAATCAATCACTCCTACCAGCCTCTTCTTCACGTTGCGAGAATAGCGTCCAAAACTATCTCCTCTCAGTAGACAAGTCTGTGAATAGTCTCCATAGCTCAACCGAGTCATGTCCTCCTACTCGCGAGAGGAGATGGACTGCCACTGATGCCTGTGGAACCGAATGAAAGAGTGCGGGGGGAAACGCTGTCGCTTGCTGGGTAGCGATCTTCCCAACAACATCCCGAAAATGATCCCACGATGGGGGGTGATGATCTCTGCCCATCATGCTTTCTGTCCCGATAGACGTGTGCCATCTCAACGGACCACACTTTGCACCGTTGCAGCATCACAGGGTAGTGTACCGTACGGCGTATGGTACAACTACGTACATTGTCTCCAAGTCCAGAGTCCAGACTCCCTCCCCTTGGTACGACAGTCGCAATGACTGTACAATCGGCCGGAGAAAAGGCAACCCTAGCGACCATATTTTGTGTCTTCCCTTCTGGTTCAAGTCATCGAGCAATATCTGGGGCTTCCGGGGTTGGACGCTTCAACTTCTCCGCGTCCTCTACTCTCCGCACACCAGCCCTTGCGGGGGATGGAATGGTTCTATGGTCTTCCAGAGCCATACTACCACAGTACTACAGTATCCATTCCTGCGTGTCACAAACAGGGTCCGTCAGGGAGTAGAATCGACCAGACTCTCATCTGATCAAGGGCCTGACATCAACGACGAGTTCCAAAAGAGGAACATGGTAAACAACCCCAAGAAAAATCAGTCGCCCCTAGCCGAGGTTGCCAAAGCAATTGGAACTTCAAAAGACATGTCAGTACTGTAACTTACACAGTATGACACTACTGGATAACTGACCATTGACCAGTGAATACTCACAGTGACTAGTGACCACTGACCACTGACTACTGACTACTGAGGTAATGGGTTGACTGGGCTCATTGGGTTGTGACCAACACCAGACATTCTCATGACTGTTTACGGACGCGACCAGGAGAATCGATCAATCAGAAAAGGGCCGTGAATCAGATCCTGCAAGACACAGAGACATGCCCGGTTGACTCGGCGACGGGTGGAAAACTCGTACAGCATACGGCATACAGTAGAAGATGTATCGTACATACGAGACATGTCCAACAACGGCTTGCATCCACACATGACAGGCTGCATATCGGATGCTGTGAGGAGGCAGGGTGAGAACTTGTTCGCAACGTTGCTGGAACCGAGAATCCTTGGACACAAGAGACATCGATGCCAAGATTCGATTGAGCTTGTGCCATGGAAAGGGCCAAGGAGGTGAATAGGGTGGGCCAAGATATCAAGTCCAACGGTCTCGACAGGAGATGCATGCTTTCGCGGATGTCTTGGTCCTTGCGCAGCATGCACAATGCAGTGCATCTTTGTTTCTCGATCATGTTGGGGTGGAGGCGATGGCAACATTTGCCATCGATGCAAGGGGTCTAACAGAGGTCTTGCAGAGGTGTTGAGATCCACCTGTTTTGAAGTCGAGCTTGCATGAACATTTGTTCAAGCTTTTTTTTGCATTCTACGGAGGTAGGGAGAAGAGAGAGAGAGAAAGAGAGAGAAAGAAAGACAGAGGTGTAAATCTCAAACTGGTTTGCTTTGCGCGTCAAGTCATACACGGTGAATTGGACCTAATATTGACAGAAGAAAGTGATAGCTCATACCACTCGCTCGCTCGACCGACATTCACAGTAAGTGAAGTGTATCCTCTAGGTGCCTACGGACTCAGTCAAGACTGCCGTTTCCAATTCCACCACTGCCGATATACATACCACGGGCATATGGAATGGGCCATGGGTACATGATGCTGCAATGCACGAACCTGACCGTCGATCATGCTCTTTACACGTAATCATGCTCGCTCGCCGCTATGGCCGCACATCCGCCGGACGGATTACATTCAAACTCAGTCTGTAGTTGAATCTAGAATTCGGTGCATACAGCGCAGTGTAGACGCCCACTCGGTGCGCTGTGCGCAGGCACCAGACAGGGCTGGCAGACACATAAGATATCAGATCTACCGTTCGCGCAGCTATTCAGCAGGTTAAAGAAGAGAGGTTCAACAACCCTGACGTCGGAATTTGATCACCTACTGCATATCCATTTGGGACGCGTACACTGCACAATGCACATGTCCCTCCATGGAATTGAAATCTCTTACTCTTCCCCTGGGGCCGGCGGCTACTGTTTGCGGCGCGTCTGCGCCTGAGCTCACCACCATATTGATGCCGACAAGGCACTATTGTACAATCTGCAGTGTATGTGATACTGCGACTAGCAGATACGGTATTACCAACCTTGGAAGGTTTACAATGGTAGAATCTTCTCGAAAATTTTGTGATATTGAGCCTTATTCACTTTTCATGTGTTCATATTGCAGAAGGCACGCATACAGTACCATATTCCAGCGTTGCGGAGTCGCATCCCATCCCGTCATACGCTATTCATCCCACTCTCTGCGTCGATCACAACAACCATACACCCAAGCATTGACTTGCAGCTCATAATCTGGCGACGCTGACTCGATCATGTAGATGAAGCATACTAGGCGGAGATGAAACGACGCTCTGCCAACCAAATCACCGGGTGCGGGGTTTTTTTTGGCGCTGACCATGACTTTGGTCTCAATCGAGTCGCCATCCGAGTCGCCTGTTCGTCCTTTGAGAGGAGATAGTTGACCATTCAGATGTATTGCTAGCGACGCGTAATCGACGGAGCCTTTTCAGGCCATAGACGGTCGCGAGCACGAGAAGGGATGCTAACAGGTCGATCCACCTTCCGAGGTTGGGGCGGAAGCGTCTGCGGTGGGAATCCCCCCGTGGGTAAGAAATAAATCTAGTGACTCTGCTCGGTAGACCATAGCATACTGGACGACCAGGTCCAACAGAATCCGACGCAAGAGGAGCAACGTCATGTGGCCGCGTTGACTGCTTCCAGTGTCCTCAGCAGTGACTAGGCGTCTTGTCCATCCTACGAAGAGACTGGTTATTCTTCTCGAGTCTCCTCCAGACACCGTCGTCTCATCTCGTCTCGCGAAAGCTTGAAAAAACGTTCCGCACATTGCTAGCAGCATTTATTGTGAGGGAACTTCGGCCGGGTATATACATACAAACGTAGAGAGATGAACACGGGGGGTATTCGAAACATCAGTGAAGGGCATGCATCTTATCAATTAAAACAAAGGTCGACCGCTGTAGACTCATGCGAACTCTTCGAGTCATCTCCAAGTCACCTTCGAGTCACTCATCATTTAGGGTCGTAGTCATCGGACGATCGCCGGTGACCAGGAAAAGTTCTTAACCGGTACTTAGAGAGCCCACTCATCGACGGCATCCGAGGAGTTGATGAAAGGCTTATCGATCTGTTTGATGGCGTGATCTCCACAGAGTATGCTATTCGGATGTGTTAGCGGGCTAATCATCGCAACGATTTTATCATCGAGGCTTTCCCTTGACATCACTTACCAGGCCTCCGCGATCAGTCCATCCAACTCCTTGACAATTTCATCCCTCCGCGTCGGTGCAAGATCCCCCGTGCTCATCTGCGCCTGCAGGTCTCGAATGTATTTCTTCTTACCCCCTGCTCCCTCCAAGACCTCTTTGCCAAGACAGTCACTGTGGAAAGCATGCTGACAAGGGAAGACGAAGAACTGACGGCTTAGGAGAGGTAGCGAGCAAATCCAGCATTTCTCACCAGGTTCCACAATCGCATATCGTGTGTCCAAATGTGCGATTTCCGAGCGGATCTGATGCGCAGTCTGAGCCGAGTTGTCCATCTCCTGTCGCAGCTCGTCGATGTGACGCGAGTACATCTCGAGTGCAGTGCAAATCTCATCCTTGAAATCGTCAATCACGACAAAATCCGGGAAGAAGGGAATCAGATCCTCGATATGCAAAAGTTCGCAGCGCCGGAGGAACTCAATTGCGTCCTTGATGCCCGTGCCAGGTTGTTGAATCTTTTTCTCGGCTACAAGGAGCCACAACTTTTTTCGAAGCTTGTCATTACCCTCAGGTCGGTCGGCCACAATCGCCGCCAACTCAATATCGTTGCTTTCCAAAGCCAGTTCAACTGCCTGCAGGTACTGGCCCATGGCGCTGTATATGTGGACACATGACTGGACGCGCTTGTGTTGGATGCAAAGCCGGAGCGCGAAATCTGCATCGTACCGAGGAGGTGAGGACGACTGTGACTGCAGATAGTTGAGCAATCCGGACTCGGACGTTGATGAGCTGGAAGCATGAATCGAGATCAGAGTGTTGTGAACCGCAGCCGAGGGGTTGGGATGATTGACAATGATAAAGTTGAGATATCGCACAGCCTGATTTTGACTGAGGGAGACGTTGGCTGTCTTGTTATAGTTCAACATGGCGGGAATGAGGCGTTCAGGATCAAGATTCGTCTGCCGCATCAGGATCTCCACCAGTCCGGTTGCAGCGTGCGTCATCAGCACGCTGCTATACTTGTAGAACACGTCGGGCTCGCTTTGGCGCTGGAGAACATTCAAGGCTTCCGTCCACTTTTCTCGTTGAATCCAATAAGATAGGACATAATTGTGGTCATTGATAGTGGTCGCAAAGAAAAGAAGCTCCTGTTCACGGCCATGACTGCTGATAATATCGTAGACAGTCTTTTTATCGAGATCGGACTTGTGTCGCGTTACAAAGTCTTGAAATTCAGCCTGCATTTCATCCAGCTGGTTTTGGACTTGGCCCTCAGTCGCTCCCTCGGTCAATTCCGCTTTGGTGGCAATACTGTCATCCAAATCATTCAACTTTGACATGAACAGCTCCACAAGCCAACTTGCAACCATAAGCCGCTGCATAACAGACGCTTTTTTGTACGTCGAAAGTTGCGAGAGCAGGTACTTCCGAAGCGCATCATATTCCTTGTTGTCCACCATTGTGAGACAAACTTCTTCGAACCCTTTGCTGCTCTTACCCCATACCTTGGCAGCTTCGAGGTAATTGCCCTTTTCCGCCAAGTAGTCACCAGATGCCTTCAGGACAGCGTCACGCTGGGCAGAGCCATGAGCATACTGGAGTGCCTCATCGAATTTATTCTCCTTGAGAAGAACCTTCCAAACATCCCTGTCCTCGTCGTTGGCTACGACTTCATAAATCGCCTTGCTTGTGAAAAGCCAGTAGGTA
Source organism: Penicillium ucsense (assembly GCA_014839625.1). Taxonomy (NCBI): domain Eukaryota; kingdom Fungi; phylum Ascomycota; class Eurotiomycetes; order Eurotiales; family Aspergillaceae; genus Penicillium; species Penicillium ucsense. The sequence continues at coordinate 209,899 of WIWV01000004.1, forward strand.
TTCTGAGTAAGATCGGCCAAAAGCCCCAGCGAGCTTTGCCGAGGTTCCAGCACGGCCTGATCATACACGATTTCCTCATTCAAACGACTAGCCGCGACCACGCGCCCCTCGACAAGAGCCAGGACATGCCAACGAGTGAGTGTCATTGCAGTAATGGGATCTTGTATCATCTTCCTCACTCCTCGAGCGGAAAGACTCGCAGGATATTTTGACCGAGGAAGCATTTTCGCATTGTCAAACGGGTTACCTGCAGAGAGCGGACCATGGTAAATTCCCTCCGCGTTCAACCACGCGAATTCTTTCTCTGCTTGGCTGTCGGTCTGGTGGCTGCCCGCAATCGACGATGAGTTGACCATCAGCGAAGAGGGTGCAGAGCTTGAGGAGTTTGCGCTCTCGTGAATTAGGGCGGTCTCGCGTTGGAAGAGATCAGCGTATATAGATCCACCCCCATCTCGACCGTGCCTCGTTGCAGCAACCACCCGGCCCAAGAAGTAAATCAGCCTCCCACTTGTCGCCAGCATTACTTGTCTTGACTCTGGGTTCGACGGGACCAGCTCAGCGCTGATGCCCGTCACGGGAGAGCCATCCGGCACCCTGTATACCACAGTGACATATTTCTCCTCGCGCCGATAGAACTCGGTCGACGGTTCAATGTATGTCTCGTAGACACTTCCATCTGTTGCGCCTAGGAGAATCTCACGGGTGGAAGCTGTAGGGAGAGACGGGTTCCATGCCACGCTTTCAATAGAAACACCCTTGAGACGAGATAGCGCCTTTGGCTGGCGCGATTGCGTGTGAAGGTAGTAATTCTCGCCGAGCGTCGTTGTTATAATGAGGTGTGATGCCGACGGATCCAGAAACATGCGCTGAATCAAACCGATCTCGGACGACTTCTTAGGCAGATCAATGTCTATCGCGAATAGCCGTACAGTTTAGCTCAGATGTAGTGTGGATCGAGGGTAGCGGCGATTCAGCCCTTACCATCAATATCTTCCGGAGAGTCGAGGTCAATTCTCAGGATTCTCCCTGTTGAGAGCGCCAGAATGAGAACGTTGTTCGCGACCTGGGCAGCAACGAAATCCGCTGCGATGTCGAATTGCAGCTGTACCCGCTGCACATCGAAGATAGGCAGAGACTCCGAAGCCTCCGTCAGGCCATTCGGAGCCACATAGTTGCTGGTTCCATCCAGCGCCATGATATGCAGCTGGCGCTTATATCATTCCGGTGTCTGAAGCCTTCGGTCGGAACGCACTTGGTTTAGCTTTACAGGAGCTGGATCGTAAGTCGGCGGGAGAGGGACGCGGAGCTACTGTACGTGGGGATGCGGAGACCATGTCTTTGCCTGCCTGAGGCAGAATAAATCCCGAAGAGCAGCACCGCTCTGATGGTTATGTCCGTATTGCAAAGCCTTGGCTACGTAGATGTTAAAATTCTACCTTTTCCCTTCTGACCAGGTCGAGTAAAATGGTATCTTACAGTGAACCTACAAGAATAGGACGTCCTTCTATGCTGTCACAGCGATGGCACAACAATCTGCACGTCAGTGGTTGCTGGCGCAGAAGAATTGCAAGATACTGAGACGTAATTGAATGTCAAGGAGAATAGAAGAGACTGAACGATGATTTTGAAATCTATGCATACAGTAGGGGGTATCATTGAGACGAATGCAGTAACGAGTAGGACATACAGGAAGACTTCGAACGCACAAACAAAGAAAGGAAAGAGAAGAAAAAGAACCAGAAGAGGGAAACGGGAAGAGGACCGAGACATGAGAAGGCTGGGCGTCTCCTGTTGGCTGGCAGGTAAAGCCTTTCCAACGGACGGCTCAGCTGCTCAGCGCTCACTCACATCACGATGCACTCGCGATCCGGCTTCCGAGCCTTATCCTTGGTTCGGTCCTTCGATTTGCCCTTGAGGTTGCGATCCTTGGCCTTTTTCTCCTTGCCATCGAGCCTAGTTGGCCCAGGGCTGAGATCATCCACAGCAGGCTCATCAACCTCAAGAGCAATATCGTCAGCCTCTCCATCGCCGTCACTGGTGAACTTATCACGGCTCAAGCGGCCGGCAAAGCGAGAAAAGGTGGACCCAATTCTGTTGTCACCGGTTTGGCTACCGGCACGGCTGCCAGCAGTGCTCTTGGTGTGCCGCGAACTCCGACGGGAATAAGTGAAGGAGGCACCGCTGCCTGCTTCTTCCATCGGCGTCAGTCTTGGCGACATGGAGGGCATCGACCGGGGAGGCCCAACGGGGACGGAGTCCGTGAACACCACGCTTGGACGTCTCTCAGCATCGGCGAGCGACTGAGTCACATGATCGGGACTAGTGATCTCAAAGCTAGGTCGAGCTGAGGTGACATTGTCGGCCGCGCTGCCTTCTGTGTCAACAGTCAGACTTGAGAGCTTCCGATACACATCGCCCATCTCCCCGTCCAAGGTGAGGTCGGATGCGAGCGACGAAGCCTTGTTCGAGGCATCAACGGGACTTGGATCCTGATCAATTGGGAGGATCTGATAGAACAGAAGGTAAGGCGACTCTGCCTTCAGTGCCTCCTCAATATCAACCAAGGTAACCCGCTCCGCCGCCAGGTCGTCGAAGCGCATCCAGTGTCTCGGTGCGTCTGCAGATGTAGGCTGGGCCCCATTGCGAGAACCAGGAGGTATGCCGTCCTCAGTCGTTCCTCGGACCAGCGCGATGTAGTGTCCCGAGTCGACCGAATTGCCTCGGTGACACACGACAGCCTGCAAGGAGAGTTTGAAATTCCCGTAAATTGGAGCGTCGCCATCCAGGTTGTCATCCTGAATGAAGTGAGGGAGCCCAATCTCAACAGGAATGTCAATGTACGTGTTGAGCCGTACAGCTTTCCCATTAGGTGTGAACGAATAGCGCTTCAGACACATGCCAAGGATAGGGCGCTTGGCTGAGAAGTGCGCGGCAACCTGCGCATCATTTGTAGGCGTGTTGTCCGTGTACCAGGCTGAAGAGAGATTGATATTAGCTGGTGGTTCATACGGATGCGCAGAGACGATGGACTTACGAATGAGACTGAAGAATTGCCATGCAGGCATCATAACCTCCTTCCGAATGACACCCCTTCTGGGACCTTCCGGTGCCGCTGAATCCGGAACCTGCTGTTGATTCTCGCCAGAATCAGGGATGAACCTTTCGCGGACAATACTGTCACGTCGACTGAGCTTCCGCGCATCCGTAGAGTCCGCGGTACCGGAAAACGACGACCACGGACTTGCTTTCTCAGGTAGAGGCGAAGTTGATTGGGCAGGCGAATGATTAGGCGTGGCCTCAACTTCTTCAATATGTGCGCTGAAGCCTTTCGATATGGAAAGATCGTCCACGGACTGTGAGCTGAGAGTGTTTCGTCGCTCCATGTATCGCTTCACTTCAATACGGTTGTTGAAGTATGCTTCCAAGCAATCTTCAAGAGTGAGCACATGGCCGTCGGTTGGCTCTGGTGGGATGGCCACCTCAAGAAGTCGTTCGTTGACAAATTTGTGATCATCACTGACATCCTCCTTGCCGGTGTGGTAAATGTCCATCTTCAGAGTGAGAAGAGGCAGCTCAAGCTTCTCTGTAATGAAAGTGAAAGCCTCAGAGGCATCTTGTTGGCGCAGCTTGGCTGCGTCCTCCCAGCCGCACTCTGCCAGAGTCTCCTGCAGGAATTTGGTCTACCCGTTTCTAATTAGTCATGATTATAACCACGGGAACTTGCCCAACAAAAAACTTACAATGTCGATAGTGATCAGCTTGCCCGCTCGTAGAAGGTTCACCCAAAACCTGAGGCAAATGGCAAGCTTCCGGCGGGGCTCGTCACTGAAAGACTTGTACAACATAGCCTCAAAGCAATCCAAGTGTGCAAACATGGAAAAAAGCAGGGCATCCAAGTAGCAGGTGACACCTTGCCGGTTGACTGCGCCAAGAAGCTTTATTGTGGGGTTGTACGGTCGAATAATGCCTTCAATGGCATCCTCCAATAGCAGAAGAAGGCTGATGGCTTTATCAACCTCGAAATTTGTGTTTTCAAGAGCGTGTCTGAAATGTTCAACTCCTAGTGTGCTGTACCCGAGAGAGCGAAGGTGGGCTTCGACAATTTTCACCTGAAGGCCAGGAGCTATGTTAGCATTGTTCTGTGAGATGAACCTGGATTCCTGTCATTACCTTCTTTTCTTGCTCATTACTCTCATCTTTGGATGTCGATGAGACAAAGAAGTCTCGTAGCATCGGCATCAGCGTCCCTGCAGTCTTCACAAGGTGTCCAGTCAGTTCGGTTATCAATACAGCTTGCGCTTTCTTCTCACTTAAGAATGCTAACGTACTTCATCTTTAGAGCTTCGAGCACCTCCTTTTTGCCGATCACGGCGTGTAAGGAAGCGATGAATGCCAGACATATTGTAGAGCTTGTTCACCAGAAACAGGGTTGTTGTTTGGAGAACAAAGTTTTAAAAGAAGAACAGCATGCGGGGATGAGTGAGGAGGCTCTGGGAGCTTAGTTAAGGCTCCAGAGTTTCCATGAAGCACGCGGGAAGATCATGGGCTGCGTTTTTGAAGTAATGACAGCAGCATGGGATAGTCTGAGTGTGAATGTGACCAGAGATAGATTTGGAACGAACCCAAAATGGCCAAGGCACACGGTGTTGACAAGAAAAGAGAGCACGACCGAAACGTGATGGGGCTAATCTGTCAACCGGCACTTTCATTTATCTTTCCGCGGGGCAGCTGCAGTCCTGTCAGGGCCGATCGGCTGAGTTGATCGCCTGGTGAAGAAGGCATCAGCATCACGTGGATGTATAGACAACCTGACAGCACGTGCTGATGACTATAGAAAGCGGAAGAGCAGACTGGGGCGGTGAGATGCAAAGTCTCTCATGGTAAACACTATAGACGATTGAATTGATCCGTCATACATAAATTACCATTGATATCAGGTATTGATCTCTCTTGACCTTGCTTAGCCCTCATTATTCGAACCTGAAGCTGAAGCCGGCAATGATCGGCCGAATTACTAGTTCGAAGCCCAGTGGGCCTAATAGGAACTGGCCGTGTTTGCATCAAGAGATAGTCACAAGCATTAAGAAACCCTCGGGACAAGAGTATATCCTGGAAGAAGGTCCGGTGTAATGCCATGGACCTTAAAGCATACATCTCTTGATATGCTGTTGTTCAACGAGGACCAACATGCTTCCAATGTTCCATGCATTGAGTGGAGACCCTCTGCCTCCAAAATCAGGCATGAAGCTTGGGTATCCAGTCACATGATCTTCCGCTCCGTTGCAAACAATTTTCCGCCCAGGGACGCCGGGGATATTCAATCCCCAGTCAAATTGCCGAGTCATACAAAATGGCCGTCAGGGAATCATCAAGACACCTGGCACGGTCTGTGCCTAGAGCATTTGTTCCCTGTAACCGCACACCGGCATTCCTCGGCCGCCGCAATGCCTCTGATGAGGCTCCAAGCCGGCGTCTGTCGGACCAACTGGACGAGCTCGAGACCGCGTCGTCCTTGAGTACGACTGTCCCCGAAGATGTCGCAAAGTCCTTCGACCCGGTGGCCCGCTCAAAGGGTCGCAAATCTCAGCTTCCTCGGTCTCGGTATGTCTCTCAAATATGTACCTTCGTGGCGATGAGTTCAATTTGATGCTCGTGATTTCGAGATCGGCTGCGTCCCAAATACAGTACACTAATATAGACCTCGCTTTCTAGCTACCAATTCCGTTCTCCCAAATACGACCGCGGTCCTCTTCACCCTCATCAACCTCCTCTTCCTTCAGATCCCTCCTCCCGTCTCTTTGTTCCTGGACCCTTCTCCCTTCCGCGGGCCCAGCAGACCTATAATGCCACCGTCGCGTCCGACATTCTGACCCTATGTTACGTTCACACACCTCCGGGCTTCAAGGCCCCTGTCAAGGCGCCTCGTCTGCGTGAGTGGGATGAGAGCTCTCCATACCACAAGAACCGACCTCTCCGCGGTCCTCGCGGTGGTGATGTACTCCGGTTGCTCCGCAAACCGATCAAGTTCAACAATATCCCCGAGATCGAGCGCATCACGATCCACAGCTACGTCAAGGGTGCTGCGCAGGAAAACTCAGGCTGGCTGCACGTTGCTGGTATGGCTGTGCAGGCCATTTCCAATGTCCGTGTGGAGACCTTCAAGTCCAGGGCTAGCGTTGCTACATGGAGTATTGCGCCCGGCCGTGACACTGTCGCTGTCAAGGCGGAGATGTACGGCGAGACCATGTATCATTTCCTCAGTAAGCTAGTTGATGTGGTTCTTCCTCGCATCAAGGACTGGCCGGGTGTCAAGGGCAGCAGTGGTGATAGCAGCGGCAACATTACGTTCGGTCTGGAACCAGAACAGGTTGCCTTGTTCCCGGAGATTGAGGTCAACTACGACATGTGAGTTCCATTCCGCGCGGTGCTTTGTTCTAAATATGACACCAGATTCTAAACTGACTCTGCAATCCGACAGGTACCCTCCCAAGATGATTCCTGGTTGCCACATCACTCTCCACACCACCGGCAAGTCCGACAAGGATGCTCGCCTTCTGCTCAGTGCCATGGGCGTGCCGTTCTACGGAAAGATCGTGCACTAGATTACTGGCACCGAGACATCGTATCTTCCCGAACCTGTAACTTTATGAGTGGCCATCAAACCGGTCACTGCAACTTTTTACCGAACTGTGTACTATCTCCATTTATTCCTCTTTTTCTGATCTCAAGCGGATTTGCTATCAAGGGTACATTTACGTCGCGGAAGATCCGCAATCATCTTTTAGAGAAATATATTACTCATCTTCAGAAGCATTGAAGTTTGTACAGCTGGATTCTCAAAGAAGTGAGCGGTTGGCGATGGTGAACAACCGACCGACACCTAGAAGAGACCTTTGTAGTAAAAATTGAGCAGTGTCAATTAAGAATCAGCAGCGCTAGGGTGATTCAACGGGCAATTATCACATAATACATGGATGAATCATCAATAGATTCAACGGAATCAATAAAATGATCAGTGTCACCACAACCCATCAGCCTTAAGGAATGGGCGTTGCTAGGAACTGGCACTTTAGTAGTTCGTCCGCAGTGGGTCGCTTTTCGTAGTCAAGTTGGAAGGTCATGTCTAGGAACTCCACAGCCTCGGGGCTAGCATGTTCCGGCGCAGGTGGACGAGCCTGATTGCTCCCAATTGCGAAGATAGCTTGCAATTGGCTACAATCTGGGAACGGATGAGCGCCAATGAACATCTCCACGACGAGACAGCCCAGACTCCAGATATCGGCCTTTTTGGTGTGGGCTGTTTGGCGGACGACTTCGGGAGCCATCCAGTAGACGCTCCCTTGTAGTGACGGACGGTGCAAATGGCCGCCTCCGCCGCTACTAGCCCGAGAGCCCAGGACCGTGGAGGCTTCAACTCGTTTCGAGATGCCAAAATCGGAAATTTTGACGCCACCCTTGTTGTCAACAAGGATGTTTGCGCCCTTGATGTCACGGTGGATAATATCTTGGCTGTGAAGGTAGGAAAGACCAGCCAGGATTTGTCGGACAAAGTTCTTGATAAGCGGCTCCTGGAAGGTGTTGTACTGTTTCAACATGGTGGCTATCGATCCACCCGGCACATATTCCAGGAAAATGTTCAAGAATTGGTCGTCTGTGGAAGTACCGAGGTATTGTACAATATTCGGGTGGTGCATTCCCTGGAGGAGTTCAATCTCATGCTTCAGCGCGGTAACCATGTTATTTTTGCGTTGATCAAACTCTGTGCCCTTGGTTGCTGATGGAATCTCGACCTGCTTGACAGCCATGAGTTCACCAGTGATGGCGTGGAGGGCAAGGAAGACACTGCCGAATGAACCCTCGCCGATAAGCGAACCCTTCATCCAATTCTTGGGAGCGAAATTGTTGCCGGCCAGGAAGTCGTCCATGAGAGTTGTGTCGTCTTCCTCGCCGTCTTCGGCAACCAGTACGCTTAATCGCTCGTTAGATGATCCACCATCTGTAGCGATTACGCTAGAGCTCTCGTCAATCATGCTTTGCCGTGAAAGGTTGGGCTCATCGGAGCCGCTGTCAAAAGAAACGAAAGATTTTCGGTTCGGTTCGATGGGGGACTCTTCTTGCAATGGCTGTAGCGAACTTGACGCAATGGAATCTCGATATGAGGCCTGGGGCAGGTTAAATCTGTGTATTGATAAAGGTCGCGAGGCGCGAACTGCCTGTGCTCCTCCATGCGACTGATACCAAGAATCGGCAATGTTGGGCATTGGAGGAATATGGGGCAATGGTGGGAGTGGAGGCGCGTCTTTGAGACTCGATGCAACGCTGTAGTTGCTGACGACACTCAGGCGACTTGCGGCGCGGCTCAGACGTTGTGATCTTCGCATTGTTTTGGCAATGTCCTCCCGATCGTGACTGGGGAAAAACGATTGAAGCTCATGAATGATCATCTCGCTGGGTGGTCTTTGGCCGAAGAAGGATCTCAGCTTGGTCGCGACATGATTCCGATCGGCATCGTCTATTGTCTGATCTGCGTCATTTGGCGATGTTGCTGGACGATGACGAGGACCCGCTGGAGAGAGCGGCTGCTTGGTATTGATGACGTTCCACGACTCGCCAGTCAGTTGCTGGATTTTATTCTTCTGTCGAGGGTTCGACTTGTTGAGAGCGTTTTGGTGCGTGACTTGGCTTTCGTCAAATGCAAGCTGCGATGCTCGGCGAAGCTCATCCACATCAGGTTCACCCGCGTGGATCTTGCGCAAGATCAAACGACCACGCTCGGATTTATTATGACCCTCGCAGATCTCCATGAGCTCCGTCTCCGTCAGACGCCTACAATTCGATAGGTCTGGCTCCAGTCCGTCAAGGACATAAAAGCAGTAATTTCGGTATTGGTGCTCTGGGAGTTGTAATTTCTTCAAGACACATAGTATCACCTCATCCGGTGTTTTGCAGTGTCTGATGTCGAGGACCTTGGTTTGTCCTCCGGTATAGATGACCCGAATCACCGGGGAATTTGGCGGCAGAGGGCCCATCGTTAACCCATCAATACTGGGCTGGCGAGGATGTGCCGCGCTGCGAGCAGCATCACTGGGTATGCTTGGGTTGCGACCAGAGGTTGAACTGCCACCCGAGGTTGGTTGATTGGAGTAAGTATCCTTACGCCAGTCACTGAAAGGAGGCGATGCCGGCTGCGTCTGCTGCGCCGAGGACTTGCTCAAGTACCCAATTTCATCCTCCATCAGTCGAGACATTCGCCTGTTTTGAAGCCGGACAGAGGAGGCACCCGAGTGGTCCGAGGGAACAGCGGCTGCTTCCAGCGCAGCCAATGTGTCCTGATTCGAGATTGTGTGTCAGACTCTGGTCAAATTCGGCAAGTAACTCTACGGTTTCTGTCTAGTGTACTCACCATGTTCTTTTGTCGCGGGTTGATCACGGCGTGATTTCGCAGCTGCTTGATAGCAACAAAGATGCGGACGCGGTCGCCGACCTTTTTGATCCCCATTTCCTGCAAGATTTTCTGATCACATTCGATGAGATTGTTCCCATTGAAATTGTTGGCTGTGTCGTGTTAGCTCTTTCTGGCCTGCAGAATCTCTACTACTGAGTCCCAGACACCCTCACCCTTGAAAATCGCCTCATACTGGCCGCACTTGATGCTATGCAGCCATGAAATCACCTGCTTCTCACTCCACTCCCTTGAGAGCATCATCAGCACCTTGAACCCTCATCTGGCGGAGCATTGAACATCACGAATATTGTCTTACCGAACTGTTGTCAAGTCGTCCGGCATTTCTGACAGTTCAGACTTGGTAGGACTGCTGTAGCCAAAACCTTCCGGTGCCTTCGTAGCGGTCGTAGGACGCTGCGAACTGGAATAGAACGAGCTGGCCGAGCTTTGAGCGCCGTGGGCGATCGACGGGCCCAAGCTAGCGTACTGGGGTTTCGACGCCAGCATCATGAGGTCGTGCCCTGCTTGCTTGAGGAGTGTGCCTGGTATTTGCGCCGCGCCCTGGTTATTCGAGCCCCTTTTGGCCTAGTAGGCAAATCGATCACCACCGGCCCCCTTCCTACCACAGGCCGTACGGGTTTTCCCACCCACAGATCGACGATTGAGGGCTGGCCACAAAGATGTCGGCGTCAGGTCAAAGCATAGTCCCAGGGATGTCTACTATATGAATTGAGTTAGTGACAGTGCCCTGGATCTTGGAGGGATTGTGGTCACGCGGAACACCGGAGGTGGACTTGTAGCGGAGAGGTCTGAGAGGGGCAAGCCGAGTTTCTCTCGCGCCGTGCGAGGTTTTGAATCCAGCATGACTGTTCCTCGCGACGGATGAGAACTTACTTTCCGATGCTGTGAGGTTCGATACTCTGGGATCGGTCTCCAGTACCTTATACACGCCGAGGTTGGAGTGAGAGGGGGAATGCGTTCCGGTGGCAGCTCCGAGACGGAGCTTTTAAGGCGGAGGAGTGTATCGCCGGGGAAGAGCACTTGAGGCGGGCCGAGAAAGGGCGATCGCAGGCCAGGTGAGGAGGGGGGCAATCAGTGAGTATCAGATTCAGTGGATCAAGGGCAGAGCTCAATCTGGTTGGTACCTGGGTACTCGGCAGTACCTCAGACCCCAAAGTCGTAGTGTGGCCCTGCAGTGAACCTGTTTGTACTTGTACCTGATAAGTCGGTCGTCGGTACTACGGCGATTCCAAGAGCTCACCATTCCCCACTTGTTTCATCTCTGCTTGTCCAGTTGTCCACCACAGAAGCATATTTCTGAGTGTCTTGGCTATACTTGCGACACTTTGGCACCAGCTTCTGCTGGACTTCTTCTAAAGTTGCTGTTTAAATTATGATACTACACCTCTCTGCATTTTGCCTCTCTTTCGAACCACTCGCTGACCTAGGTAGAAGACTGTTCCGGGTAATTGTCACTCCATAGTCCATAATAGTCCATACTGTCCATGCGTTCTCCCTTGTCCTCACTTTTCAGGCGCAGAGCTACTAACATGCGGGCGGCTCTTTGGTGTTTCTACAGTGGGCACTGGGCAGTTAGGTTGGTTCCACCATTTGACCAATTTTGTTGGCTCTGCGGGCACGGATACTCGCTAGTGGGCAGTCTCCAATTTTTGAGTCCGTTCAATTATTGTTTGCCGGCAAGAGGAATTCTGTATTGCATGCAGAAGGATCTCTCAAACCCACCGATCAATGTGGTACATGCGATGTGCCCTGAGGCCCTCAATATCTGATCCTTTGACAGTCGTCCATTCGAAGACTGATGTCTCGAACCTTTTGATCTATCCAGCTATCCAGTAACTACTGCATTCCAGTGACAGGACAATGTCTTGCTTGAGTCAAATGTCAAAATGCCCGAGCGATGTATAGAAGAGCCATGTTTGCCTTCTACTACCACGTAGTTCGCGGTGGACGGTCTGTGCAGAGTCCGAGCCAGCTTGTCTCTCCGCATGAAATAGTGCGCATGAACTTCTGGAACCCCTTACGTCTATGACTTCACTTGACAAGCCATCTTTTGCTTGTCGGAGATTGGGGAAATAGCTCTTTCATTCTCACTACAACTCCAGTCTTTGTCCCATGTACCTAGATCTAGGACTGGAATTGCCCTAGGCAGCATTAGTACTGCTACAGCCTTCCGCCGACATAGCTCGATTGTCATAGGCACCCTTCCCCTATTGCGACATGAGCGCAGAAGAAGGAGTCGCCTATTATCACATTTTAATTACGCCAAGACAGAAAGCGACTTTCCTCTTGTTCGTCATGTGACAGCTCTGGGATGGATCATTAAGCCTCTAGGTATGTACATACAGATATCAAGACATCGGACGGACGTGATTGCATCCTTTTCCAAGCTCGATCACATCCTATTGCCCAAGCATGACAGACATGAGCAACACCGAGAGGAGCAGGGTGCTCCAGCTCAGCATGACTGCGTGAGGCCCACCTGAGGCGCAACCATGACTTCCGACATTGGCATCCAAACACCGGCCCACTTGCTGAAGCTGAGTCTGATTGAAAGTTTTGCAGTATGCAAAGCATTTTTCAGGATAGTTATGGTTGTGGGTCTCGGGCCAGAGAGTGTACTGGCCGCTCGTGCAGCATTGTGTGAGAGCTTGATAGGGCGTGTTGTTGTTTTTCATGATCTGCTGAGATATTGCGACGCCACACCAGCCAGGTTGGTAGGGCCCTGTGTCTGGCAGGGCGTCTGTGAAGTTGAAACATCTGTCGACGCGGGACATTGTGCTTTTGAAAAATCTGTGTGCAATGGATCCAGTGATCAAAAAATTCTCTGGATATAATATGGGTCTGGAAGGGAGAAAAGATCGGAATTGAAATCTGCATGGGGTCAGCTATCATGCAAAGAGTTGAAAATGTCCAGTGAAGATGGATCATTTCCACTTATGCAGATTTCAGACTCACTGACTTTGACGAGGAAACGATCTGGTTCCAGCAGAGCACAAACCCTGAACTAACTGGGGAGACCCGACAGACCTGTATTTAAGTGTAGACTGCGCGTATACCCTTCATTTCTGGGGGAGATCAGAAGTTTAAATATCTATGTGCTCAGGGAATAGATTAGCGAGTATTTTCCCAAATGCATTCCTTTGACAGAGAAACAACCAATATCCTGCGATCCTTAGGGCAATGCTTATGCTTGGGAGCCTTTGCTAGCTCATACAATGGAGTCATATGGCACCGCTCACTGCGTTACTCTAGTGGTTGCCAGACATGCGGTCTTCATTATTGACATGCATTGGATGGCGAGGCCCCACGCTTTGCAATACAGGCAGACGTTAGAGGTCGAGACAGACGATCCGATCTCAGAGCCAAGTCAGAAACTTTATGTTGACATCACTCGTAATCACATGAGCGTGAACGGGAACAGGCCCATGAGGTATATAATTATGCTGTATAACTATTAACTAGTGTATACGCACTGTATAGTAGTAGTGAGTATAGTCGTATACTGGACATCGGGCACCGGGCGTCAACTAAATATAGTATAGCGCGTTCGAATTGACAGGGGAATCACAGACGGGCGCAACTTGACTACCTACTAGTACCTAATTTCTAGGTACTCTGTGGCTCTTTTCCGCTTCATGCTAGTTCAACGTCCAATGCCCCTGATCCCGTCTAGTTGGCCCCAAACAACCCGTCCCCACCGAACCCGAGAGTAGTCTGCATTCCGTAACACTCATGAATCGAAGATGCCTGAATGGTCGCCTATTTAAAGAAAAATAACTATTACTTCGAGGCCGGCGTGGGGGCGGTAAATAATACGGACAACAGGGGGTCCATGCACGCCACTCGCTAAGGGATCCCATCCTCCTAGTGCCCATTATCCACGTGCACAGACGTAGCTCGCTGTGCTAAGGTAAAGACGGACTTCCGGGCTGGAGAAGCCCGTATGCCACTCAGGATAAGCGCGGAACGGCTGAGTAGGTCAAAAAAAGTACAGTAGTAGAACTCAGGTACTATCATCATATCATGCTCGTTCAGGTCTCAACGAGAGAACAGAACGTGTCAGATCCACATCCGAAAGCTTATCGATCCCTTTCTGGGAGTGTAATACTAATATACTATAGCGCAGCGCAGGATGATAGACAGAGAATTCACATTCAACACCGGTGCTTGAGCTTTTCAACCATTTACCGTATCTTTGGATAGTGGTCATCTGATAAGCGCCCTAAAATCTCACCCAGAGAGAGCAATGTGATTGTCACGAATCAAACCCATGGCCATACGGCAAGTATGGACACTGTAGTGGAAGCTCCACCCTACAAGCTAGGTACCTAACTTCACGCCCCCCCCCCCCCTATATGAATTTTCGAATCAGTCATCCCGTGGTTTCTTTCCTTCGTTCTCTCCAGCTTCTCTGCATGACCATGGTATCTTGAATTGTCTGTTGATATACCAACCAACACAAACGCATCACCCGATTCACACGAGCGGCCTGATGACGCTTGTCGTTGTCAGTGGCTCATTATGCAGTCAAGAACCAGTTCTTTCATGTCGTCACTTAGGTCCGTGTACTTGAGGACCAAGGAGTCCCTTCAAACTCCCGATATAGAGCTATGGGGCTTTCATAGCTACAAGCTTGTTGGTGGGGGTCAAGGCAGGGCCGAACATCGCTGGTTCTCGCGGATTACAAAAAAGACATGGTCCATGATTGGACTGACATTTCTGTTTCTTCTCGCATGTTGGGGTGTCTTCATATATTCACCCTTGCAGAAAGATCCCTATGGTCCATATGACACGCTTGAAATACGTGCTTGTCATCACCCCGTAGCACAACTTGTTGTGAATGCGCGGAAAGCGTTCAACAGGACACTGGAGCACCAATCTAGCACATTGGAGGAGGCCGTGGCTGAATACCAACGGAGATACCAGATGCCTCCACCTCCTCATTTCGACGAGTGGTATCGCTTTGCCACAGAGCGCTCAACTGTTCTCATCGATGAATTTGATACGATATACCATTCCATTCTGCCATTCTGGGGTCTCTCGCCAAGTGTGATACGGGATCGAGTGCGAGAAGATGTGGGTCCCGTAAACGAGACTTTTGTCATGGGGCTAACTGTGCGAAAGGGCACAATCGACACTTTTGGGAAGCATCAAGGTGATTTTCAAGAGCCTGGGACAAGAAAAATCATCGAGAGATTCCAGCAGTGGCTGCCGGCTTTGACTTTACAGTTCAATGCCCATGATGAGCCACGAGTGGTGCTCGCTCACGAGCAGCTCAATCAACTGGTGAAAAAGGGACGCACGGCGCAATCACGACTTCGTGCCAGAGCGACAAGCTTATCAAACACGTTCTCACCCGGGGACTTGGAGAGTCCGTCGCGTCCAGTGCCTGGTCCTTATAGCCGATGGAATAGCTTTGTCCGGCAAGAGACGTGGCTCTTGTCGCGGCTGTCGTGTCCGCCAGAGACGGCGGCAATGAGTTTGGACGGCAACGCTTCGGACAACACGGCTGCATACGCTCTGGATCCATTGGGATTTATCTTCAATCAGTCGGCCGCGAGTGACGTCTGCAACACGCCCTCTCTGAGGCACCGTCTCGGCTTATTCCAACGTCCAAATGCATTCAGTGTGTCCAATGAGCTCACTCCAATGTTTTCAATGTCTCATCCGTCCACATTCCAAGACATTCCTGTTCCGTCTCCATATTATTATGAGGATAAGTCAAAGTTTGACCCAGATACCGCAGTGACCTGGGAGGAGAAGAAGCCTCAGTTGTACTGGCGTGGACGAACCAATGGGGGCCATAGCTTCAAGGGAAGCTGGCGCCAACTACAGCGCCAGAGGATCGTTGGCAATCTGACCCATCCTCAATCGGCCCGTCATGTCCTGTCTCTCAAGTCGGGCTCGAGATGTACATCTAGGCGCAAGGCGCAATGGGAGATTCAGCAAGCGAACGAAACCAGGACACCAGGATATTTCGACATCTACTTTACCGATATCGCGGACTGCGATGATGATTGCGACGAGGAAATGGCATTCTTCAATGACGTGGTCGAACCCGAGCCGCAGGAAAGGGCATGGAATTATCGGTACTTGCTGGATCTGGATGGTCACGCGTACAGTGGGAGATTCTACGCCTTTCTACGCAGCAAGAGTGTCCCCTTCAAGATCACCTCCTTCCGAGAATGGGATCAGAATATCCTGTTTCCCTGGGTTCACTATGTGCCTGTGAATATGGAGGTCCGAGAAGTTCCCGAGCTGATTCGTTTCTTCGAGGAGAATGAGGCTGGCCAGGAAATTGCAAAGACCATAGGTGAAGATGGCCAGACTTGGGCGGCTCGGGCCCTTCGAAAGGATGACATGGAGGTTTACATGTTTCGGCTTCTTCTGGAGTAAGTAGTTTGATCTTGATGCTAAGAGTTGATTGAAACCCGCCTGCTAATCTCATTCTGTTGATAGGTATGCCCGCGTACAAGATGACAACAGAGAGAGTCTCGGATACGTGTTGCCGAAACAGTGATTTACCCATATTTCCAAGCATAGATTTTTTATTTGGAAACTTCTGGGAAGCGCATATAAGGTACTGCAAGTGAAAATTGACAATTTTCGTCCCTGCGCAAGGTATATCTTGACTCGTTTGCATATATTTCAGGACCTAGGGTACTTTGACTGAGGAGAACTTTGTTAGTGGCATCGACTGCATATATCTCATTTGATTCCAGACAACCAAGACCAGAACTGAATTTCCACCGGGCATCCTCAGCTTGACTGTTATACGGCACTTGCGGCACCTGAATTGTCTCTGTATATGCACATATCACCTAGTTGTTGACCACCTACATAAGATGGAGGCATACCTAACAAATTCATGTGCTCAGGCCTCGACGGCATGTGGCCGCTGAGGTATCTTGCCTATTCGTCCCCCGAGAATCAAGCCTTGAGAGGAAGTAGTACTCCGCCGTTGCCCGTGGCGTACTTGGTCGAAAGCAGGGCCCGGTTGACAATGGTACAATGACACAAATTCAGAGAGAAACAAATATTTTGCAGATTGGGGATATGGAAAGGGAGGTCTCCAATACTCGATTAAAAGAGGTCAATCGATCAGATAGCCCTATACGGCGAAGCTGCCTGAATACAAAATACCCTTCCCGCCGGACATAGGTAAACTTGACTTCTTTTGTCGCAATAGCTCACTTTCATGTCACATGTCAAACTGCCATGCATGTTGAGCTAGAGCTGCGACTATAACGATACTGCTTTGCTGATAGATAAGCCATACGTGCTATACCAACGTGCCTATTGGGCATTCAAAAGAGCATGGATGGTTAATCGTGAGCCCTGCTGCACTAGCTCGGCAGATACATCATATTTCAACACGGGCGTCGTCCATAGGTACGGTATACTACTGCTGTACGTCAACCGCCAGGTATAACTACTCTGCAACATGAGCCAATTAAACAGCTATGATGACAATATACTTAATGGTCGAGCACCAAATTTCCTAAACATGACCTCAGCCGCCTCTTGACGAGATCTACAATCATGAGCCGCCAAGTCCCCAGTTGTCGATTCCTCGAGAAAAAAAAATCCCCCCACAATTCCCTTTTTTCCCCGCTCGGTTCCTTGAGGCCCTCAAATTCTTTCCCCTCTTCTTCCCCCCAAGAGTCCCGCAAACGTTTCCATCGCACGCCTTGCGCTTTCTCTTTCCCCTCACAGCATTGGAATAAACATGGAGGACGAAAAGAGCGCAAAGGTCAAGAAGAAGAGCGCCACACATCGCAAGTCATTGTCCTGTGAATACTGCAGTCGATCTTTCGCCCGTCTGGAGCATCTCCAACGCCATCTCCGCACCCGTTGAGTAACCCCTCTTCCACCACTCCACGCCTCGTGATTGATCCCATCTAATGTAGGACAACAGATACCAAGGAGAAGCCGTTTTCATGTGACATTTGTTCCAAGTCCTTTGCGCGCAGGTACGTTGATGACGTTCCTTGCCCTCCCTGTCCTCTCAATCACGACCTAGTTTTTCCCTCCCGCCTCCGATCAACCCCACAATGGCTGAGAATTAAACAATTACAGTGACTTGCTGGTACGACATGAGCGATTGGTACATCCTGCAGAAGCGGCAGCAGGTCGCGACCATCGTGCGCATAATGGCGACAACCAACCTCACGAGGTTCCACTCCAGTCCACAATAATTCAACCTACCCCCCACCACCATGAGTCTCGAATGCTCGAGCTCGCCGATGCCATCCCAGTCCACACCCAAATACCACACCCTTCCACTGAGGTGCAGATACAACCGCCCTCAATTGTTGAAACAGCTCATTTCAATCCCTCCTGGGGTTATGACTTGAACCTCTTGTCGCATGCAGCGAGCCATGTCGCACTAGAGGGTCAACAGGAGAACCTGGAATCTTTACGAAAACAATCTCAAGCGGTCGGCGCACCATCTCAAGCCCTTCCACAGGCACCAGAGAGGGGCATCACCGACAATTATGGCGTCGAGCCATCCATGCTCGACCTGACAGATCTGGGTGATCCTGTCCAGGACTTTACGGTTTTTCTTGAGAGCGTCGGCTTATCATCGGATTGGGATTCTGGAGTCTTTTCGTCTGTAGAGGACTCCATGCTTCCTCCAGGTCTAACAGTGGACTCAAAGTCACATGGACGAGAAGCTGCGCCGACTTCGTCGTCTAGATTGGGTGTCGATCTGATGAGCGATCCCCGCGGGCCAGCCGACGAACAACCGTCATTTTCCAATTTCGGATCCAGGCTGCCGTCTCTGCAGCCCGAGTCTCATGAGATTGAGGATCGCATTGGTCTCTCCGATGAGGGCTCTCGACCTGCGTGGGACATAAGCAATACCGATCGGCAAATTTTCGTTCAAAAACTGGAAGAGTTTTCCTACGTTCTGCCCAAGGGATTTGTTCCTCCCTCTCGGCACACCCTCTCCCGCTTTTTCGCGGGCTATATCAATGGGCTGAATGAACATCTACCATTCATTCACGTACCAACATTGTCGATCGCTAAATGGTCCCCGGAGCTCACGCTAGCGACCGCCGCTGCTGGGTCGCACTATCGCTTCGAGAATGGCAGAGGCATTGATCTATTTCATGCGGCTAAAGCCATCCTCTTGGAGCGACTTCGCCGGAGGGATAGTCGGCAGGTACCGTATCCATCGTGGAACTACATCTCACCTCCCTCGGGCTTTCCTAATTCACGGGGATCATCCATGCTCTCAAATACCACAAGCAGCCCATTCCAAAACCAGCATATCCAAAACACTCCTATGAACCAATCCATCTATACCCTTGATGATTCGGATGCGCACATGGAAGTGATCCGGACTTTCCTACTACTTACAGTCTTCGCATCTTGGGAGCGACATCCCGAGTTGTTACGAGAGATTCTTTCGCTGCAGAGTACACTAGCAAGGCTTGTCCGCGAACATGGCTTGTCAGAACCACCTCCAACGCCCGATCCCATCAGCTGGGAGGAATGGGTGCGGAGAGAGGGTAATCGCCGGACAAAACTCATAGTTTACTGCTTTTTTAATCTTCATTCCATCATGTACAACATTCCTCCAATGATTCTGAATGGGGAGCTCAAGCTGCATATGCCAAGCTCACATGATCTTTGGAAGGCCACCAACGCCGCTCAATGGCGGCGTGTCCAACGAATCCGTCAAGGGACCGAGGTTCCTTTCCAAGACGCGTTTGCCCGCCTGTTCCTCAAATTCTCGAATCCGCCAGCGTCCACCCCCATCTCTCCGTTGGGCAACTATATCCTCATCCATGCCATCATCCAACAGATTTTCTTTGCGCGGCAGCTGTGTCTCTCGGCCCCGAGCATGCACGGGACCAGTCTGCGACAGGAGGATCTCAATGTCCTCGATAATTCATTGAGCGCCTGGAAAGCGCTCTGGAAACGAACACCTGAATCGAGTATTGATCCGCAGAACCCGGCAGGCCCCATCGCGTTCACCTCCACCGCGCTGCTCGGCCTTGCATATATCCGCCTTCATGTCGATCTCGGGCCTTGTCGCCATTTGGTCAGCCAGGACCCTCACCAGATTGCCCATGCTCTGAATGAGTCTCCGCCACTCGTTCGCCACCCTAGGCTCATCATGGCTTTGTTGCATTCGGCCCACGCTCTTTCAATCCCTGTTCGCCTCGGCATAGACTTTGTTGCGCGAACGCACTCGTTCTTCTGGAGCATACAGCACTCACTATGTAGCCTGGAATGCGCCTTCCTTCTCAGCCGCTGGTTGCTCGCCATTCCTCTAACGCAGTCCGAGCAGCGGCTCTCCGAACATGAACGGAAACTTTTGCTCTGGATCAAGAGCATGATGGATGAGACTGAGATGGCTGTAGATCCCCCCGGGGCGCCAGATCTGGACTTTATGGCCAATCCTTACAAAGTGCGACAACTGAGCGTCGCAATTGTACGCGTCTGGGCTCGGACATTCAAGGGCAACACCAGCTGGGCCGTGGTGGATCTGGTGGGATCTAGCCTGGATGCATATGCAGATCTCCTTGAGGGTTGGCCTGCATCGTAAGCTGAGGCAAGTCGAGGGTAGACGTGCGTTGAATGGCGATAAGTCTTGTCCTTTGTCTTTCGACACATCGCACTGGGGTTCGACGATCATGGTCATTAAAGCCGGCTGATTCGTACTTGCCTTCTCTGTCTAATTTTGATTTGATGATGACGTGATATGACATCCATGGAGTTTTGTTTTGGTTCGCAATACTTGGGAAAACAAGTCATGATCGGTTGCTACTATGGATACTATGGAGGATTTGCTTACTTTCTCATTCCATGTTTTGATTCCAACGCCTCTTGTTCCTTGTGTTCCTTTTCTTCTCTTTTCTTCTCTTCTCCCTGTTTCGCTGTTGGCTTCAACTGTGACGCTCTGATCTCGTTCCTCATTTATACCCTTCAATGTTTGCGTTTTGACGTTTTTGAGAAGGCACATATTGGTGAACGTCTCACCTTACACCTGGTGACTAAGTTACCGATGATTCATGGGCCTTTTTTTGTGTTATGACCATGGATAGTAGGATCCGAGATCACGGTTCCAAATATCGAGTTTGGTGTCTGGCGTATCAAAAGGGAAGAGCCTAGGGTATAGGAAGTGACTAGCGAGGCGCTTCTTACATCTTCTAACCCGCGTCAGCTTGCAATAATTTGATGTGTTGAAAATCGATATGCATTTACTTCTTTCATGCCAAAAAAAACTAATCAGACCTCCCGTCTAAAGCAATGTACGCACCCGGTGCTATGAATCCGAAGTACACAGCTATGCCGTGCATCACCCCTTCTTCGATGCCTGGACCTGGCCCCTATTCCTCGTCACACTCGCAGGCACAAACCGAAGTGCAGACATAGACCACGTGAGACCATCAAGCTCCATATCGATGGAGCGATCTTCAGACACCCGGGGTCCAGGCCGTATCTCCATCCTCTTCGGACTGGTCGGGCTGGCCGGGCTGGCCGGGCTGGTCACGTTTGTCGGACTCGCGGCTTGACTGACGGAACTGCGGCGTCGCAACCGCCCTTCTTGGATGGACGAGATGGAGGCGGATGAGATCCGTCGCCGGTGGCTTTTGTTCAGCGGCCTGAGGAGCGAGGTCTGTTTGTCGATGCCGTCATTGATGATGTAGAAATTGTAAGTCTGTGAGAGTCGTGAAGAAGGAAGAGGTGAGACATGTTAGCAGCTGACATTTCTTGGCGAGGCGTCGATCTTGCTGGGAAGACAAGGTACGTGGAAAAATTGAAACATCTCAGATGGGTGGAGGTCTGGAAGGGCGAAGCATACTCGAGGAAACATATGCTTGTCTACCAAATGAAGCCGCCGTTTGTGGGGTGATGAACATTGCCGTTCGCAGTCCTCGATGAAGCAGCGGTACTGTACAAGTACCATTGTTTATATTAGCAACCTTGCGATGAGGAACAATACTAAGATGGCAGACGCTTCGGCAATTGCAATTGCCATTAGACAGGCTGAACTCAGCATCTTCCACCTCGCAGATCTTACCGTCTTCTCGCCTCGAGCCCGTCTCGCCGCTGCCAACGGATCATGATTCTCCTCAATATGGAGATTTAAAAAATGCGCTGTTGGAAAATTCTTGCTGCATTGCGAACACCGATTGACATGAGTCTGCTGATAATGCACCTCGTAGTCTTCGTATGAGGCAAACGAGACGGTCTCTCGATGCGGTGGTAAAGTGCAGTGCATGACCTCCACGAATGGAACGGTGTCACGGTGAAGCAGTTTGCTGCGGTCCGAAGGCAGCTTCGTCTCGCTGGTCGTTGACGACAGTGACGGTGAGCATGTGAGAGAGTCGAGGGTGATGGCAGAATCTTGAGGAGCGCTGGGTGAATGTGAGCGCTTGGCCATTGTGATGGGCTTCTTCAATCGATCGCTCTTTTATCTGCTTTGAATTCTTTTTTTATCTCTGCTGGTCCTGGGATCTGAGCGTCCTGTTGCATGAGAGGGGAAAGTGCAGCAGCCTCCAGTCGATGTCGGGAGTGGTGGATTGTGACTGATCGGACTGCAGCGGGGATGGTGGTGCAGAATAGGATGAGGTCAGAGCCAGACAGAGAAATATTGTCGAGGTCAGAGACAATCAGTGAGGATCAGTGAACACTACAGTACTAGTATCCATCTGACTGATCACGAGGATGATAGTACCAAGCAGTTACTGCCTATTGCCTAAGGTAGTTAAGTAGTAGTACTGCAGTGGTCAGTCGAGGCGATGAGGGTTGAGTCCAAAGGTCCTCCGTTGGGCAAACGGGTCACCGTGGACTCACGGAGTACTTCGTGAATGCCGGTAGACCTTACTCTGAAACTTGTACTTCGACAATCTCGCAGAGGGCCCGTCCGGTCACTCTACTACATTCGGAAGTCGGAACCTTTAAGTGAGTAGTAGGTACTTTACAGTTTAACTACCTGGTAGGCTGGTACAGGTACTGACTACCTCCTACTAGCCTGCTGGTCGCTATGCCGCTGAAATGATCGCAACCTTTTGAATATTTCCAACTTCCTCTTGTCAAAGACATTTCGGACAAACCAAAAAGATCATTTCTACGATTGACCCCATCGGTCTCGGTCTGAGCATCTCTCCAAAGCTCCATACAAAAAAAGAAAGATACACCTCCGTAGCCAAGCAACCAACCACATCCGAGCCGACAGGCATTCCCTTGACCCGCCCAATCCGAACTGAATCTCCACGCTTTTTTTGGGGGTAACCTCAGCGCGGCTATCGCTTTCTCATTCGCGCTCATCCACCTCCCAGCTGCCCTGCCTGAACCAGCGGATCCGCCTGCAGAGGGGTCTTGATCTGATGGCTTGTCTACTGCTGCATTCACCCGCAGTCTTCCTCCTTCCAGCCACAGCTATCTGACCGGGCGAGGTTGACGGTGGGGTGATCAGTTCGCTCGCGCCCACTCGAGCATGGCGTCTCTGTTCAAAAATGCGTGGCGGTCAGTCTCTCTATTCCTTTATCCCCAGTCTGAGTGAGATCCCTTGATCGGTCAAACTCTTTGCGCGCTTGCATCTACCTTATTCATGTGGCGATACGACCACAGATGCTGATCAAGGCACAACTGACCTGCTTTTATTCAGGACTGCGACAAATGCCGAGCAGGAGCTGTTGCGCCGCCTAGCGGAGAAAGAGCCGACCTTCGCCGAAATCTCTCAACTTCTGTCCGAGTAAGTCTATCTCTCGGGATCGGCAGTCTCATTTGAGTTGCTTCGGTCACGGCGCATAGACAAGGTGTGATGATCTCGTCATTCTAACTGCTCGTGTGCTCCCCAATTCCAGATTCCGCACTGCTTGCCAAAATGCGATCCTGTCTGATTTTGACACCGCCCGTACCCTCGACGTAGAGGGACGCCTCTGGGAGGCACATCTCAAACTCAACAATCGTTTCCGAAAGCTCCTCGCTCGTGTGAGTGGATCGTCAACCGAGAGAGATATGCGTGCGCGGGGGGCTGCGGGATGTCAGGAGCTAACTTGAGCGCACGCGCACTGACCAGTATCGAGAGGAGACGACGAAGAAAAGACCCGTCGAGAAGCGCAAATTGGAAAAGCACTATTTGGACTTTATCAAGTCAAGCCAACGTTTCTACCGCGGCTACATCCAGCACCTCTCTTCGCAATTCGGTGGAATTGTGGAATTGGAGAAGGTCGCGCACAAGTTCAACTTTGAGAGTGCGCATCAACCCATCGCCTTACGGCTTGCTCGACCGCAGACTGCTAATTCAGGCTCTCGGCCATTCTCCTAGGCTTGTCCAGTATCTCTCCTACTACCATTACCCCCGAACTACGTCTGCGCATCCTCCAGTCATGTCACGCAACCCTGATCCGGCTGGGTGATCTGTCCCGGTACCGTGAAACCGAACTTGCCAGCCACAAGCGCAATTGGGGCCCCGCGATCGGATACTATGATTTGGCCTCGGTGATCTACCCGGCGTCAGGCGCATCCCACAATCAGCTGGCCGTGATTGCGCTGGCCGATGGGAACCATTTTCGAGCCACATACCACCTCTACCGCGCCTTGTCGGCCCACAACCCACATCCGTCGGCCAAGGGCAATTTGGAGATTGAGTTCAAAAAGGTCATGAACGCATGGGCTAAGCGCGAGCTGATCAGGCCTGAGGATCAAGGCGTCCCTGGAAAAGCACTCGCGCCATGGTTCGTCTACCTCCATGCTCAATGCTACAGAGGTCTTGACTTCCCAGAGCATGAGGAGCTTGAAAGTGAGGTGATGAGCCAGTTGGCAGTTGATGTGAGGGAACGCTCGCACGAAGGGACACTCCAGAAATTCTGCCTAGTTAATATTGCCGCAGAAGAGTTTGCTCGAGCTCGATCCACCGAGGAGTCTGTATCACATGCTCGAATGTTCTTCCAGCGCATTAATGTGAAGACCTTCTTCACTCTGCTTCAAATTCTTCTGGTCGAGCTTGAACGCTTTGCGGGTGACGAATCCATCAACAGTAGCCAGGCCTCGAAGAACGGTCCAGACAAGGTCACCGTTGTCGCTCGGCGGATTCTGCCTGCTTTGCGCCATTACAGCTCTTGGCTCCTTGTCACTAGTGATTACCTGCTCTCTTCCAAGGAAGAACAGGACTCGTCCCTGGCCATTCAGATCCAGGAATTCTGGAAAATTTATGCAGGTACCCTGACACTTTTGGCATCGACATTTGATGTCGTCCACCTGCCCGAGGTGGATTACTTGCTGGAGGAAGATGAGGAAAGCCTAGGCTTTGCGCCTTTGGACCAGCCCGCAACTTCTCGGCGTTACGTCGGTCAAGGCGATTGTCTAAAACCGAGAATGAATGACCCCGGAGTGGAAAGAAGCCACCCCAATATTGAAATGCTGTATCGCATTCGAGAATTTGTGATCGACGGCTTGGATCTGGTCGTGAGAAGTGTAGGTCGCCTTGACTTTCTGAGACTCTTTTGAGAGGATTCATTTGAGCTAATCACAGGCTGCAGAGAATTCCCGTCACGCTGGTCGATGAGGAGGACAAGAAAACATTCATCTATCAAGAAGATGGATTGCCTTCTCAGTTCTTCTCCAGTCCCTTGGCTCATCCGGCTCCTTTGATCGCACCGGCCGTGGAACGAGAAGATATTCCCCCAGCGGGCCAGAACCCCGTCACTGGTGGCGAGACTCGCAGCACGTATGGTGACGCCCAATCCGTCTCTGCTTCTGCTTGTGCTTCAATGTCGGTCAACATGCACCGTATTGCCGAGGATGTCGATCGCCTGGTCGAGTCTGACACCTATGAGAATGCTCCCAACGTTCCGGATCAATTCGCTTTCCTTCGAGATTCTGCGCGCATCCCCGCCCCTTCTGCCCGCCCGCCCGCAAATCTCGATGCCTTCAACTTCAACAATGAAATGAGGGCCCAGCAGCTGAGTACACCACTGCTCCCTCCCGGTCTGGGCGCTCCCAGCGTTCAGATTTCCGAGGCTCTACGCACCTCGGCTGGCCAGTCTTACAATCCTCTTCCAACGCTCCCGAGCATTCCCAGTATCTGGAACACCTCAACTTCCACGCCGCTCCGCGATGATGCTACTTCGTCACGCACGCCACCGGGGCTTGGGCCACCAGCTCCGGCGCATTCACCAAACGCCTTAGACGCCAATCGAGTCAGATCTCCGGTCGCAGATCAAGCTGCAAATGATCTCCTTAGGCACAGTCTGATGGCACAGTCCCAGCTTCCCAGCTCTCAAGAGGTGTCGAGCTCCATGCCATTGTGGCTTCAATTTACCAACTCTCAAGCTAGCAATCAATGGCCTGCGGATCCCCGCCGCTTCTCCTACGCGCCGGGCCAATCAGTCTCAAACGGGTTTCCGACCCAGTCCTGGCCTAATGAAGCCTTCATCGCAAGCAGCTTCGCACCGGGCGCGGGTCCACTCGCCTCGGGATTCAACAATCACCGCAAGTCCGCTACACAGTTGGGCGCCATCGGCCAAACCCCGCCCTGTGGACAAGGAGGTTGATATCTGCCGAGAAGTGATTTGAACATCAGTAATCGAATCCCCACCCCCTCAGAGTCGGTATTGTTGCTACTTGCGAGTTGGGCAAAGTCACGCTTATTAATGAGGGCCCTCACTCGGTTTCCCTGACTGTCCCCATTCCAGCGAAGGCATAACCCTGATTTTGGCGGAACTTTCAAGGGGTGCAAATGAGCAGCAGTCAACCTTTTCCAGGCAGTTCCACTTGGGGAGCGTGATGTGTCTTACTCTCCGCTGATTCCGCATATGATCGACCACGATCCGTCTCACCCAATGTGTCCTCTGCTTCGAGAAAAGAGACCAGGTTCAGCATTAACCTACAAGACTCCTCCCTCTCAGAGACTCCTATTTGTCACCTTGCTCCGTCTGCATACAACATACCGGCGATTATCATTTGCTAGGCGACTGCGCGTTCAACACGTGTCGAATCCAGGCCGTCGCTTTGTGACCGTCAAGACTAGCTTCATTTCGCTTGAGTGGTCGGCACTTCAGGTCCGTCGCAGCGCTCGTCTGTTGCCTTTTCGCGCTCGCACTGTCATTGTCTTTTTCTTGTCCTTTTTTTTTCAAAAAAAATTCCCGTGCTCTTCCAGTAGCCATTGAGTACGTCAGAAGTCGATATCAAATGAGTACATCAAGTCTTCTTGCGTGCTGTCAATCCTTTATCCCGAGCTTCGCTCTTGTAATTGTTTGCGCCTAAATGTGAATAGAGTCTCGTAAATCCTATGTCCTCTTCGATCATTCAAACCTGAACCTAGGCACGATAAATCCATTACCTGGCAACAGTGCCTATACTTATCTCGGTTCAAAGAATCCGAATTCAGATCCACGCTACTGCACTTTCTTCTCTCCACTTTGGAAATTTGGTAATCTGCTTTGATGATCGTATGACGCATACAATATCTGAATAGCACTGAGTACGTGTGTTGTGGATCAAAGCTTTATTCTGGTTGATATTTTATATAGTCACAACAGTCGTTGTTGAAAACGCGCCCTTCACTGCCACACGACAAGTGGCCGCGCCATATCCGGATATGCAAGCTTGTCATGGTGGAACAGGACAAGCAATAGTATGTAAAATAGAAACAATCAAGCACAGCCAGAGAAGACCTTTATAATAGAGCCCGCTGACGTGACCACTTGACACGAACCATGTCGGATTACATGATCTTCCGAAAGATAATATGATATTTGATGAGAAAAATGGTAAGAAAATTGTTTTGGGTATAGAAGGTTGAATCATCCAAAGGGTTTGAGCGGTGCATCTTTCGTTAGTATATACGATACACCGAGATTTCTGCTAGAAATCTGTGTTGAAGAGTAGAGGCTTAGGGTTCATGGTGCGTCACCTTCTCAGTGCATTTAAGAGCTGGAGTAGGTTTGCTTGGGGGAGGGGTAACTGAATGGAGAAGGTTAGGGCTCATCCCATGGAGTGTGGTCGGAGACGACATGTTGAAAACTTACGAAGGTCCAAGCTCCTGGATACCCTTGCTGGCGAGCCACTGGCCCATGTCGATGCTGACCTCGAGAGACTTGCCAGAAACAACACCGGCGCAGAAGCCACCGGCGAAGGCGTCACTATTGGAAGAAAGAGTCCAAGTCAGAACAGCTCACCGAAAAGTAGGATCGTGCTTGCAACTTACCCAGCACCGTTGGTGTCAACGATGGCGTCCTTGGAGATCTCGTGGACCTTGAACTCCTTGACCTCGACATTGCCATCGGCGGAGGCAATACCCACAACGGTGGGCAGAGTACCCTGGGTGACAATGGCAACACGAGGGCGCTGAGTGTTCTTCTTGGGCAGGAGAGCGAGCTTCTTGGCGATCTCAACAACGTCCTCGGTACCCCACTCGTGGCTGGCGGAATAGGCGCGAGCCTCGTCCTCGTTGCAGAATGTATAGTCGGTGTAGGGCAGGACACTGTCCAGCTGCTCCTTGAAGAATTGAGGAATGAAGGGGGCAGAGAGAGACAGCATGAAGACCTGTATGAAATGGGGTTGTCAGCTCAGAGATGCCGGGGTGTTCTATCGAGGTTGAGGGGCTCATTTACCTTGTTCTTTGCCGCAGCCTCCTCGCCCAGAGCCTGAATGGCAGGGACGCAAACAGTCAAGTGGTATCCACCGACATAGTAGAACTGGGCCTTCTCAACAAGAGACCAGACCTGAGGCTGCTTCAAGTGCTCAATCTTGTACTCGTTGGCGGCAGCAAGGTGGGTGCACATGCTACGGTTATGGCCAGTGATAACAACACCGCACTTGCCGGTGGGCTGGGTCTCATCGACCCGGTACTCGGTGTGGACTCCAGCCTCCTCGCAGGTCTTCTTCAGAATCTCTCCGTACTTGTCCTTGCCAATGCAGCCAATGTAAACAACTGATTCTTCGGGGAGCATGTACTACTCATTTTAAGTCAGCCATCGTGTTTCAATGATCTAGTTCTGCGGGAAATTGGCGCACTAACCTGGGCGCCACGGGCAGTGTTTTGAGCAGCACCACCGGGGATGAGCTTGGCATCTCGAGAAAGAAGGTCCTCGTAGATGCCCATGTGCTTCTCCTCGGCGAGAATGGCATCATTGGCCTTCAGGCCATACTTCTCAAGGAGAGCGTCATCACTGTACACGAATTGATTAGATCGAGAACCAGATTTACGACCTGGAGGAGGTCTTTCCGTACCCTTTGGCCTGGATATCTAGTGGGGTATTAGCACTCAGAATCACTCTCAAACAGAACGATGATCGATGAGACGGCAACCAGTGAAGACATACCAAGAAGAGGGTTCTCCAAGCACAACAAAGCGTATCCCTTAGTAGCGGCCATTTTAGCAAATTTTTTTAAATGGACTTGCAATGATGAATCGTAGGAGAAGGAAGCTGAATTGCACATCGATGGGGTAGAATGGTGGGGTTCGGCAGAAACAAAGGCGGAAAGCCTCGATAGCCCGGACGGAGATCAGACATCACGAGCGTCGACCGATAGCTCCACGCGTCCGAACAGACAAGAAACTAACTTCAACGTCAGATCCTGACCGGATCAAACTTGCTATCCGAGAATTCCTTTAACTGCATCAACAAATACACACATCGTCATGACAGAACCAATACTAGAGGTCGCTGAGACCATCCAGACTGCGTCGATAGTGGAGAATCCATCTGCGGCCCATGATGTGAACCCTTCTACCGCAGCTTCGGAGAAGAAGCCAGTTGTTGCAGCTCCAGAGTCTGATGCTGGTAGTTTGGCATCGGACATTGTTGACCCTAGTCGGGTGATTCGACCTCTCCGCCGCCGCCCAACGTTACCTCCTCTACCAGACTTGCGATTCGAACAAAGCTATCTCGCGAGTATCAAAGACGCCGACACATGGGGACGGGTAACATGGATCACTGTTAGGGATCAGGTACGACCACTCAAGTTCGGCGCTGAGCTTGTTGGAAAAAGAAAGATACACAATGATACTACATCAAAAAACCATCAAGCTGATAACATTCTCACTCTTAATAGGTGCTTCTTCCTCTAATTCAGGGCACTCTCTGGACCCTGGCGCTGTCTGGCTGGCGATTCTGGAATCGCAATGCCTCCTTAAGTGGACATACACTTGGTAGCAGAATTCGCCGATGGTGGTACGAAGTCAACAATTGGAAAGTGCCTCCAGTCGGCTGGACAAAGGATCCGAAACTGGCCTCGCAAGCTGAGAATGTGAGCGCCACCTTGTAATAACCAAATAAACGCCCTCCGACCCGTGTGGCTGATGGTCCAGGAGTTTTTACAGTTCTATGATGCCGAGTTCTCCACTGCTGGGTCTGCTTGATTTGATTAGCTTCATATAGCAGACTGCCCGGCCTTGCGAGAGTGAGTCTTGTGCGACTGGCCGATTTTATTCTCTTACAAGCATGTTTGGCGTTGGTTTTGGGCGTTTCACCATTAAGCTTTCTACTCTTCAATCTCCAGAATTTGAGCCGTTCACTACCTTGATCAAGATGAGACTACTGGCTAAACATGGCATGGCTTATGAGAGTTCTTATTAGTGTCATCAAGTATAGGTAGACTTTTCTCTTGAACTCGCAATGTCCTCAATCATGTCCACTTCTGTACTGGCATCTATACAAGGCAAATGACAGGGAAGCACTGAAGATACACGCCTTCAATCTGTACGTTGACCGAGTAAAGTGCAAATACAAGCGTGACTATTCACATCTCAAGCGACCGGGTAGTTTCCGGTATTTCAGGTAGATGGCGGAACTTCAATGTCAGCTGGCTTTGGGCGACGCTCGTCCTGAGGCCTTGTCTGGGCCTCTGTTGGACCTTTCACTTGGGTGACTGAGCTTGACGCCTGGGGGTTATCCTGCGAAGCATTCAGCAGGGCAGACATCGGCATCCCGTTCGTTTTCGGGGCTTCAGGCTGCGACGCCGATGAAGTCTCTCCTTGGCTCGGCGTCGCCACTACCGGAGCCATTGTAGATCTTGAATCGGCAGCCAGGGGTGCTGTGCCGATGGCGGCCGTAGGTGTTGAAGGGGCCATTGAAAGAGGCTGTGAAGGGGGAGGAGGCTCATCGGAACCTTGGGATGCCTCGAATGCGCCTGGTTTGCTGTATCGGAGATGAACCATCAAGCTTCGAGGCTCTCCGTTGATCACGGATTCATCTCCACTCACGTCCTCTCCATCTTCTTCATCACCTTCCAAGTCATTCTCGTCTTCATCTCCTCCGTCCCACTCATTGCCGCTCTCATCAGACTTGGCCTCCGACTCGCCATCCAAATCATCCAGGTCGTAGCCAGAATAGCCGTTCGAACGAGACGACATACGGTTCCGTTGCAGTCTCTCTCTTTCGTCCTCTTCATTTTCGGAGTCCTCTCGCTGTCCACTCAGAAGCGACTCTCCATAGGCGCCACCAGCTCGGGACCTAACTTGTCGCCCGCTTGCCGTGAACTGAGGGCGCGCTGGTTCGCTCGAAGACAGTGCAGAGGAATTTCGGACGGACCGTCTGGTCGGCTGTTCATCGGAGAAGATATCTTCATCGTCGTCATATGTGTACTTGAGCTTTTTGCCGCGAGTGCGGCCTTCGTACAAGGAGAAACCTGGCTCCGGGCGCGCAAAAGCAGCCTTCCTTGCAAGCCGGTACTCTCGACGCCTGCGTTTCTGTGCAGTGATCAAAGTATGGTCAGCCAATGGTTCAGCGTTTGAATCCGTACGCATCGGGCGACTTACCTCTTCAGACGCCTCAAAGCGAGGAATGGCAGCCTGGATTCGCTCACTAAGCTTCTTGGAATGAACACTTTTCTCTTCTTGTAACCTATCGGCAATGGCCAGCATCTCCGGAATGTCGCCAGCAACACTCCACCAGGTCACGTTCTTCAGAGATGGGTTGCTTTCGCGGTAGAGTCGGAAGTGGGTATCATCCTGACCCTCGATGAGCCAGTACCGGCGTTTAAGGCTATCTCTGCCCCAAGGCTGGACTGAAAGTGGTTGATTCAGATCGTCATCATGGCGCGCCTGTTTGTACGATTCCTTTATCTTGGCTTGAACCGCATCGGACGAAGCGAGTGACCATAGGATCAGGGCTCGTAGGAGTTCGAGCTGCAGCGGAAATTGTGACGTTAGGCCTCAATGGGCGGGGTAAGAATTGATTAGAGAAGCCGTAAGCGTACCCGTTCTTCAGGCGACATAGTCGCAAAGGAGCGGCCACCGTGAAGTGGATTCTTCCCTTCCCAGGCCTTGGGCCATTGCGACTGATGTGTGTGTATCGCCTCCTCTAAAGGCCTCGTATAATGGTTTCGTCTGAATCGCCAAAATTCCATCGTCAGCGCAATGCTACTTTGTGAAGGCGCGGCCACGAACGCGCTAAGCGCGCCAGGTTGGCCAGGGAATTGAGTGGCGATCATACTCAACGTCCTTTTTCCGGTTCAGAACAAGTCCCAGTAAGGCGCACAGAAGCCGCTCGATCCATTCACCAGGTACCAGACCTTCAACTCCCTTCTCAATGTCCTGTGGACCAAAGTGTGGAAGGCTTCGCGGAAAGGCCTCGTGAAAACGCGCGCGGAACGTGACGATGAACTACATTTTGCGACAGGTCAGCACACAAGCCTCGAGAGATGAATGACGCGGCACTCAGAGTAGAAACACTTCGCGTTCATAGAAAAGATCTCCCAGCTTTGCATCACTCACCGCAATGGTAGGGTTATCTGCCAAGATGTAATCATGCGGCGGCGATGGCTCTCGTTTTGGCGGCGGAGTCTCGGACTCCTTCCTGAAGTATTTCGCGATACCGACAGGCTCGTCGAGGGCCATGGCGGTCTCATCATCCGTAGGAGGCGCCGATGATAGCGACGAGAGGTCGGAGTCCGATGTTGCCATGTTGGATGTTATGGGGGTAGATGCCAATGGCAAGTCAAGAGCGATGGAGCCCGCGCAAGGAAGCGTCACGTCGGCAATCGCGCCGGCGGCCGCAGTTCCATTGCTTTGAAAAAGAAAGGTGATTGCCATACAGCAACAATTAGGTAGACAGATCGGCAGGACCACCATTGGCAATAACAACAATCTAATGTCACCCCATCACTGCTGCCTGAATAGCCTAGTAGTGGCTCGACCGTCCGAGTCTCTTGTATCTATAGTGCTGTAGACTCGTACAGTCACCATAGCGTATAATCTGTCCATAGCCGTGCGTCTCCACGTCGCCCGGTTAGCGGGTATCTTATTTAAGAGGCTTTGACTAGAACAATACTTCTTTTGGGAGTATGGCTAAGGTACATTATGAAGAAGTTCAATTAACAAGATGCCTCTTATACTTCATGGATACAGATAGTGTAGTTGGATGTTGTTATATACGAAAATTCACTGAGTATCAAGGGCTACGGGCTCGAGAATCCGAGTACTCGGGGGCTCGGGGATCATAGAAGTACCGTCTTTTGCGCGCAGTTACCGAAGAGAGTAAAGCTTGAGGAGAGAGAGGAGGAACAAGAGATGTAGCAGAGAGCATCAACATAGTAGGGAGGACGCGTTGTGTCTTGACCCCAAATCCTACTTCTTTCTGCTCGTGGGGCTTCCTCAAGGCCTCTCTCGATCCGCGTCTACACTCCTCCTTCGCAGTCGGCTAATTGAATTGTGGTCGTCACGTCGTGACGAAGGCAATAGGGGCAAGTATCACCGCGGATAGATCCTGATATCGTCTAATTAATATTCGCCTAAGAAGCCCTATCCATCTTTTATATAGAATAGGGAAGCATCCATCCAGGAAGATTTATCTGGGAAGAGGTCCAATTTTGGTAGTATAGTCGTAGAAGAAGATGATTTAGGATAGCACTTGACTAAATGGTTTCTTCTACTCGCGGTCAGTACAGTTTGCAATCTAGGTCGTAAGCCTCCCTGAGTCCTTGTTACGCTCCCTTAGATCTGTGGTAAATAGACCTTCTGGGTCCGGCTCGAGTATCAGAGAGTCATCAGTTATAACGTGCTGTTCGTCCTTGACTCAGGCTTGCCTGTGGGAAGCATTAAAAGGGGCACACAGTAACAGGTAAAGGCGGCCGATAGAAACACTTGGGAACGAAGGTAAACTTCCCAAGACTGATAACAGGCCGCGCTTTGAAAGACTACATAGTACATACATTTCTGCAATATCATGATGAAAGTTTTGAGAACGATGTTTGAAAAGTACCATCGGAACTTCCGTCTGAAAAGACGATCCAAAAAGAGCCCTAAGTTTACTAAGGTATGCCACCTACCTAGGTACCTACTGACTGAACTTAGACTCATGGATCATGCGCCCGAGGACTGCAGCTACAGTAAAGACTGCAGTGTCTTCGCCATGAAGCTTGCTGTGTGAGTGTATCAGATACAGAAAAATCCATTCCCGGGTGCATTTATTGGCCGCAGTAATCAGATACGGTAGTAAGCTACGCAGAGCAACCAGTGTATTCTGCAATCGTGTAAACGCGCCCTATTCTGCAAGATAATGTTTCAATGTTCTGCAAATTATCCGATCATGTCTGCCAGATCGTCATTGCTTGATTGCATTGTTAGAAATCCAAGCGATAGAGTACTTTCAAGTCGTATCACACAGCAAGGCCTCGTAGATAGCATGCCTTCAGATCTTCGAAGCGACTCAGCCTGTAGTCACGCGTGACTAGAGCCTTCGTGAACACGAAGTCGTGGATCTTTCGGAAATCATCTGGGTTGGAAACAAGGACTACATTACTACACATGTTGACTTCGTAGTCGACATGTGATTTCTGAAAATCAGGCAAATAACTAAGGTTTAAAATTCGAGTTTAATCCTGAAGAGATAAGATGCGAGGTTCGGGCCTTGGACATTGCACCAGGGAGGGTGATGCCCAAGTTCTGATATCCCGAAACGTGAAGTCAGCTTCGGCACTCGAGATGAAATCATGAGCGCCAAAAACAAAAAGAGTGTCTTCAAACATCAAAGCCAAATCCGTCAAGGACGAGTGAATGCAAAACGAGGCGTTCGCATGTTATGGACATCTTTTATCTGCTGGTCGATTGAAGGCTTCGGGTCAGACGCGTTGACTTAATACCATCAACAAGCATGATGTAACTATAAGTGGATATGAATCACAACGAAACTCGAGGACTCTGGCCCTGCGAGGCTAAGACCGTACTTGACTGGCGTCAGGGCTACTGATAACATCACGTGACACAATGAGCCGCCTCCATCGGATGTTGCGTCAATAAGATTCATCAACAAAAAGAATTCAAATCAGCGTCCTGATATGGCAGCGATTCAATTATCTCCTGTAGAATGAACAAGACTTCTCAGCGGGAAATATCGCTTCAATTTGCGCTTGTGGTGTTGCTTGCTGGTAGGCTTGAAAGTCCTCAGGTCGGCCAACGAGCGGCAGCCCACTGCAGCCGGGGTCATGTGATTATCTAATCGATGGTTGCGCTAACGCTGATTCGGTTAGGTTAGCGACCGCACCCTAAAGCCCACACAGTCCCATTCCCCGAGCATTTCTCAATCTCCTCAACGACAAGTCCCATCTTCAATTCGAGGTACGACACTTTCCCTTCCCACTCGACTCAGTCTTTGCCGGCAATCGACTGGACCTGTCACTTCGCAAAAACTAACACAGGTCATCAATTAGACAGTCGCCATGGGTCGCGTTATCCGCAACCAGAGGAAGGGCCGTGGCTCCATTTTCAGTGAGTGCGATCGCATCAAAAATTCCAATCCCAGCCCGATCATCTGCGTCAGCGCGACAAACGACAGCAACGAGGAAAAAGCACGAGATTGCGATATCGAGGACACCAATTCGAATTCCAAAGACATTCAAATGCTGATACAATTTTTCTTCCCTCTATAGCGGCCAACACCCGTCTCAACAAGGCTCCCGCCCAGTTCCGTACCCTTGACTACTCTGAGCGTCATGGATACATTCGTGGTGTTGTGAAGGAGATTATCCACGATGCCGGCCGTGGTGCTCCCCTCGCCAAGGTCCAGTTCCGTCACCCCTACAAGTTCAAGATGATCAACGAGACCTTCATCGCCAACGAGGGCATGTACACCGGTCAGTTCATCTACGCCGGAAAGAACGCTGGCCTGACCGTCGGCAACGTCCTCCCTCTCGCCTCCATGCCCGAGGGTACCGTCATCTCCAACGTCGAGGAGAAGGCTGGTGACCGTGGTGCGCTTGGCCGTACCTCCGGTAACTACGTTACCGTCATTGGCCACAACGAGGATGGCAAGACCCGTGTCAAGCTCCCCTCCGGTGCTAAGAAGGTCATCAAGAGCACTGCCCGTGGTATGGTTGGTATCGTCGCCGGTGGTGGTCGTACCGACAAGCCCTTGCTCAAGGCCTCCCGCGCCAAGCACAAGTTCGCTGTCAAGCGCAACTCTTGGCCCAAGACTCGTGGTGTTGCCATGAACCCCGTCGATCACGTAAGTTTCGGCTCTTTTCCTGCCGAGGAAGCCTGTCCAGTGTCTTTTCCAGGGCGCAATCTAACGAGACTTCTGCATTACAGCCTCACGGTGGTGGTAATCACCAGCACATCGGTAAGGCCTCGACCATCTCCCGCTACGCTGCCCAGGGTCAAAAGGCCGGTCTTATTGCCGCCCGCAGAACCGGTCTGCTCCGCGGTACCCAGAAGACCAAGGATTAAGCGTGCTTTTACGTGGAGTTTTTGTTGTGACGGGTTGAAAATGGACTTCTGCAATGAGACATATGTATCTAGGCGAATGCGGATAGGCGTCCCATGCGCCCTTAGCGAATTAAGGTTGTGGCCACCATCCTTTTGTCTGACGGTCGAACAAAACCAGAAGGGTGATGGCGATGGGGTCCAAGGCTGGCCTCATCATGTCATGGCAGAACGGAAAAGTCAAAAAAGGCCCTAGACGGCTCTTGGAATGATACACCTTTTCATTTTTTTTCACACCCGTTCTGGTCCGTCCCTTTCGTAGGTTCAAGAGAGGCTTGACAGGGGTTGGAAAGTCACTGTTGTTGAGTGTACATCATCTTGAGACAATTCCTATCAGGGTGCTACCAGATGTATTCCAGCTAGGCTCTCCGCCCCAGTCAGACGGGCTTAATGGGCCATTCCCTCACTGGTCTATATATCGTACTAGGAACACCAGGTCTCCAGAAGCGTGCTTGATGATCTACCTCCATGAGCCCATTACGTGCTTTCGTCCAATAGTCGAGATTGAAGGAATGCGCCTTCGTCCCATCCATCTTAGCCCGTCGGCACCTCACGTGGCCACGGCTTGTCGAGCATGTGCATTGATCTCGTGTCCGTGAAGCATGAACCTCTCTCAAATCTGCAGATGCGCGAGTCAGGGTCTATGGGATGGACCGAACTGCAAGTAGGTATTCTGGGTTCTCTCGTACTTAGACTTCCGATTTGGCAAGAATTGCAACGGGTTCACTGGACGCTCTCAACCATGTTGGTGTGTATTGATCTTTTGGACCTGTCTGTGGACAGGAGTGAGCCGTGCGGCTGTCAACTCTCCCGTTCTTTTCGCGGAGACATTTAGACAACTGGGTTGGGCATTTTGTCAATGCAAACCTGGCCTTCTTGTCATACGAGGCGATGTTGGTTCTTACAAGGCGGGAGATGTACTGTAGGTAGTTTGTCTGACTGTTGAGAAATCTACCTCGAAGACACCGGTGACGTACTCGTAATTTGTGCCTCCACCTCCCCTGATGTGCCAGCACTACATTAGTACATCCTGTCTTTCTATCAATGGCATGGCGTGAGGTGGGCTCAATTAAAGTGTGGTACATCCAGCAATTTATGTATCACACAGTCAACAGATAAGTTCGCAAAATACGTCCAAGCATTGGGTCATGGGTTCTCTCCAACAATATAACGGGTCTAACACTTCCACTCCAGGAGTTTTGCTTTGGTTAGTCAAACATACGTAGACCGGGTTCCATAAAGCTGCCACGATCCAAGGGGCTGGTAGGTATATCTAGTGCATTGGGGCTACTTGCCTCGGTATTCAATTCAATTTCAAGCAGGTGGGAACTTCAAAGTTTGGTGATATCTATCAGGGCCAGGCAGGGACGGGAGAGTTCATGGTTGTTCTAGTTGAATATATGTGACTGGATATCCACCCGAGATTCACTCGCCACGTGAAAACCCGTTCGATCGGGGGTTCTGGGGAAGTTGGAACTCGCCCGCTCCTGAAAACAAGATGCAGGTCGCCCGCTAAACCGTGATTATTAGACTACAAAGAATAGTTCAGGTTGATATAGATTGCTACCTACTATTCTTACTGCCCCTACTCCACCTCAATCAGGCTCGAAACTGAACTATTGACGGGTGGGGTTTGAATCCATGCTGCTGTCAATATGACCAATCACAGCCCCAGGACCGGGTCCGACCCCAGGGAAGTTGGAACCTGAGTTCAATTGCAGACCACAGCTCCATTGCGGGCCATGTGACTGTTCGTAAGCTTGGGTGTGTTAAGTTGACTGTTCTAGTCCTCGACCTCCTCGATCATGGTTGACACATTTCAGCCTCAGGCCAGTTACCATCACAGTCTGACTGGAGTGTTTTGCTACGCAAACAAATCCTGTCTGCATCATGATCCGTGTCGCAGATTACTAGCTGTCTGACAGTAATCCTGGCTCACGATGAACGCTTCCGAGCCACTGCACAGGATCCCCCGTCTAGCCCAACCCACCCACACACTCACCTCCTCGCAGCGCTGGCGGGCCATCACCACACGCGACCCGACCATCAACAACTTCGTCTACGCCGTCCGCACCACCAAAATCTATTGCCGCCCATGCTGTCCCGCCCGACTTGCCCGGCGCGCTAACGTCCAATTCTTCGACACCGCAGCGCAAGCCGAGACCGCCGGGTTCCGAGCGTGTAAGCGCTGCCGGCCCCAGGCGGAAGGCACGGCGCTTGCAAACCACCCCCAGACGGCTGTCGTGGACCAGGCGTGTGAGACCATTCGGGCTCAGCTTGCGGTAGGGCTGAAACCGCGCTTGCAGGATCTGGCGGCTCAGGCTGGGTTGACGGCGAGTCACTTCCACCGGGTGTTCAAGAAACGTGTGGGCGTGACGCCTGGTCAGTACATGAGTGGTCTTGTCCAATGGGATTCCTGGTCAGGGTCGGACTCTGCGACACGCCTGAGTAGTGTCTCGGCTTCCAGGTCTGATGGTGGAGTGTCACTCTGCGAAATATCGGAGGAAATTTGTAGTGAGAACAGGTCCGTTGGGGGGATGAATGGTCCGTGGCCCGGGTCGATCTTACCGGGGTCCATGGCAGGGACATATTCACCTGAGATCCATCGAGACTGTGTTCTGACTGCCGATGCTGTGTGGAATGACTTTGATGCTCTGCTAGCGCTCGAGGCTGAGCCCGAGGCTGAGCCCAAGACACCATCGATGGCTACATTGGATCTAGACTTGCCCGGTCTTGACTCGGAGCTGGCCTGATTTGTAAATTTCGTGGTCATGAGATATGCCATATACAAACATTGCGTGAGCTCCTCCCCTCCTTGACACAGTTCCGCTTGGCAATTACAGTGAGAGGATGAACCATACCTTACACACATCGGGGACATGTGTACATTCACGAAGTTAGTTCCTGGATTGTACAATGTCCATAATCTGTACGTATCTGCTCTTCTAGAACAAGAGACCTCTGCCGGGCAGCGGTATATGGACCTGCAAATGTACTTACGCTATTACGCTGTAGTTGACCTCGTGCGTTCTGCACGTGTTCCAACCCGCCCGTTGTTCCCAGCAGATCGAATCCCTCGGACAATAAGCGGCGGTCCAGGCGCTTGGAGTCGTTCAAGGAAGCATTTGGGGTCTACCGTCGAGTACACTGAAGTACTGGACACGGCTAGAAACGGTAGGATCGTCGGACCCCTCTGTTCTAGATCGCGGGCCCCGTAAACGGTGCCGATATGCGCGCAGGCGGCATGTGGCCGGGTACAATGTAGTGAATGTACTAATGTTGCATCGAGTCATCGACTCCATCGAGGACGTTCGTGGGGGACGATCGCTTGTCAGTCATGATCAAGTAACTGAATGATAAGTATGTTAGGTAGTGATGTACTAGCAGTCATTTGTCTGAGTCTCTTCCTTGACTCGGTTATGTGAGACTTATCCCTCCTAATCAGATCGTTATCCTAGTGACTTGGGAAACCACTTCACTGCCTTATTTCCCACTTCTTTCCATTCTGGTGGGGGTATGGTCAACAGGGACAACCAGATATCGGAATGTCTTGCGGCGTATACGCCGTATACATCGTAAGTCTCCACGTAAGCTTCGTATTCGAGATTGCCGTGTAGCATTGTACTTAAGGACTAAGTACGATTTCCACTCACATATGGCTGCGGAAACTCGATCTAGGAGTACGAGAGGGACACCAACACCCAAGACGAAACAGTGATGAATGAGTACAAGATAATACGTATTTTGCATCCTGTATGACCATTGCCACCGTTGCGACTTGCGACTTGCAAGTTGCCAGTGACTTGTCTCAAAGGAGTTTTCCTTGAAACGCGGACGAAACCAACCCCTTTTGAATGCGGCATCCGGGGCTCCGTGCACTTCTTCTTCTCACCCACAACTCCTGCGACCACTCCTAAGTTGCATGGCATCATGTTATGAGAAGCGCCAATCATGATATATACGGCTGAAACCTGCTCGTACAGCAGTGAGACTGAGCAGTGAGCACCGGAGCAGTCCACCCACTTAGTCTAGACTCTAGAGTATGTGATAGCATGGTAGATCAACTACTCCAGTACTAATCGCTTTAAGTGGGTTTCATAAGAGAGCGTCTGCTTCGATCTCTCACAGTACAGTCTTTCTATGTACGTAAATATCAGAATATCTTCGAGAGTGATATGAAGAACAGCGGAAAAGGGACAATATCAGTGGTCCAACACTCCGAATCGTCCCTTGCAGACTTTGTAGAGTACATCAGTACACCAGTACTTCAGGCTGTAGGCCCAACCTGTTGGCTTGCTCGTGCTCTCCAGTCTCAGTGGTCCTGTCCCCTGTGGGGTGGCAAACCTTTTGAGAACCGGTTCTGGAATCCACGAGGTGGTGAGTGGGTTCGGTGGATTGTGTGGACGATTGCGTCCGGCGGTTCACTGAATGGCTGGTTCAGATAAATTTAGCATTTGACGAGAGAGAAACAGAGCCAGCGGGACAAAGAGAGAGAGAGAGAGAGAGAGAGAGAGAGAGAGAGAGAGAGAGAGAGAGAGCGAGATTCGTCCCAAAAGCAAGCATAACGTTCGGATCTCAGACCCCGGTACCTGGCGTTCCAGTAGGAGACAAGCTGCGGATGTTCAACCCAGGGGCCATTTCGCAAGAGTACTACGGTACCTGTGAGGCTAAGTACTGAGTACTCAGTAGTAGTAACTTACTACCCAGGACTTGCTAGGAGGACGTTGCTCAGTCCAGGTACACAGGACTCCAGGAGTGATGGGACTGGACTCCCGAGTACCGGGGCCTCGTTGTGCTGCGCTCCTTGGCGAGAGCGACCTTTGCCTCTCCACTTCATCGGCCCACCAACGCGTGTCACTGCAGGAGAAGGTACCCTCCAAGAGTCTCCATTCACGATTCGGTCGGGAAAAAGCATATTCAGCAGGGCGACTGAAGCCATGGACACTTGGAAAACACTGCAGCACCCGGTTCTTGAGCCACCAAGATCCTGGTTGTGAATTTAAGTTTTCTAAAGAACTATCAACCCAATAAGCAGGCCCGCTGGTCGGCAAGAGCTTACCGTTTCTCCATTATTCTATAATCTACAGTAATAATCTATACTACTAGATTAGTAGACACTTTATAGGACTAAATTCTAATTGTTGCTCGGGGTCCAGAATTTGGATGGATACTAGACTCTGAACCACAGCAAGTTCCTGCCACGAGTAGAGTTGACTGAAGCCGTAGTCATTTCTAAATCTGTCGTCTGCTGAAGAGGTAAGGAGTCCCATCCCAACTGATGTTGGACTTACGTAGAACTGTCTGTACTTACATTCCGGTTGTTCTTCTTCTCCACCGATCGACATCCACAGCGTGTCTGCATGCAGGGAAGCCTCGACTGAGACCGAACCCGAGATTGCATTCATTCTGGAATCGCCCGTTTGGGTCGCGGTGGCGCATCCGACAAATATTACCCACGATTTTATGTGACCCAAATCCACGATGATTTCCCAAAAAAGCATCAATGAGGGGGTGGGGAAACAATCAGATTCAGGAGCGACAAATCAACTCGCAACACTCCGGACACTCTGGACACTCTGCGACGCCTACTACTCGACTCCGGCGACAAAGTGACAATGAGCCAGCGTCCTGCGCGTCTGGAAGTAGCTCCGGTGTTCTAATCCTGGACAAAGTCCTCTTTTGACCTCGCCTCTTCTCTCTTTGCTCTTTCTTCTCCAATTGCCCCCCCTTTCTTCCAATTCCACCTCGGTGGCTGCCTTCCCAACCCCCCTTCCTGTTCATCTCTCTCCCCCTCTGACCTTTCTCTCTCTTACACACTTCGGCCCCCCTCTTTTCTCTTCTCCACGAGCAGGCTGCTGGCGGGTGGACTATCCACAACACAGTCACACACACACATCCTCCCATCTCGTGCAGGGAGTTTCACTCGCAATCCATCTTCCAAATCGTGACCCTTGTCGATCCGTCTTTCGTTGAGGTCACGTCACAATCGCTTTTTACGTGACATTCGTTGTATTGACCGACCCGATCCACCCGTTTCACTCGCTGTGCTGGGCATAGTAATCGGTCGTGTGACCTCCCAGAACCCTCTTCCATACTTCGATCAACACTCAACACTCAACACTCAATTCCTACTCAATATTCAAAACCACACCCATCATGCATATGAACAAGAGAATCGGTCGCCTGAAGCAGTGGGCGGGTGAGCGCATGGGCGGCGAGGTGAAGACTTGCCAGTCTGATGATTTCAAAGCCCTGGAGACGGAGATGGGGGTGCGACAAGAAGGTATGATCTGGAGAAAATCATCAATAAAAAAGAGTCCTCGCGATTCCCCCAGTCTTTGATCACAAGCTGACAAAAGTATCTCCAGGCGTCGATCGTATCCACAAGTCCATGACGGCGTATGTCAAGGCCATCTCGAAGCGTAGCGAAGGCGATGACAAGGAGAAGACCCTTCCTATTGCGCACCTCGGTAGCAGCATGGTGGCTCACGGAGAGGACTTTGATGGCAATTCCGAATACGGACAGTGTTTGACCAGTAAGTTTACATGGTGTGGATGCAGTGTCGACAAACATCCCTCTTCTTCATTCCTTCAGTTCAGCAATCTGACGTGACCCAGTGCTCGGACGGACCGAAGAGCGCATCGCGCGCATTCAAGAGAGCTACATCTCACAGGCGACATCGAGCTGGCTTGAGTCGCTGGAGAGATCCTTGGCCCAGATGAAGGACTACAATGTACGTGACGCACGATAACTACTCATCGAGAGTGATCCCTAACAATTCTTTTTGTCAATCCACAGCACGCTCGGAAGAAGCTGGACAGCCGTCGACTGGCTTACGATACGTCTCTGTCGAAAATGGAAAAGGCGAAACGGGAAGATTTCCGCGTGGAGGAGGAGCTGCGCACGCAAAAGGTCAAATATGAGGAGGCCAACGATGATGTGATTCGCCGCATGCAGGACATCAAGGACGCCGAAGCGGAGAGTGTGATGGATCTGGGTTCCTTCTTGGAGGCCCAGCTCGAGTATCACGAACGATGCCGGGAGGTGCTGCTGCAGCTTCGCAGTGAATGGCCAGCCGGGTGCAGCCAAACGCCGTCCCCCCCACGACGTCCCAGCCGAGCTCGGTCGAACACGGCTCATTCGTATCAGGAACGATATGAACCCCTGCAGGAGGAATTGGAGACGGTGACGGAGAACCGACCCACGATTCGATCCAACCGGACGGTCTCAAACTACGGTGGCGACTCATCCGCACGCGAGGCGTATCCCCCAACCAGCGGTTACGCGCGACCAATCCTCAA
The DNA here is from genome assembly GCA_014839625.1 of Penicillium ucsense. Classification (NCBI taxonomy): domain Eukaryota; kingdom Fungi; phylum Ascomycota; class Eurotiomycetes; order Eurotiales; family Aspergillaceae; genus Penicillium; species Penicillium ucsense. The sequence goes on from WIWV01000004.1 coordinate 253,338, forward strand.
CCGAACATCCACCTTCGAAAGCCCGACTCAACTGCGACACGAGACCTCCCCCGCGTCCAACCAGTGGATGCATCGCACCGCGAGCGATAACGTGGTGCCTCGGCGGAACAGCGTGCAACCTGCTGGAGGACGATTCCTCGCGGACCCATACGCGGATTCGGAGGCCAGCTCCTATGGTCGCTCCAGCCCCGAGCGAGCATACAATGGCCGTTCGATCTCCCCTGCGACCTCTCATGGCAGCGTGCCTTCCCGTCGTCCCAGCTCCACTGCGTTGAATGCGTCGGGCATGACGAAGAAGGCACCTCCACCACCCCCTTCGCGTGCGAAGAAGCCGCCACCTCCACCACCGCCCATGAAGCGGTCCTTGGTCACGGTGACCGACCTGTAGGCTCGCCCAAGTCCGTGGAGAATGGCGAACGTAATCTACTCTGGCCAGTAGCTGGTTTCCTCTTTCAACTGCTGTCGCCCAAGCTGGGGGATGCATGGGCCGGTACCCCTTTTTTTTTCAGTCGCTTGCTTTGATCTTAGTCACTGCTTTCCGCGGCGGCTTGCCAGGAGCGCAATCAAAAACGCCTTGCTTTTCTTTCATATTCTTCACAGCTTTCGTTCGCTGATACTTTCCTACCGATGCTGGTGTGTTTAGTGGATTGAACTTTGCTCTCTCTGGGGACGAGTTCAAGGAAATCTGTCCTTCTCTGTCTTTGTATCACCAGTCATACAAGCAAGCCTATTACCTTCTTCAATTGTCCCCGTTTTCTTCCATCTGCGACATTGGAACCTTAGTATTGAAATGGATGCAGCCTTGTGCGTTTTCGAGTCAATTATATGAGCCTTGCGCTTGCATCCAGGTAGGTAGTAGGCGTTAGAAGATGCTGTTCAATCGTATGTTCTATTTGAGAAAGATATATCTAGTCGACGGGTACTGGGCCTACTAGGTGGCTGCCGCACCTTAAGGTACGAGATGAATTAAAGGCCCGGCTGATGCCACGATTGACCTACCTCAGCTATGCGGTGGGAGGGGGATGAACTCCCAGGATGGTGGTTCCGCCTGATAGAGAGATCTATTTATTGCGTGGTGACTTGATCAGTCATTGCACCGGTAGGACAGGACAAGAGAGTTGACTGAATAGAGTGACAATCAAGAATTCTAGAGAAATGATTGAATTAGTAGGTCATCTTATCATCTCAGGCCCTTCATCTTGTAAGTGGTCGAGGAAATGGAGATTGGATGCCTTGAGTCTCAGGCGAGTAAATGCTCCACATGTACTAAGGTAATGTACTCTTGTAGTGTCTCAGTGTACGATAGCGGTATTCAAAGTGCGCGGTACTCGGCGTAAGCCCAAGCACACATAGCTGAGTCAGCACCCAGAGCGGCCTCGTGACCACCCGTGACCAGCACAGGAAATCTCCTCTCGCGGCCCTCCTGTTGTGAGTCGCCCTGTCGCCTTCTCCAGCGAAAGCACCAGGTCTCCCCGAGCGAGTCGCGCAACTCGGTCCCCTCTATCTCCATTTCCATCCATCCACCTCTGCGACGCGCCATAACCAGCGCAAGTTAACTTTTTTTTTCTTGCGTCCCCCCCCTTCTCCATCAGGCTTACGCGCAGCCCGTCACGCTTACTCGCTTTTCCAACTCTCCGTATTGTCCCCCAGCAAGCAGCAATACCCGCACTTCCCACTCTGCCACCCAGCTCCATTCATCGATCGCATCCCCGAAGCTCCGGCCACCAGGCCCAAATATCGTCCCCCATCCATCGCCAAGATTCTCAACAAGACCCGTTGATATTACCTCAAGCTCACTTATCTCTCACCCCCCGCCCCCCGGCGCGCACCTCATCACCCATCCGATTGCCCACCACCTACGGTCGCGCTACCTGTTCCTCCCTGTCCCTCCTGGGCGCGACCTGGTATCGTATTACCGTGGAGCCATCGCATTATCTAGGCCACGCTACCTTCCGTATCGGCTCGCGTCGCGTCGCAACTTTACGCCGCTTTGGTTCACTATCTATGAATTGATAAAGTAACGCAAATCTTCATCATGGCTTCCTTGCAATCGGCGCCTACCATGGCGCCAGGCAATTACGCCCTACCAGCCAATCTTACCCAGCAACATGTGCAGGAGGTTCTTCAGGTTAGTGTTGCACATGCTTCATTGTAATTGAGCTGCATATAATCATTTTGCTCCGAATACCTATATTGTCACTGCCCTTCTGCTGCCCCGTATGGTCTTTGCGCTTGCTACGGCCTAATCTGATACTGCCACAGAAATTCAAGCAGATGCAAGAGCAGGGTGTCAGCCCTAATGACCCCGAGTACATCAAAGCCCATCAATTGCTCGCCACCATACAGCGTCAGCAAGTCTTGAAGCAGAAACAACGTCAGCAACAGGCGCAACAAGCTCAGCAACAGGGTCCTCATGCCATGAACATGAACGCGCCCCAGAATGGCGCTATGTCTGATGCTGCTGCCAACGGACTTCACGGTCAGTCGTTCTTGTCCTGGACACGAGCCAAGTATGACGATCCTTAGTACTGACAGAAGGTGATCTCACCATAGCTCGAAACCCATCCGCTTCCTCAATGACTGGACTAAATGCCGACAGCCAATCCGCCAATCTCCAACCTGGAGTCAACCGCAAGGGGCCAACTGTTGGCGGAGGAAGCTTCTCGGCGGAGCAATTGGCTACTCTTCGAAATCAGATCATGGCTTTCAAGACACTGTCCAAGAATCAGCCTATCGCGCCTGCCCTACACCAGCAACTGTTCCCGGCCAAGAAGTCACAGCAATCTAATATGACCGACAAGCCCACCGCATCAGAGAAGGGAGTGGACGGTCAAGACAACAGTGCTGCGGCGTCCTCGGGCGACGCCAATGGTGAACCTGCCGAGAAAGATTCGTATACACGATACGACCTCAGCGAGACGCCTCTTCACAAGGTCATCAACTTCGACGGCCACAAGCATCGCATCAACCGACCTCGCGTTCCAGCTCTGGAGTGCACTGGTATCGATTGGCGTCGGGTTCGTGAGGACCGTGAGTTGCTCGTGTACAACCGCATGTCGGCTCGTATGAAGGAGCTGGAGAAACTTTCAACCAGTATCGGTGTTTGGGACACAAGCAAAAGTGATGCGCCTACTGGAGACGACTCACTGAAGTTGAAGGCTTTGATCGAGCTCAAGTCGCTCGGCTTGCGGGCCAAACAGCAAGCTTTGCGAGAGAAGATTCGCCGGTCCGGATTTGACGCCGCTGAGACCAACCAGACAAACCGAGCTGTGCATCGTCGCATGAAGCGCCCCTCTCTCCGTGAGGCGAGGATTACCGAGAAGCTCGAGAAGCAGCAGCGCGACGCCCGTGAGACACGTGAGAAGAAGAAGCAGTTCGATCAGCTGCAGGCTATTCTGACACACGGCCACGAGATGGCCACTGCTTCAGTAGCAAGCCGTAATCGCTCAACCAAGCTGGGCCGCATGATGGTCCAGCATCACCAGCACATGGAGCGCGAAGAGCAGAAGCGTGTCGAGCGTACTGCCAAGCAGCGTCTGCAAGCCTTGAAAGCCAACGATGAGGAGACATACCTGAAGCTCCTGGGACAAGCCAAGGACTCTCGTATCTCCCATCTGCTTGGCCAGACTGACAAGTTCCTGAAGGAGCTTGCGAACTCCGTGCGCCAGCAGCAGCGGAACCAAGCCGAGCGTTATGGCGATAACGAAGACTTCGTGGACGAGGACGAAGAGATCGTCGACAGTGACGAAGATGACGATGGAACCGGCAAAAAGAAGATGGACTATTACGCTGTCGCCCATCGTATTCAGGAGACCGTTACGGAACAGCCATCCATCCTTGTCGGCGGTACCCTGAAGGAGTACCAGCTTAAGGGTCTCCAGTGGATGATCTCACTGTATAACAACAACCTGAACGGTATTTTGGCGGACGAAATGGGTCTTGGAAAAACGATTCAAACCATCAGTTTGATCACTTACATCATTGAAAAGAAACGAAATAACGGACCTTTCTTGGTCATTGTGCCACTGAGTACTTTGACCAATTGGACACTGGAGTTTGAGAAGTGGGCACCTTCGGTCACGAAGGTGGTGTACAAAGGGCCACCAAACGCTCGCAAGCAGCAACAGCAACAAATCCGGTGGGGCCAGTTCCAGGTTCTCTTGACGACTTACGAGTACATCATCAAAGATCGCCCTATCTTGTCCAAGATCAAGTGGGCGCACATGATCGTTGACGAAGGCCATCGTATGAAGAACGCGAGCTCCAAGCTCAGCAGCACCTTGTCGACTTACTATCACACCCGCTACCGTTTGATTCTCACTGGTACACCCCTCCAAAATAATTTGCCTGAGCTGTGGGCGTTGCTCAACTTCGTTCTGCCAAACATCTTCAAGTCAGTCAAGTCTTTCGATGAGTGGTTCAACACTCCATTCGCCAATACAGGCGGTCAAGACCGCATGGATCTCACCGAAGAAGAGCAGCTGCTCGTCATTCGTCGTCTGCACAAGGTTCTCCGTCCATTCTTGCTGCGTCGTCTGAAGAAGGACGTGGAGAAGGATCTTCCTGATAAGCAAGAGCGTGTCGTCAAGTGCCGTTTCTCTGCTTTGCAAACCCGCTTGTACAAGCAATTGGTCACTCATAACAAAATGGCCGTCAGTGACGGAAAGGGTGGAAAGACCAATGTTCGTGGTCTCAGCAACATGCTGATGCAGTTGCGAAAGCTTTGCAACCATCCTTTCGTATTCGAACCAGTTGAAGACCAGATGAACCCCAGCCGCATGACGAATGATTTGTTGTGGCGAACCTGCGGTAAATTCGAGCTTCTGGATCGAGTCCTCCCCAAGTTTCGCCGCACCGGTCACAGGGTCCTCATGTTCTTCCAGATGACACAGATCATGAACATCATGGAAGACTTCCTTCGCATGCGTGGTCTCAAGTACCTTCGTCTTGACGGTGCCACAAAGTCCGATGATCGTTCCGACTTGCTAAAGTTGTTCAACGACCCCAACTCCGAGTACTTCTGTTTCTTGCTGTCCACCCGTGCCGGTGGTCTTGGTCTCAATTTGCAGACTGCCGATACCGTCATCATCTACGATTCCGATTGGAATCCTCACCAGGATCTGCAAGCTCAAGATCGTGCTCACCGTATCGGCCAGAAGAATGAGGTTCGCATCTTGCGACTCATCAGTTCAAACTCTGTCGAGGAGAAGATCCTGGAACGTGCGCAGTTCAAGCTCGACATGGATGGCAAGGTTATTCAGGCCGGAAAGTTCGATAACAAATCAACCAGTGAAGAGCGAGACAAGTTCCTGCGAACTCTGTTGGAGTCCACTGAGGACACTGAACAGCTCGGTGATCAGGATGAAATGGAAGACGATGACTTGAACGAGATTATGGCCCGCTCTGAAGAAGAGCTTGCTCTGTTCCAACAAATGGACAGGGAGCGAGAGCAGACTGACGAATACGGACCTGGTCGTCGTTATCCTCGATTGATGTGTGATGAGGAGTTGCCTGATATCTACGTTCAAGAGGATGCTCCTATCACAGAAGAGCCCATCACGGAAGTATACGGTCGTGGCGCCCGTGAGCGTAAGGTCAAACGATACGATGACGATATTCCTCTTGAGGAGTGGACGAGACTCGTCGCTGAGTGTGAAGAAAGCGGCGCGAACATTGACGACGTTGTCGAGCAATACTTGCAGGAACGTGAAGATCGCAAGGCTCGCAAGGAGAAGAGGAAGCTTAAGGCTCAAGGTGCTATTGAATCCTCTCCCGAACCCGTCGAGAACGACGAGACTCCTCCCCGCAAGCGGCGTCGTGGACCGGCTCCCAAGCGCAAGGCGGAAGAAGTTGCCGAAGAGACACCGCAGCCCAAGCGCAAGCGCGGTCGTCAGCCCAAGATTCCCGACACTCTCAGCAACTCTGATCGCGCAGCTTTGACCAGCATTGTCAACAGCGTGATGTCATCCCTGAAGGAGATGACCGAAGAAGTCGAGCTGGAGGAATCTGACGGCGAAGAGGGTGGCACTGTACTTCGCTCGATCATCGAGCCATTCTTGAAGCCTCCCCCTCGCCACCACTATCCCGCTTACTACAAGATCATCCAGAACCCTATTGCCATTGACATGATTGAGAAGAAGATCAAGCGTGATGATTACCAGAGCCTGAAGGAGTTCCGGGATGATATCCATCTTCTCTGCGAGAACGCTCGGACTTTCAATGAGGACGGCAGTCTTTTGTTCCAGGATGCCAATGCCATTGAGGTAAGTCATCTTGTGTTGTTCGGCAGTTCGTGGGCAAAAAAGACCTTTGATTGCTGACAATGAAACAGGCCAAATGCGTGGAAGAGCTCAAGAAGCTCACCGCGGACCATCCGCAGTTTGCTAACTTTGATGGCGGCGAATCCGTTGCGGGTGAGGGCCAATCGACCGGTGGTCCCTCCGGCCCTGCTACCCCTCAGACGACCGGCACTCCAGCTCAACCAAAATTGAAGCTTACCTTCAGCAAACCGAAGGAGGAGAGCGCCACCAGCGCTGCGACGAGTATCGCCAATGGTCCCGACGGCGAGGATGAATAAGTGTCCTTGCATTTCAATGCGATTTGTTCGACTCTGTACTTTTGATTGTTTTAAGATCGGGGAGTCTTGATTCTTTCTCCCCTTTGTGTTTTATGAAACCTTTTGAGTGCGGAAAAGAGGCGTTTGTTCCACCATGACCTTCTTTTTTCACAATGAGTCAGGGGTGGGTGGTTGGAGTTGGTGTGAATTTTCCCTTCAACGAGTGCCCGGCTGCCCGCTAGCTCATGGGCATGGCTTTCTATTATCGTTTCAGTTCTTTACCCTTTCATGAGCGCGCTCCTTTCTATTCAATGGGTTCACACGCTTCATTTGTTTTTTAAAGTCCACGAGGTTGATTTCCTGGATGATGGCACGCGGTCAACCGACGTGCACTTTTTATGTTCTGAGTATGTACTTTTTTCACAACGCAGAGATTTAACTTTAAAAGGAATGGATTGTCTCAGTGCGCTCTCTGTTACTGTGTTGCCCTGCCTGATCTTGCAAGACGAGTTGATGTAGTTCGGAAGCGACTATTTGACGCATCCGACTGACTGGACAAGTTGTCCCGGACTCCCAGACTCCCGGGCTCTTCTGGAACATCACATGCCCGGCAAGGTAAACAAAAGCCCAAAGTAACAACATGACAGCCCCCGGCCTGCCATGGCGAAACTCAACTTCCAAGGCTGACCCTCTCAGTCCCCGCGGGCTTCCCACCCACCCTCAACCCGAATCCAACCGTTCCAAGTCTAGTAGTCCATCACATGTCCCAGACAGAGCTGGGTGGCTCACGCTCTGCAATGAGTCTACTACTGTATTTTGTTGATTCGTACGGCTCAGCGTCCCTGCCGGAGATGTCCCTGTGTCTGCGGCGATCGTTGAATATCTTTCGATATACGGGTTGTTCGTGTCGTCTCCGTTGTTGCTCTTGCGTGTGTGCGTGAGACGTGTGTTGTGTTCTTGGGTCTTCGGGGTACGAGGCACAGTGGTCGTGTAAGTATTTGTCTGGAACTGTCTGGTTGGTAGCGTGTCGGATTGATGTGTTCAGTGTTGGGCTTTCAATGCCCGGCGGGATGGATCCGGTCTACTGGTTGATTCTGGGATGATGACGATGATGCTGATGATGATGCTGGAGGAGGTTGAGTGGGAGAAAGTGAATGTTCTGTCTTGCGTGAATGGGAATAAGTGAATAAGACCATGACAAAAAGGCAATTTGCATGAGTTTTTACTGGTCATGTTGGCGATTGGCTTGGCTACACTGATGGATGGAAGAGGGTGAGGGATGTTGACTACGGGAAATGCGCTGACGAACTTTGCAAACGTGATGGGGAATAGGGTGTGTATGTACTATGTACACGTGCTGGGGAATGACCGATCTATGAAGGTTTCAGGTTACAACAAGGGGGAAAAGGCCCAGCCTATCGGCACATGACACGACAGGCCCCGGAATAGAAAAAAAAATCACAAGGCGCCAGTGAACAACGTCTCCTTTGAGCGCAGTCGAGGCGCAGATGTATTCGAGCCTCGACATTCAATCGCAAAGCGACCATCTTGCCGCGTCTCAAGGAGAGCCGGCTCACTTGGATCGATAGCGCCTTGACTATATTTCTCGAGGGCCTCAAAGACGTGGCCGAAGACCTGCCGATCCACGTCCGACGCCCAGAGGAAATCCAGATGTTCGTATTCGGGGATGGCCTTGGCGACTGTTTCGCGGGGAAGACCCTGGAGCATGACGTTGATGTCAACGAGGCTGTCGCTGTCTCCGTACAGAAGGACGATGGGGGTCTTGATGTTTCGGGTTGGGTATTTCACGGGCTTGTAGAAGCGTTCGCTGGCCACGACGCTGAACGGAGCGTGAGTCTCGTCGTCGAAGAATTGAAAGTTTTTGTTGCGGATGATTTGGAACCAGTGCACGACGGACTTGGTGCTGGTGAATGAGTACAGATGCAGATAAGCGGCGAGCTTCTGCGTTCGGGAGATATTACGACATTTCCAGTTGAACAAGGCCCGAAGGGCCATGTCGATGATCCGAACGTAGATGGGTGGATAGAGGATCGTTTGCCACATGGTCGTGGATGAAAGTATACTGCGTCGACCGAAGAGGAGGAATAGGAAATCGGGTGACGCTTTCATCAGCGAGTCGACGATACGATTGCGCAAGCCCGAGGGAGCCATGGCGGGTGCCAGTGCCACGAAGACGTCGACTTTCTGATTCAGCAATGGATGGATCGATAAGGTCGCAAAGGCTTGCGCTGTGCCTTGTGAGAATCCAATATAAGACAATGACGGCTGGCCGGTCACACCGAGAATGTACTCAATGCTGTCGGGAATATCGTGAAAGGCGAATTGATCGATCGAGAAATCCCAGAACTCATTCGACCCCGGCGAGAATCGAATGCATTTCTTGGCATACTTGTTGCCGCGATTGTTCCCCAGCCAGACGTCGTACCCCTGCTCGACGAGCCGGAACGGCAGACATCTCTGTTCATCTGTGAGGGCGACCCACACTTCACTGCACATGAGCAGGCCGTGGTGAAGATAAACGACCTTTTTGCTGATACCTCCTGTTCCTTGGTTGACTTTTGTGTTCTCCTCGCCCTTTTTGTAGGCCAATCGGTGGAGTCCAAGCAGATATCCATCGCCGGTCTGAATAATATGCTCTTCCGCTTCATACCCGAAGAGAGAGCAGATCTCTGTGAAATCGGACGCTTCAGCTATCGCGGCCGCAAGTTTCTCTTCCTGGGTCTGTTTGCCTCGTGGCTCCGTAGATACAAATCTGTTGAAGAGAGACTTTGACTGCTCATAGCAGAAGTGGATGATGGGCAGTGCTAGTAGTTCCATTTGTCAGTATTGGTAGTCTGGGGAGGAATTGGGAAACGAGTCGATGCGGACTCACGAAGGCAGAATGTGATCAAGTGAATGACCGTCTCAAATAGAACCAGTAACAACGATGCGAAAAGCGCCAAATACTCGAACCTTGTGCCCCCTTAATTTAGTTCACTTTTTCCTCGAGGTATACTTCACTCGGCAGGGCGAAACGTACCAAAACAGTCGCCCGATAAGGGGAACACGCGCCATGGTTGTAATTGTTGATGGCTCAGATCAACAAAAATAGGGATGGGCAGCTCATCTGCCCTCTCATGAGTGATGTCCACCTGAAACAGGCAGTGGAAGTCTTCATTGACGGGGGATAAGCAGATGAGAGTCTCACGCCCTCGACGTCATGCTCAGGCACAAGCATGTGAAAGGAGTGCTTACCTCATCCCCGCCCGGCGCCCATTTGGGACTTCAGGTTCCGACTCTGGGCCTCAGGCCAATAAGCGGCGGACGTCGAATGACCCGCCTGAATTCCCCCGAGCATCGATGCGCCGATAGCCATCTTAGCAGGCCGTTCGTGACATAGTCTTGTGTCTGTGTCCATAGGATCACCATGCCTAGCTCATGTCAGGACATCAGTGAGTACGACCCAGTGCTGTGTGACTTCTTGTTGCCGTTGCTGTGCGACCTTTTGGTGGTGCGTGTCAAGTGCCTCGAGAATCAGATGAGCTGACTGCGTGTTTGTAATTTGATCAGGAGAGGCGCTGGCCCAATGCCTGCAAGAGTCGGACTGTATTATGGTGCAGCGGCACACACCACGTGAATGTCTCTCATCACCACTCGCCGAACAATTACCCATGAAGTGTCAGCAGTTGCGCAAAGGGTTTGCCGAGTGCAAGTGAGTATAGATCATCCCCTCGGGTCGAGGTCGGAGAAAGTTTTCTGTGAAACCTTTGCTAGAGCTGTAAAGCGCTGATCTGTGGTTCTAATTCCAGGCGTGGTATGGTTGATATGCGCAAGCGATTCCGAGGAAATCACCCTGTCTCCGTCAAGAAGGAGATGGACGAACAAAAGTCGGAGTCATCGGGACAACTATACGCTGGACGCCCAGCATACACGACCGTCAAGGAATTGAGCGGCGACGAAGTTCAGATGGACCCCGAGAAGACCCGTGGACTGTGATCCCCGTCAATCGACGAGCATGCGGTCACGGGCTACTAGGGGAACGGACTTGCTCGTGTGTGTACATTGTACGATTCGACTTGGAAGAGATCTGTGGGGTTGCATTGTATTCTACAAAGGAGATACTGCTGTATCGTGCTGGCATGGTCCGGAGTTCAAATTTTGATTTACTGTGGCGTACTCTCCATTCCTGCCTTTTCAACACCATGACTCGATTACAAGGCGTTCTCAGGTCATTCAACACTGGTTGTGCCTACTTCCATAGAATCGCAAAAGCAGGCTGTGATGCTCGGCAGAAGTAGGTTCAACTAGTTCGTACCCGGGAAGGATCGCCTATTTTCATGTGCGGAAATAGTTCTGTTGGCAAGAGCTGGAGGTCTAAGGGGATAAGTTTGATATGTTAAGAGGTGAGTTTTTGCGTGGTAAGCGTCTACTACCGCAGTATGAACACACCAGCCTGATTCCTACAAGACAATGTGACTTCATTTTGCAGCCTCCAACTGTTCGCGATCCTGCAGCGACGCTTTTGACTCCACAAGAAGAACACAATGAAATCGACGGGTTTCAGTCGTGATCTAAGATTTTGAGGCTAGAAAATGAAAAGAATATACACAGCCCGTTGCGGGTTTCATCTCGCTAAAGAGCCTGTCACAGAAGATCGTATCGTAAGAGTGGTATCCGCTTACTGAGTCTTCTTGAGCTTTTCGGTAGCTGGAGCCGAGTACAGCCAGACAAGAACGAACGCCAGGAAGCCACCGATCACCGACCACAAACCGGCGATCCAAACCCATCCAGCGGAAATGTCCCAGCTGCGCGGATACTCGTCGTGTGCAAAGTGACGCACGGTCACTTCATGCTTTTCCTCAATGTTGGTGAAGAAAGGTCGCTTATAGTTGATGCGGAAAGAGAAGATACCGTGTTGATCGGGCGTGGTGAACTTGGTGCTGTAGATGGTGCTAGTCTCCGTGCGGCCAACGGGCTTCAAGGCCAGGCGATGGAAGGGTGAGAGCATGGTGAATTCCAGCTGGAGTTCGTCGTTGCCAGGAACCTCGAAGGGTACCCACTTATCGTAATTGTATTCGGAGACCTCGATATTGAAGACCTATGCATAGTGAACGTGTCAGTTTTTTTTTTTCGGATGGATTCCGCTGGAATTGGATACTACGCACAGTCTCGTTCTTGATGCGGTAGATCTTGGGGTTCAAGTTCTCCGGAGCAACCTCGCCGTCAGTGGCAAGGTAATGCTCAATCTTCTCGACCTTGAGGACACCAGTCTCCTTGAAAGCCCAGGCAGTCAATTGCTTGGCAAATTCGCGGTTGACGGTGGTGGTTTTCTTGCCACCAGGAGCCTGGACGGACGCAGAGAACCACTGGTCCTCCAGCGCCTCCGCAGAGCCGAGGACTGTGAAGCGAGCAGAGTTGCGGGCTTGCATAGCGGAGACAATATTCAGCTGAGAGCCTGTCGCCTCAATATCTTCAGGTGCGGGCATTTCTTCCTTCGGGTTGTATGCGTAGGCTGTCGCTGGGGCACGAAGGATAGGTGATACAAGGTTGCTTTCACTACCGAGAGTCTGCGGAGCGACGCGAGGCAGGGCGACAACGCCCTCGCCGTTGAAAAAGGCCTTGACATCGGGGCGTAAAGGTCCGGGCCGCTGAAGAAGGAGGACGTCGTGCTTCTCAGCGGAAGAGACAGTATCGTAGTTAAAATGATCAACAACAACTGACGACCGGTCGTTCGAGAGCTGGATGTCGACTTCGAGGAGGAGAGAGCTAATGGCGCTAGAGGTAGCGGCCTTGCCAGAAAGGGCGAGGAGGATGTTGCCGTCTTTGTTCAGGAAGTCCAAGATATTCTTCGGGGTCAAGTTGGGGCCGAGGCCTGCTTCCAGTCAGTCAATTGATACGACCTGACTTTCAGGATTTCAGGCCTTACCTTTGGACTTGGGAGGAATAATGAGCAGATGGTCATAAGCTCGTGCGCCGTGCTTGAAGAGAGACAGCTTGTCACTTTTGGGCGATTCGAAGGAAACGTCGTACCCGCGACCTAACCAAACAATCAGACTCCGTCACGATCAATTCACTGAGCCACATTCCGTACCTTTCAGATCCGACCATAATGTCGAGTAGGCGCTCTGATCTGTGGACTCGTCCAGGACAACCAACAGGCGGCTGCCGGAGCTACTCAAGGCGTTGACCGCGGCCAAGAAGCCGCAGAGAAGCAACGCAAGGCACCACCGCATTTTGCAACGATTCCGCAACAAGCGGATTGAATGCCAGGAAATGGAATGTAGGAAAAGAGAAAGGTGTATAAGAAGCAAGACAATAAGAAAGGGTTCAAGGAGGAGGAGGGGACGTGAGCGGGAGGATGTATAGATTCCCCAAGAGGGCGACGTGTTAATCGGCACCGGCGCCAAGACCTGGCTGGATCCATCGCATCTCCGAACGTCGAACTTCATCTCTCCCCCACGAATCCCGACTTTTGAACGCCTTGCCGCCGCGCACCCTCGATCGTTGACCGGTATTGGGGTCTCAGCTCTTGTAACGCATTCAATTGTTTGCTCGAGATATCGTCTCGGCAATTTTACCCCCGCAAACCTCGTCGTCCCGAGTGAAAAAAGCTCCTGCCTAGCCGCCTCGTCGTTCCTCGACCGAGCCCGTCCACCATGTCCACCCCTCAATTCTGGTCTACACCCTTGCGGTACCTCCGCTGGGCTTCGCATGAGAAACCTGCCATCTTCTACTCCCTCATCATCGGCTCCATGGGCCCCGTCGCGCTCGTCGGTCTGCCTCCGCTTCGCCGGGCCCTCGGTGATGTCGACCCCGAGCCCATTCCCATGACATATCCCAGTAAGTTCGCGAGTTCTGGAGGACAACTCCTGAGACCCGACGGTTTCAAAAAGGATCAAGGGCGCTTTGTGTCGCGACATGACCCAAGCTGATTGCGACAAACCCTGAAACAGTTCCCCAGGGCCCCCGCGTTGTTCCCAAGGGCTACGAGGACTAAGCGGCTGCTCACAAATTGCAGCACCAAGAGCTACGCAAGGATAAATAAAGCTCTTGGTGACTTCAGTCCACCTTCATGACTTGAAGAATTACGGCCCCCTGGGACTGAGCTTGTGCGCATTGCGGCTGCCAAGTCTTACCGATGTAACTTCTTGATCAGAGATCATCCCGTGCGTTCGTCGATGATGTCTCCAAGGATGAAATAAGGCCCTTGATACCATTCTTTATTCCTTTGCAACCGCGGTATATTTTGGTACCGAAATCGATCCGTTGCAATTCATGTACTGTACTTTGCTCTCATGGTGATCCTTCATCCAATGCAGATTCGCCGATTTTGTTCAAGATGCAATGCCCTCCTTTCTTTTTCTGCAACCTTACATCTCCCGTCGAGGCTACGAGTCTCTTGCAGAAGCTCGAGAATTTCCCGCTAACCTTGAGAAAAGATGAATGGACTCGTTGATGAAAACTCAAGATGAACAAGTGCAAAAGCATATGCTAGATTTGTTTTGCGCATGCTCAGATTGCAATGATCAGATGTTGGCGAATCGTGTAGAGACTAGAGACTGGTAGATATTGGCTGGCGCATGTTCAGCTTATTTCACTGAAACACTAAGTTGCCGTAAGACTTCAAGGGAAACTTCATGACGGCCAAGCTTCGGAGTCTGTTTAAATGGACTGAAAGAACGATTCATCATTGGCAAAGTAGGTCAATGCTAGATAAAACACGCAAAGCGCCAAAAATGCTCATTTCTACATGCATGAACCATCGGCATCTCTCCATCGAAATGTTCTCCCCCGACGATCGGCGGGAATCATATGCAAACGTAGACAGGAGATCAACGGTCAAAATGGTGGACGACGGAAGTCCGACTCCGACCCGCTCAAGGGAAAGCAAACTGCTCATCACAAGTCATCCAAAACACCTTTTGCTAAACATATCGGAATAGTATAACAGCAGCAACAACAACAACAGTGACACGGACGTATGAGTGAGGGAGATGAAACCCAGTATGAACATTATGAGACCCAGTCAAGAGTCTGGAGCGGAGCCGTCCAGCTCAAGAAGCTCCGTTGAAGGGTGATAACATGCTTCGCCTCCCAGGGAGATTGGTCCGCCGATTGGAATCCCAGGACAGGGCTCCTCGCAGCGCAGGCCGGACCAGAGACATCCAAAGAGCGTGGCACGGAGATGGTGGCTGTTCCCTCCAGACTGAAGTGTCGGTCCATGAAAAGGAGAACGTCCATTCTCTGTGGCACGAGCGGCGAAGGAGGCAACCATAGGAAACAACCAGGGACAGGATTACGAGTAAGATCGGCAGGTGTTGCTCCCTCTCAGCAGATGCCAGGAATTATCATAATAATCATCGAGAGGAATCCGAGGATACCCAAAGCGCCGGCGAAGATGCAGCGTGACGTTGTCCGTCATCACATGAAAGGTGGATGAACGAGATCCAGGTCGGCTGGAGAGACATCCTTCAAACTCGCCGAGCAAGCATGCAGAGAGGAGGTAAAAGATAACACGCCAGATGGGAGAGACGGAAGGAGAGAGCAAGAAAGAAGTGATATATCGGTCCCGGATGAGGGATGGGTCATCATGTCGTGAGAGTGCAGAAAGGTTATGATTTTATTGAATGTTTTCTTCGATCTGTCATCTACCGCCGTCCACGGTGAGGCTCCCGTTCCCTGGTAGGTTGGGGTCTACTGCGCTCGTACTCCGGTGTATATCTGGGCTCCATTGAACCTGTCATTCGTACATCCACGGCAGAGGTTGAGGCAGGATATCCAATCCCGGAGGATGCGGGAGAATAGTCTGAATCATCATAACCGGGGCCGGGATATCTGGGAGCATTCCGGGAATTCCCCTCGTAGCCGCCGTAATTGGGACCACTTGCAGTGTAGGTGTATGAAGAGGGGTGAATGTCGGCTGTGGTCACAATTGGTGGCTGAGAGCCAGAGTATGTGACTTGAGGTGGAGGGTATGGAGCTTGGCCTTGTCCGTAGGGGGAATGGGTAGAAGTGTACGCAGGGGCGGGATAAGAAGCACTCTGGCCTGCACTGTAGGGACTTTGACTGTAAGGGTCCAGATAGGGCTGAGCCGGAGCGGCATTATATGTGGTTGGAGAGGGCCCCTGTTGTTGGCGAACCTCGTGAATGGCCGAGGTCGCATAGTTCGCTGAGACACTGTTCGGGGCCGGGGATGGTTTCACGTAGTGAATGTAACTACCTCTCGGGTGGCCTGCCTCGGCGTCACGCGAGGCCTCCGCTTCCCAACGGGCGGAGTCAGCTTTCAGATCAGCAATCATCTCCTACAATGATGAGGCGAGTTGTCAGCAAGTGATCTCTTTGCCATCGACGGCTACGAATCCCTTGTCCAAATGTGAGAACTTACAGAGGTGAGATTTCGATAGGCACGGATGAAGAATCCTTGACGACCCTGTGACATTGTTAGTCTTTCCGTCCTCGAATGTATACAGCCGGATGGCAAAATGGAACAGGACAGGAGACGGACACTATGATTGCCGGGCCTCACGAGCGCATCATTCCCGAGGTAACGGCAGATATCGGCTTGAATCACCTCACGGTTGATGCCATCGCCTGGAACGAAGTATTCATTCTGACGGCCTGTCATTTTTTATAGATCCGCTTGGGTGTGTTCCGGTTGGATGGTCCTTGGGGGGATTCAAATGGTATACTCCGGGGGCCAGTAGGTTGACAAGAGAAAAAAGACAGCAATGATCCAGGAGAAAGCTGCGGAAAAGTCCGTTGGGGGGTAGCCGAAGGTAGTCTGCGGTGGATGAATTGAGTTCCGAGGATTGAATTGATTGTACACAGCAAATCTTCTATGAAGTGTCCAACAAGGGAAATAAGAGAGGAGCGACCGAGTTCTTGTTCCCTTCGCAACTCAAGTGAAGTGGATAATACGTTGCCGTCGATTCTTGTCAAATCTGGAGCGACGTTTCCCGGTATAAGTGGCCTGATAGCGCTTCACAATTTCCTATGTGGGAGTATGTCCTGGTGGGTTCTGATCGTGGGTGACAGAATGGCGTCCAAAGGGAGTCAGAGCAAAAACAAACACGCCTGGCGAGTCCTTCCAGTTCCGTGGGCTCTGGAAGAAGAGATGAAGATGGAATATCCTGAGAATTGCTTGGAAAGAAAAGTCCAGAGGGGGTTCACTACCAGCCGAGCGACCAAAATCAAGTCTTGCAAGGCTTCAGGCGTTGGGAGAAGATGTCACAAATCCAGAGGGGTGGTAAGATCCTCTTGAATATCCTGGGGCTGACGTTTCGTGCGGCTGCACTGTCTTTATCCACTCTGTTTCTCGAGGATACGAGATTCTTGGCTCTCACGAACAGGCGTCGAGAAGCGAAAAGGAGAACAGGGGGAGGGAGGGGGAGCGAAGATGATGGAAGGGTGAGAAAGAGAGAGGGAGAGAGAGTAAAAGAGGACGGAGGGATAGAGAAGAGGAAAAAGCGGTTGACAGCTGAGGAAGAAGAACGGGGATGGGGTGGAAGAAAAGAAAGGCAGAGGGGCGCACTAGAGTGGACCGGGTCAAGTGGCAGGCAGACTCACAGTCGCAACTTCGCAACAGATACGCAAAGTACTGTACAGTGTACAAGTATACAAATTGTACGGGGCTACAGCCTACTACAAGCCTACAGGGTTCGACGACATACACAGATGTTACAGTACGAAAGGTACCGCTGCAGTAGTACCATTTAGCCTGTGCATTGGCCCATCGCGCATCCTACTGTGACTTCTACCAGAGCCCAAAGGGTACCTGATTGTTTACATCCAGGGCTGTACCACGACCGAGTCTACCGTCAACTTGTCAACTTCAAGTCAGGATCACGTACAGTACCGTGCAGTAGACGCCGCCCCAGCTGGGCGCATCCATCAGCAAAGACAGACATCATTCTCCCCCCCTCCCTTGAAGACGGCCCAATTGTCCTTTCGACTTGCAGTCTGATGCACGCTGCAGAATTTGGGTTCTTCGTCCCCTTAATGGTGGAGGAGATGGAGAGGGGAACATCCTTTTGGGCTGATCTGTTGGTGCCACGACTGCCCCCACTCCTCAACCGCCTCACTTAACCGCTCTGGTCGAGCCAGTTCTTGCCTCGCCCGCGGGAAGCATGCACGGTCTTCTTGGGCTTAGGCCAGCGGCGAGTCTGTGTGACTTCGAGATGACATGATCATCGCGGTCGGGTCGAGCCTGCATAGGTAGTATGTTAGGTAGATTCATAGCATGGAGTCATGGACTATGTACTGGACATTTTTCTCTAACTACTGTCGTATCTACACATTGTGGCATAAATAACTAGGTAGAGGGGTTCAGGGATTGAAGTCGTGTGAAAGACTAGGGACTCAGGGAGTAGGGACCGCACTCAGTATGATTCCATTATTTACCCTACCCGGCAGTCTTTCTCAAGCCCAACTCCCTCATGTGCGAGAGTGCAAAGTCAGGGCGGTGCACACAAGGAGTTGAGTCCCGCCTTGAGCTTGACGCCTTCATGGGTGCAGCCCGCAAAGGGTGTGAAGTGAATCAACGGGACCTAGCCGGAGCATGATTCTTTCATGGGTCTCCCGAGGCCCGAATGTGATCATCGAGGAAGAACCGCCGCAAGAAGACGCGGTCGCAGGTTTCTTAGCAGTCACGGCTCACAGCCTGTAGTCCTACACCTCCACGGACCACATCACCACAGTGAGTGACAGACACAAAGGTTGGGCTGCCGGTCCCTGGTCACAGCTCGGATTGCCCCCTCGTCTGTGCCCTTCTTGGGCCGAATGATTGTCGATCTCCACTTGGACCTCCAGTGGATCTGCATCAAGATGGAAGGCGGAAATTCTGAAGTGGCCTCGACACTCGACAGAAGCAATGGAAAGCTAGAGCGTCAGAGGTGCAAAAGGTCGAGCGGTCAGCAAGGAGAACGTCTCTCCAGGTCGCGAATGAGGCTATGAGCACCCAGCCCATCAAGGACTCGGCAAGCCGTTGGGGAAGAAATCTGCACAAATCTGCCAGGGACTTTTCGACAGTCCACCATGGATTGGAATCAGACAGTTCTCGTTCCTCCTCACATCTCACATGAGCCCACGATGGAGCCAATGACCGCCCTGAAAGGCTGCCATCAGACGAGCTTGCCACGGTCAAGCCAGCCATCATGCGTTTGGGCGTTGGGCACGAATGCGTGGCTTTGGGCATCATGAACCTTGCCGGGGTTGTGCCACCCTCATTAGCGCGAATGGGTCCCGCACCAGCTGGGCCAGGATGGGTCGCAAACTGCAGAGCGACCGGGAAGGACAGATATCTTTGATCCAGTAGTCTCGTCATGGAACCCTCCATGACAAGATCTGCAGACCATCAATACGTCAAGCCCCTTCTCTCATAAGGACAGTGGGACTGGGATCAGGTGCAAAGAATCCGGACTCTGGACTTTGGGACGTAAAAGTCCATTTGTTCTTGCAGTGCTTCCACTCGACGATTCATCTCTCAGCCATGTGGAAAGGAAGAATGGGTGACTCGCAGCAGGGGAATTCAGGCCGCTCAAGATCGAAGACCTGTGCCACCATCAGTACTAAGTTAGTAGTTAATGGCGTACATGGTTAGAGCAACACATAATTCATGAACGCCGTCATCTGCTCCATCGATAGATTATAGCCCCATCGAATGAGAATGCTCCATCGACCTTCGAGAAGTTGATTTTCGTACAGAAGTAATAGTGGTGTGCAGGATATTGTGGATGCTACAGTAGCAGGTTGGAATCAGATCGACCATGCAAGCATGCACAACAGGAACTATTTCCATTTGATTTCTGATCGGTCGGGGTGGGGTTCTCCCGTCGCGTCAACCCTGGATGAACGGGAAGTCTGAACACCTGATCCGCAAGGCTGCAGTTGAAGTCACGTGGCTCACATGGCCAATCTCGGGACATTCGAGATGCGCGGTGAACATCGTTGGATTTCCAATGGCTCAGGCCCGACCATCAAGATACACCGCGCTCTCTTTCCTGTCGTTGCGGTCAGTGAGATCTGCGTCGCGATGCGGCAGCTTCGAGTATGTCGTCTGAAAGCCAGCCCAATGCATCCCCTCACGATGCCGTAAAAAGATCTCGTTTTACCCATCGGCAGCTTCATCTGCTCCGTCAGGGCTCAACTGCCACTCCGCTCCGGGCAATTGCGCATATCGACCTCGATGCCTTCTATGCCCAATGTGAAATGGTGCGTCTAGGCACTCCTCGGGATAGACCGCTTGCCGTGCAACAATGGGGTTCCCTGATTGCAGTCAATTACGCTGCACGCCCATTCGGGGTGACCCGGATGATTACCGCGCCCGAGGCTCGCAAAGCATGTCCCAATATTGTTTTACAGCATGTTGCGACATTCCGGGAGGGGGAAGGAGGTAAATGGGCGTATCGAGATGACTCGTCCATGAACATCAGTACCGACAAGGTCTCGTTGGATCCCTACCGCGCCGAGTCGCGCAAGATTCTCAAGACCATGAAAGAGGCGCTGGAGCAATGGTGTACGACCGAATCAGATGGAGACACATACCACTACACCCAGGGTCTCTCGGCTGCGCTGGAAAAGGCCAGTATAGATGAAGTCTTTATTGATCTGTCGCCTCTGGTGTACAGCGTTCTGCTTCAGAGGTACCCGGAGCTACGACCGGGCTTGCAGGAGGAGAATCGGGACGTAGAACTCCCCCCTCCCCCCACAACCGCGGTGCAGTGGCATCCCGAAGACTGCCTCGTAGACCTTGATTTGCACGAGAGAGAGGAGGATGATCCAGACTGGGATGACATTGTGATGCTCGTAGGCTCGGAGATCGTTCGGACGGTGCGGCAGGCAGTCTGGGATGTCCTTCACTATACCTGCTCTGCAGGTCTTGCTCGCAATAAGATGCTCGCAAAGCTGGGTAGTGCCTGCAACAAGCCTGATAAACAGACCGTGGTGCGAAATCGGGCTGTGCAACATTTCCTGGGGGGCTACAGATTTACTCAAATTCGGATGCTGGGAGGTAAATTGGGTGATCAAATCACCTCCTTCTTTGGCACCGAGAAAGTGAGTGAATTACTCAACGTGCCTCTGGAGCAGCTGCGTGCGAAACTCGACGACCATACTGCCTCCTGGTTGTACGGGATCATTCGTGGTGAAGATCGATCCGAGGTCAATCCACGTACACAGATCAAGTCGATGCTCTCAGCCAAATCGTTCCGGCCCAGCATCAATACACTCGAACAGGCAGAGAAATGGTTGCACATCTTCGCGGCAGATATCTACGGGCGTCTGGTGGAAGACGGCGTGCTTGAGAATAGACGCCGTCCAAAAGTGATCACGCTGCATCACCGAACTGCGCAAACTCGATCTCGGCAGATACCTATCCCTGCGTCCAACATCATCGACGAGAACCTTCTGTTTGAACTGGCGAGAACACTCATGCGACAAGTCATGACCGATGGGCAACCCTGGCCCTGCTCCAATTTATCCCTCAGCGTGAGCAGTTTCGAGGACGGCGTGACTAAGAACAAGGCAATTGAAGGATTCCTTGTTCGCGGCGACCAAGCAAAGCACCTGAACCAGAACTCTCGCCCACGCGATAGCCTGCCAACGTTGAGTGAATCGATTCCAATGGGAAAAAAGCGCAAACTCGAGGACGATGGAATCAAACGGTTCTTTGGTCAGCCAGCCCGCACGGACAGAACGGTCGGAGGACCAGACTTCCCTTCTCCCCACAACAGTGAAGTCTCTGGAGATTTGGTTCCACCCGCTCAAGTCTCCGAAATTGTAGATGAGTCGAGCGCCATACCGCAATACAAATGCGATCGTTGCTCTAGGTCCATTTGCGAATTGGAGCGAGAGGAGCACGAGGACTGGCATTTCGCCAAAGACCTGGAGATACAGGACCGGCAAGAGGCAAGAGATATGCAACACCAACCATCTAATCCAAACCCCAACGCTTCACGCGGTTCTGCTTCTACTCGGGGGCGAGGCGCACGAGGCGGCCGTGGCAAGCCAGAGAGGGGACAAATGCGACTGGCCTTCTAGAGCTTCGAAACATTAACATGCCACCTACTGTGTATATCGGCAGCAAAGCAATACCTTAAAACGTATCATGGTATAATGCCCTCATCGTGTAATATGATCACATTTCAAATCAAATCAGTACTACACCCAGAAAAGGCCAGGCGATAGCCCTGATACTACGTTTAGCCGTCCGTGGCTAGAAGATTCCATGGATGCAGGACCATTTCCCGACGGACAAGTCTTGTGCTGGCAAGGTTATGAGTCTCATGAGTCTGGATGAGTTGAGTTGTGCGTTACTTTTGCTGGAAGGATTCGAAGCAACTCCTTTCGCATGGACCTTCAGTCACCTAATATGTCTGCACAGTGACCTATTCTCCCATGTATGCGGCCTTGGGATGTCGTCATGCTACTATTTGCAATTGTTGGCTGTCACCTCTGTACTTTTACGTATCCAGCCATATGCCATTGTACTCGAACGCGCTTATCAACGTCATCTGTGACTTCCACTACCTATAGCGAGCGGGATCGGACTATCCGGTGGTTGCTGCGATTGAGTCTTGTCTGGACCCATGGACAACAAATCTTCGACCCACGTTCAGGTTCCAATGACAGCAGTACTGTAAGCCTTGAGATCGAAACCAGCAGCACACGCAGCAGGCACCGCGATAACTCTTTCAGTGGGCAGGTATAGTGGTATACAAATCATTAGAGTTTCAAACGATGTACCTTTTTGTGGGCCGTGAAACTCGCTGTACCTCGTGCCTTTTCTCGAGCCAGCATTTGCGGTGGTGCGCTGTGGTGTGTGACATCAGCGGGGTGGATTGGAAGTTCCCAGCACGGTCATCGGGCATTAGCGTGTGCCGCATGTGTTTGCGTGGCCCCCGCGAGACTTTCTGACAGCTCTTGTCGGCGACTGCTGGTCGGATCTCAAGGTCCTTGCCGCTCGTTCTTGTTCTTCGATCATCGCTTAACTGGTATCACGGTTGTCGAGCTCCTAGTCCGTCTCACATTGCTCGACTTCAGACATCCCCAAAGAATCATATGGCCGACGAGAGCATCGTTCTTTTGCAGGCGCTGTCTTGCCCCGCTACCGCTGATGAGCCGCTGCTTCTACTACTGTTGGGAATTTAAAATACACGACTAAGACTACCGAGCTGACACGACAGAGTGATGCGCTTGAACAAACGGCCGCACTCACTTTTTGACGATCCTTGACGCTTTCGCTTGAATGCCCAGCATGTCGCGACGAGCTCTACCGCGCGAGTATTATGAAGAGGATGAGGATTTGGAAATCGAACGAGAGAGAGATCGGTACCCACGATCACGTCGACCTGAGCGTGATCTTGACGAAGAAGTTGAGTACCGACGGCGCAGATCGATGCCACCAGTGGAGGATCTTGAGCGCATGCACATTCGGGACCGACCACCACGTGATATAGTCCGCGAGGCCTACGAAATACCAAGAGAGTCAGGTCCTCTGGTGAGACGGTCGAGAGATGAGCGGGATGAACTTTCACGGGAGAGAGAGCTAGAAGAGCCGCGCGTACGCTCATCTCGCCGGCGGGGAAGCCGCAGTCATCGACCTCGTGAACTTGTGGAGGAAGAGGAGTCCGAACTCATCGTCGGCGAGAGAGACAGGCGTAGGGTCCGACGACATCGAGGATCGCATGATTCGGAGAGAGACGATGTCGCAATGCGTCACCGAGGACGTGCCAGTGAGGGGGATCTGAGGCCTCGAGGAAGGATACTCGAGGAGGAAGATGAAGTCTACTATAGATCGGCGTCACGGCCACGGCGCAGACCATCGCGCCGTGAGGTGGAATTGGAAGAAGAGATCGGCAATGGTAGAATTGAAGACCGATCGCGAAAGTCACACTATCGACGGGAGCCCACTTACGAGGATGAGCTGGTGATGTCTTGGAAAGACCGCCCATCCCCTCGAGAGCAGGAAGAGGAGGAGGACATTAAGCTCCGAGAGACACGAAGACTACGAAAGCCCAGTCAACCCGAGCCACGATATGTGCGGGAGCCCCCGTCGAGAGACCTTCCCGGTGCCTGGCCTATCGAAGAGGAAACCGAAGAAGACGAGGTTCGATATCGGGAACGGAGACGCTCACGACCGCCCAGACACTCCCGACACCGTGACTCTGAAGAGCTGGAGGATGAGATTCTGATTCGTCGAAGAGATCATGATCGCCACGCTGGTCGAGATAGCATGGGAAGTGATGAGATTGTCATTCGAAGGAGCAAGGAAAAAGTGCTTCCCCGAGAACGTTCCTTGTCTCCGGAGCGAATCCGGTCTCCTTCTACTGTACACCATCGACACATTGATCACGGTAAGAGATACAATGAGACCCAAGTCGTGGGCATTAAGCAACTAATGACTCAATTATCAGACTTTGAGACTGCGCGTCCGTCCCGCGCTCCTAGTCCTGACCTCACTTCGCCCCGAGCCAGTTTTGACGAAATAGACTATCATCAGCGGTAAGTCAAGCTAGTCACGTTGGAATCACGTCTTATACTAATTTTATCATGTTGCATGGCAGTACACGCCGAGGTCCTCGGGGTCGCATATCAGAGGAAGAAATTGTCATCAACCATCGAGATCGGGAAGAGTCTTTGTCTCCAACTGCAGGTTTTGCCAGCAATCCAGAAAGCCAGTGGAGGGAGCAGCCACGTAGGCGTCGTGGTCGTCAGCCGCGCTCCCTCGACGATAGAGACAGCATCTCGTCGATCTCAGGAAGTCCACCTCCTCAGCCACGAGGTCTCTCTCGTGGACCGGTGATCAACGACGACATCATTGAAGAAGAGATCAAAATCCGACGAGAACGATCCGAGCGTCACTTGCGCGAGGAGAACAGAAAGAAGGAGGAGGAGCTGTCTATCATTCCTTCTCCAGCAAGAGACGAGGTTGTTGAAGTCTCCCGCTCTCTAGAGGTCGTCGAAGTGGCACCAAAAGCGGTGGTTCAGGAAGAGTTAGAAGTCCGTGGGCGTGTCGAGCAACAAGTCGTGGCCGAGCGTCCCGACGAGCGGTGGACGGAAATTGCAAAAGACTTGGTTGTTCGCGAAGCCATTGAGCGCTTGGGATATGAATTTGAGGAGACAAGAAAATTTTACTACATTTTCTCCTTTCTACAGCCGGTGAGTCTCCTGCACGTGTTGGTCAAGAGATGGACGATGCGAGTGCTAATTCGTGCTTATTGCCTCCCAGGCCGATATTGATGAGCTAGTGGAGTTATCGGATGCCATCCGTCATGCACGACGACGTCGGATCAAGGAGATGCAGCGAGAACGCCAAGAAAGAGCACCTCGACCCAAGTCTATGGTCGAGCGAATACCTCCTCGTCCGCGAATGTCACGACACATCCGAGAGCGAGAATGGATTGTCGAGGAGCGAATTTGAGTAATGCGATTTTTCATTTCTCATCTACCGGGATATTCACCTGACCTCGCAGCACACGACTTACGATCACGATTACAAGATACATGCATGATGACCATTATATTCTGATGCCAACGACAATGACAGAACCTGAAATTCCTTGCGGGCTTTTTCATGCTCATGCGCTTCATCGTCAAAGGTTGCTTCGTCCTTGAGTGGCAGTCTCTTTTGCCTTCAACAGACCGCCGATTTCTCACTGGCCGGATCTGACTTGTTTCCTGCGCACATATTCCGCCGATCCATGTAGAATTGAGCAGACAGCCGGAGGTTCTTGCAGTCTATGAATCATACCATTCCTTTAGCAATGTACAATCTCCACCTCTCCGATGGAGCACCCCCTTCAGCCACCCAGAGGCGCAGCCGCAGATCCGTTCTAAAGATGGCATTCTGGCACGAGCTTCGTAAATGGCGCGTTCTAAAAAGGACTTGGATGGATCGTGGCTGACGTCCAAACAATTCAGCTCTGAGCACGAGCGGAGTCCAGGTCGTGATTTAGCGACCAAGCAACAAATCACCGTGCCTTCAGAGGGTGTCACTGGAGAAGGAGGCCGTGAAAGATTTTGATGATCCATGGGGCAACGCGCGAGGATCCGAAACTTCGAAACCCCGTCTCTCGGAGTATTTTGAGGTCGGGTCGATGTTGAGTAAAGTACAGATCTGCACTGCGAAAGCTTCATCACCAGTCCTCCATCGTGTGTAACTTCATCCCATCATTCCATTAGGAAACGCCATGCCTTCCTTTCAATTGACACGTCCCCTTGACCACGACAATGCTCAATGCAGAGTCCAGGCCTGACGGTCGCGTGCAAACTCCATATGAGGACGAGGGAATGTATCAAATTTGAGACGAAATGTCCTCGGCGCGGACACGGTGGATCTTTCTGTTCAGTTGGCAGTGGGGAAACCGCAACTTCTCGGCACCGGCCTTGGACAGGGCGCAGGTACCATGACGATGCGATTGGCAAGGTCCACGGGCACTGTGGGTAGTGGGTAGTGGGTAGTGGGTAGTGGGTACATGATGAGCAGCACAGAGGTCCGCCAGCCTTCAGGCTCCATTCGATCACGATGCGGTGGATCACGTAGGAGTCATTCGCACTTTGGACATGTCACCCTATTAACTAAGCTGAAGCTTCACTGTATCCACGACGAGCCGATGCGTGTAACGAGAATGACCTCAGATTGATGAGCTCAGTTGCCGACTGTGGATGGTCCTGTGCGAATGTGTGTCATATGAGTGGCACCAGATGAGTTGAGTGTTAAGAAGACGTCTTCTCAAGGTTGGAGAGACGAGAATACTCCAGTCTCGTCCGTTTGGACGGTTCTCATCTTGGTCTCCTCGCCTGTTGCTGACTTCTTTCGCGCTTAAACCATGGCCGCTTCCGGGTTGACTACCTGAACGGGTGAAGCGAAGAGGAGGATACACTTGCTAGTTATTGTGCAGAACCTTGAGCTCTTGAGGTTAGCCTCCGTCCTATTTTGTACTGTTCGCAGACATATTCTGGTTTTCCTTCGGGGTCGATGTAAGCATTCCCTGAGGATAGTAACGTATTGCGAGGCCAGTTCATGTTTCAATTTCTACGAGATACTCTAAGCTAGTACATAGGCAGGAGGAGGTTTGAATTGAGTCGTACCGGAATCGTGCGTGCATGAGAATCCATCCAGGAGGATCAAAGATCATATCACCTTGCAGAATGGAACAAGCACTGCTCCTGGCCTTGGCTGTACTCCATGTAGGTAGTAGGTACTAGTAGGTAGTAGGTACTCGGTGAGTCGGTAGTAGGTAGTGAGGCAGTTCGATTCTCCAAATATTTCACAGTATACGCATCCATCCCGAGGCATCGTGTTCGACGTCGACTTGAATAATAACCAGATGCACTGTGAAGCACATTTATCGTACCTGAAGGAAATCGGTTAAGGATTCACCCCTCCATACTTCCAATTTCTCGTAGAGCATCGATTGTTCGCCAGATGGATGCGTTTTTTGCCACTTGAATTCTCCATCTGCGTCAGTCCAGATTTCTGACCGAAAGATGACACCAAGATTCAGGGTGGGGGGGCGTCCAACGGAGCAGAAACCATGGAGCAGAATGGACGGATAGCCGATGGCCCGATAGATGGCTAGTAGGCTATTACTACTCAAGAAAAATAGACAAAAATGAAACTACTCTGCTTAGAGATTGATGAGAGAAGGACTGCTGTAGGTCACCTTTTGAGTGCCTATATACCTTTTCTATGACGGGAGAAAATTGTAGTACCACTCGGCACCAGGAAGCCCTGAAAGCCTTCAAGTCATGTCATCCATCCGGTAGAAGACAAGAACTAATCCATTCACCATTGTAATTGTTCAGGGCCCCGTTTCATAACAGCAGCAGGGTCCACTAAAATTAATTCTACTGTAAGTTTCCCAAATTGCTGATCTGCATGTTTGCTGTGTTCAGTTCCCGCCCGTCCTGTAAATCTCGTTGGGCTTGAATACCCGAGGCCGACACCCCCCCCCCCCCCCCCCCCCCCCCCCCGCCCCAGAAGGTCACCCACGGGCAAAGGCTCAGGGAGTACTGGTAGTGCATGCATTGGCCGTTTGAGGTATGGTGACTCCCCGTGCGGGGGGTGGTCAGGACTTCCTTCAGACCCTGCTCAGTGCTGAGTGCTGAGAGATTGCACTTACTCTTGGCAGTATGATTACACTGGAGCCATGGAGCGCAGGAACCTTTCTAATCTCACTGGGTGGAAAACAGATGAGAAATTTTGATCGTCAACCCTAGTGTTTGGGATCCTGATACCCGTGCAATCAGAAGGGTTCTGCATGTCGCTGGGGGTCGGTGGAGACTGGAGACCAATGGGCGATACAGATACAAATGGGGGGACATGGATTGATTATTTTCTGGATGTGGACGGATTGATGCGGGTTTCTGTTGCCAAGTGAAGTCAGGACTAGATTCGTAGATGCATGCCTAGGTATTATGAGACCAAAATAAGCAGTATGACTATGGATTGTATGCAAGTTTGCCTATCCCGTGCGCAGGTGCACTGTCTTGGGTCGGGGTGCCAAAAGTCTTGGAATTGCCATATCCCCATGGTCATCATATCCATAGTCTGGTTCGCGCATTGACATCGATCGCATGGCCGTTGGTGACAGTTAGATCTCGGCCAAGGGCTCAGGCTGGCCTCAGCGACAAGAGTACCATGGATACATCTTCTCTGGTTCAAGGCTCGGTGCGGGAATCCAAAAAAGCTGTACAGGGACAAAAGTTGGTGCCGTGTGCCAGGCCATGCCTTGAAGCCTTATATAGTAGTGGTACCTACCTAGTCCAACCGATTTGTTGGTACTTGAAGGCCTGCGGTTGCAGTGGTCTGGGTACGATGTGGGTTCGCTTGATAATTTGATATTTTGTGTGTGGCATCGCCGCCTTCAGCCATTGTTCTCAATCTACAGGCATGCATTTGTAGATTAGGTGTGGGGAGGTGGCTAGTAGGCTATAGTAGGTGGCTAGGTGTAGCATCACAATATGAGAGAGGGATGAGTGGTAGGAGATTGACCGGCGAGGAGAGATTCTATCGAGGCTATGGACTGCGGTGAGATGGCAGTATCACATGCCATACAAACATTAGGTGTAAGGCCTTGGAGACTGGCTGGTGCAGGAGTGAGTAGTCTTGCATCACCTGCCCAGAAGTCCTACAGTATCTGATGGACATTCTGGTTATTCCATCTCCAGCACGGTCGGCTAAGGATGGATCACCGCTGCAGTTGCCCACTTGCCAACCGGGCTGGGCTAAAGCCACTGGCTCTCGGTTTTCCAGACAAATGACACCACGATCGGGATCATCGGCCAGAATCTTCCAACAAAGAAGGCAAAAATACTCCGACTATGACCAACGACCACCGACCACCGACCCCTGACCACTGACCAGTCATTCCTATCGAAGGTCCCAGAAACCATCCGATCGGAAAACAAGCCCGGCCTGTGAAGATGGCAGCCAAGATTGAGCTTGAACTCTCACATGCATGAGCTCAGTAAGGTACTGAGTGTAGAATTTGGTCACTTGCTGGTGACTTGTAACACAACTACTGAACTACTACTGTCTTTCGGATCTTATAGGTAATTAGGTATACTTCCTGGAAGTATATGCCTCGTATGAATGGTCATAACTCTCCTTATGTCAGTAGTCCACAAACTCCATACAATGCCACCGAAACTAGACTACTCACTAGTCACTACTGTAGTCAGTTTGTTCAAATTCTCACCTCGGGAGATTCCATAGTCCCGATGCAGGTTTTTGATCATCGTTGGCTGTAGTGCAGTGCTTGACTTCGGTGTGGCTGACGGCAAAACCGCTGCGTGGCTACAGCGCCCGAAAGGGTAAGACACCGTCGAACGATCTCGGCCTGATCCAGATCCACTGATTACGTATACTCGGCGAGTATTCGAGTCATCAACAACACCATATATTCAATTATTCATCCAATCGAACGTGGTGGCATACACCCATACAGTGGGAGGGCACAGTCGCCGGTAGATATAATTGTTGTGAACAGAGACTAGTTTGTACACTGGTTGCAGCCAAGCGCTCTCGAGAGTCAACAGCTGTCAATCTTATGTAGAGAAAGATCGGATGGTGGACTACTGACGAGAGTGTCCCAACTTCCTAGGCATGTATTCGGACGGAATTGACCGACTATTATTACTACATCTAGAATTAATGTGAATGGTCTGATAAGTCTCTATTTGGTTTCTGTAGGACTGGAGAACTAGAGCGTTCTATTGCTGGTATATGATGCGAGTCCCGCATGCATGAGCACCCCTGACTCTGAGTCTTGATTCTGAGGAATGTACCCGTGTACCATATCCTGTCGGTCTTCAACCTTGAAGATGTAGTTAGTTTACATACTAACCCGCCCGTGGCCCCGTAGTACACTACTACATATGTCACATGGTCATATATAGCTGTAGGAGTCCCATTCAAGGCTCTTGAATATCTACCAGTGCCTACTCCAAGTACCTAAATCAGGTGCGTAAGGTTCTAACCATGTACAGTAAGTACTTAACCACTCGAATAGTTCGATTGTTCTACTTCGTTGTATGAACGGGTAGGTACTAGGTACTAGGTAGTAAAAGCGATCGTACTTCACACTTTTATAGTAGACGAAACTAGAAAGTAGCCAAGAAAACAAATGGTGAAGCACCAAGCAGCCTGCCCGTGTACAAATACATACTGATAATGATTGAAAGTGTTGTTGGACGCAAGTCTTCCTTATTTCCTCTCATGAAAGATGTTGTGAGGGAGTTGTTGTCAACTTGTCACCATTTTCCCAGATCCGGTCAATGCCGACGCGCATCCTCTTCTTTTGATCCTCAGTCCCCCTCGGGGAATTGATTCAAACCAAAGTGGTAGTTACTTGGATTTTCTTCTTCTGCTTCGACTTCTGGCTGCTATTCATCCTCCCTGAGTCGGTAGCAAGGTACAGTACTGTTTCGCTCTCCGCCAGATCAATGGTCAATCATGGTCCTGGTCGCAGAGAAGCCCGGTGGAGCCCTAAGCAACCAAAACCTGGAATTCTGGTTGATAGTGGACCACCACCGAACCAATCACTCCGGCACGTTGAATGGGTTACGAGCCATGGATGATTCTTCGGGGGTGAAACCGGAAAATCCTAAAAGCTGCTATTAATTCAAGGGGACGTGATTGGCACTCAACGTGCCTGGATCCAGAGGCGCGAAAACTTTCCCAAGAGGGGAAACCAAAACAAATCCTACCAGACGCCGGATGTACAGAGTACAGACACAACCCACAGGAACTCAAGAGGAGCAACAGGACCGCCTCATGAATCGCTGCCAAACCCCCATGTCACTAAGCTGGAAGTGCGGAAATGTACACAAGGTCGGGTAGGAAAAAGTGAGTCGTACACAAACTCAGACACCGTTGACCGTAGTCCGTCAATACGACGGTCTCAGGAACGTCGACCAACCTGGACTGAGGGTCACTGCGGTAACATGTACAATGGTACGAGTCTTCACTCTTCACTCTTCATAGCTTCCCCTCGTGAGATTGAGCCATACATGGTCCGTCAATCCAACAGTCAATGGTGCAGAAAGATTTAATAGGGACTTGTCTTCGTAAGGTGGTTCCTGGCACTAGCAGTCTTCTTCCTGCTAACTTGCTAAGTACCTTGTACTTGACCGAATTAGGAAGAACAACAACACGATTCGAGTAGCTTGTCGCATCAAGATAGACGACTGTCTCAGTGTATACTGTATAGTGTAAACCCTCTGCGACACAAATAGTCCATTCAAAACTGTCAAACTGTTGTTCTCTGGCCATTGTTGATTATGTACCCATCAAGTAACTTAGAAGAAGCATTGAGTGAAATGAGCTTGGGTTCAGGTCGGACATAGGACCTCGAATCGACTCAATCGAGTCCTCCAATACCCCTCGAGGTTTTGTATCCCGGTGCATTTTATTTTTCGGTGTTCACGAGCAATTGATCGCATCTCGATCGAGTCCCTCCGCCCCAGTGGTCAGGCCAGAATTTCATACATACGTCAACCAGATCCCCAACTGATGGCCATTCTCCCCGTCTAGACTCCGGTCTGTTGGATTACGGCGGTCGTACACAGCCAAGGACGTGCGCGACAATCGAGTCTCCACTGCGAAACTAGCGGCAATCCCGGACGAGGTGGACTGGAGGCCGACGCAGGAAAATCGTCCCTCCCGAAGGAGAATACCAACCTTCTTCTTCTGCGCATCTTCCACCAACTGCTTCCCTCTCGTCCCCTCCGACCTTCCCCTCCGCCCCTCCTGGATAGTCATTCCATCGAGCGACCAGACTGCCATCCTTGCTTCGCTCAACGACCGAAATTGTAGAATTCTGAGTGTCGGTTCCAGTCCGCCCTCATCCCACGGTCATCGGTGCAGCGCTCTCTTTCACCTACGTCGAGATTCCCACCTCCCGTTGGGTTGCACCCGCCGGTGTCTATCCCGCCCCTGATCACTCAGGCCGACCTCTTGCCTCGCCCGACACCATCAACCCAAACGATGCGTTTGCCTCTCTGAACAGGCACTCTCCAGACCGGTCTGTCTTGTGAGCGGGTTGTGACATTGTCCTTCCGTCCGTCTCGTCACTACTTCCTCACTTCACCCACTTCCCCGACCGACTCCCACCGCTTCCTTTCACGCCTCTCTTCGTCGCATGCGTGATCCTCATCTCAACTATCGGTCGGCATCACTTTCAAAAGACTCCCAACCCAGACTCCTCCTGCTCTGACGCGCTCAAGTCAGGTGAGAATCAGCTGGCGTCACCGGAACCACCCAGCATCCGGCCGGATCGCGCCGACAGATCACACGCAACAGCGGCCGCCTGTGATCTCCCCACTTTCACTGCTTCCACCGCATCCCCTTAAAGGCCGTTACCGTTGACGCCAGGATGCATCGATTTCTCCTCTTTCTTCTCGCCCTTCTGTTTGTGGCCCGGCCGGGCACAGCGGCCACAAACAAGTTGACCTATTGTGCCACCGCCAATACTGGGTCGGACTTCTCCTCCGGTATGCCAAATCACCACTGCAAGATCAAGTGAATGATGTCGGGGACCATCGTCCAGAGAGTTCGGTGTACTGACAGCATTCTTAGTCTCCAGCATCTACCAGTCCAACGGACTATGCCAGAAAACTTGTGCGGGCTATGCTCTGGGGGTCCTGCAAGGGAACCGATGCTGGTGTACCAATGTGGCTCCGTCGGAGGCCTCCCGAAAGGATGTCTCCGAGTGCGCCACTGGCTGTCCGGGATACCCCGCTGATAGCTGTGGCAATGACGGGAAGGGCGTGTACGCCTACGTCCCGGTAGTGGGCAACTCGGTCACGAGCACGGCCGGCGGTGGTCAGAGTAGCTCGAGTACTTCGTCCTCGTCGACCTCCACCTCGACGTCTAGCTCGTCCTCGGTAAGTCATGACTTTCCCTTCTTTTCAGTATGCCCCGAGTCGCCCCCTTCCCCCCGCCCTCTCTGCAGTGGAGTTGAAGCTGGATTCATGGCTGCATGGGGGTTTCGAACTTTTTGGTCCTTCATGCTTGGGCTCGGGTGTTTTACTGTCCCATGAAATCAGATTTCTCATTCGTGGCACAGGAAAGCACTAGTAGCACTTCCTCATCGACAAGTACGCGGACAAGTACTCTGACCACCTCCACACCACCTCCTGTATCGTCTCTCCCCCCTCCCCCTCCGCTCCCTGTTCAATGATATCATAGGCCCGTACCGGATCACTGTGAACTGACCCAGATTGCCTTCTTAGTCGACCACCACCGACCCGGCGACAACGTCGGCCGGCAGCCTGGTCACGGTAGAGACCACCCTGGCCGGCCTGGTCAAAACCATCACGGTTCCGGCGCCAGGTGCAACAAGTGCTCAGGATTCATCCAATCATGGTGGGGGCAGCGCTAGCCTGAGCGGTGGCTCTATTGCCGGCATCGTCATCGGTGTTCTGGGTGGCATCGCCCTGCTTGGCGCGCTCATTTTCATGGTCTTCTTCTATCGCAAGCGGGCCCGCGCCGTCAGCCCGATCCCGAGCACGGCGGACATGGCCGAGCATCGTGCCAGTCAAGCATCCAGTTTCTCTCGGGGTGTTTTCTCGCAAGGACCTCAGGATGGCTCAAGCCTGGGTCGCAAGCATACATTCACCGACAACCGGCTGAAGACCGACATCTATCCCAACGGTCCTCGCGACAGCAGTGTTTCCCTGCAGGACAACGAAGACTATTCGCGTCCTGTCCTTCGTGTAAGCAAGCCCAATCGATGAAGTCAAAACCCCAGGTGGAGAAGAAAACGAACTGACACGGTCTTCGCAGCTTACCAACCCTGATTAAATTTGAGAGCTGAACATGTTTGCTGCTTCTCGCCCGTCCATCCTCGGGTGCTCCCCCCCTCCCAATACCAACTCACCTTCTTCACATTCTTGCTCCGCTCCGACCCTTTTTCTTATGATACCCACTCCTTTCGCATGGTCTATTTCCAATGTTTCTCAAGTGTAAGGATCTGACGGAGGGAAACGTGTACCTCATTCACATGCCCGACCGAAAAAAACGAATCTGCTCTTCCGATAAAGTGCTCCCAGTAAACTTGCCTTTGGGTGGCGGTTCCCTTGATCTCCCGCCCACTTGATCTGTGCCGGAAGCGCTGCATGCTGCAGACGAGAAGACAGTGAACAGAAGGGGTTGTCGAGTCGAGTGCGCTACGTGATGATTCTGCAAGTGGGAATCCGGCCTCCATTTGGCGTCGCTCTCTCTCAAAAGCGGTCCTGCGCAGGCAAACACGACTTCATGACCTGCACTCTCGCAATCTCCCCATTTTGCATACATATCTACCCTCGGTGGGGTAGTGGCGTTTATTGTTTTCCGACCCGCGCATGTTGTGTCCGCTGCGATTCAGCCATTTGCGATCCATGATCTGACCCGCGTGTCGACTTTCTGGCCGTGTCGCCGGACCTCTTACCCGCGCTGTTTGTGGTTTTTCAAAGTCGCGATTTCATTCCTCTCTTAAGAATAATGTTTTTGTATCATTGAGCCCGTCCTGTGTGTTGACGTACATCCTGATATCATCCTAGCCTGGTCATCTTTCACAGCGTGGGATGGTAGTCACCTTTTCTTTTTGTTTGTGTTTCTAGAAATTTGATACACCCGAGGCCGAGGCACACTCGTGGACCTCTCGAGCAATATTATTCCCGTCTCTTATTCGTTCACTCACTCTTCATCCGAAGTCTTGGAGACCTTGGGATCCATCTCCAGCGTCAACCATCATAGTTTCATAAGTGGGTTCTTACGTGACCCGAACCACGCCAGCAGCTACCTATCGCAGTTTGAGCTAGGTCTTCTTCCCAGTCGATTTCAGTATGCTCCGACCACGAGCTCCGTCTGCTACTCAGACTTGTCTCTGTACTACAAATAGGCCCTCGAGATCTCCGCTGGAGAGCTTCACCACATGACTCGCTCGAGACGGGACCTTCAGATCCATCCACCCAGTCGAGAATCAGTGAATCAGCAGGTGCAGCACTGAACCGGACCGCTCCACGTGCCAAAAGTAGGCGTGCGATCGACACCAACTTGGATGCTGTAGCCAGATGAAGAGCACTCTCTCCGTGCATCGACAGAATGTTCAGGTCCGCGCCTCTTTCGATCAGTGACTTCGCTACAACAAATCGTCCCGTTCTCACGGCCAGATGCAGCGCCGTATACCCCCACATATCCTGGACGTCGACGTTCATCGCAGCATGACAGGCCAGAAGCATAGCGAATGGCGAAAGAACCCTAGCTTCATCGCCCAGAGCTACATGCAACGCCGTCTGGTCCAGATCATTTCGAGCATTGAGAACGCAAGGCGGTATCTGATCCACAACCCAGGCGAAGAGCCTCGCATCTTCTCGAGCGACGACACTATGCAACACCGTCTTACCACTTACCGAGACGCAGGCCAAATCCCCGCCGTACTCGACAGCCATTCTGACAGTCTCAACGGAGCAGTAGAAGGCCAGTGTCGGCATTACTCCATCGGCATTTACATCCGCCGACGCGCTGATTAGGATCCGAACGATCTCGTCGTCTTTTACCCTGGCCGCATGGACCAAGGGACTGGTTTCCGTGACCAGGTCGAGTCGCGACGCATCGGCGCCATACTCCAGCAACAACTTCACCATATCAACGCGTCGAGATTGGACCGCCAGACTGAGTAATCGCTCGCCAGATACAACATAGGCATTAGGATCAACGTTTCGTCCGAGCAATCCACGCGCAATATCAAGCTCACCTTTCTCCACTGCCATCCCGAGGACCTCCGCGTCAGTAGCGCCGAATTCACCTGCGGGAACTCCGTAGGAAGCGTGCAGACTGAACACCGGCTCGTCGATGCCAGGCCGTTGGTCTTTGTCGAAGATGAAATTTTCCTCATATTGGTGGAGCGGCGCGAGGTAGACGACCTGGGCTCGATGGGTGATTTCTTGGTCGAAAACGGAGTAGAGCGAGTGGCAGGATCTTGCGAAGCGGAGGAGTGAGCGGGTGTCGAGATATTGTCCGATTTGGAGGGTCAGCTCTGCGGGTAGATCGCCTAGGTTGATGGGTGTTTGGGGAAGGCTGGGTTTGTCCTGGTCAACAGTGTGTGCCATTTTGTGGGGATCTTGGAACAATATGTTAATTTCAGGATTTCAGTGCGTTTGGATGAGACTTGAGTATCGACTGGTGCTAAGTGTGTGGTACTCGGGGGATTTTGATATTCGGGAGGATTGTATACATGATAGATATGGATCCTTTATGTATGTCGAAGATCGCATCAATGTCAGTACTTATTTGCACATGGTCGTTTTGGTACAATGAACAAAGCACTCGAAGTCACAATGGCGATGTTTTGAACAAGAGACACGAAGTCTTTGTCGATATATTAAAGAACATTGCCAAACAATGAAGGCTCAAGCGTGCTCACACCTAATGTCTCTTTGTCGGCGACTTTGTTGTTGATCATTGGTACGAGAGGGCCTCCAAGTCTTGGAGCCATTTGGTTTGTTTTGTTCCCTAGGGGTAATTGTGTGTAACACCGCGCAATGGAACTGTTTTCCCACTCGATCACCCCATGAGCTAGAGATCAGATAGGGCTCTGATCCGCCCCAGACGGGGTTTGTCTGACTTCCTCTACGAACCAAGAGCCTTGGATGAATGGTGAAGATGAATCGTCTAACTTGTCACGTGATGCAAGAAACCCTTCCAAATATACCCGTCTCGATCCAGGGAGAGACACGCTTGTCGTGTATGTATTCTTTGAAATAAAGAAACGGACTTTCATCACTTGATTGGAGGCTGTTTAGAAAAACCAAGTTTCTGCCCAGGCTAGGACCACGGAAGGGTTATCTGAGGGCAGGGAGATGAGAGAGCGACTAACGTCTACTTGTGGGGTACCCTATATGTCTCATGATCCTATTGCTGGGACCTGATTCGACACGTAGAGTACCTTAGTGGCCAGTGCCTGCTACTCTATCAAATGTGTTCCTACCCCTTCACTAGGGCATTGAAACGAGGCAAAACACGAATGCATGATACACGACATATGATAGTATTGAACGATGAGATGCGGCGATGCCAAGAAAAATGTTTGACTAGTGGATCAGACAGCAATAGATAAGAATACTTATCGTCGAACTGAATATTGATCGTCATGACCATTAGGCTTGGAACTGACATGTGATATGGTAGCTACTAGCTACTAGCTGCTAGACAGTAGATAGTGATACTAGCTACCCGTGCCAGCGCCGGTAGATGGAAGGACAAATGAAATAGACGTGGTAATGACACAAAGCAAACAAGGTGTTTGAATCATGCTGGTTCCCCTTCTGCCCTCTCCGTCTCCTTTCAACATCCTCCATATCAGATGAGACGGGATCTATAGTGCGGCAGCAGTTGCGGAACTTGTATAAGAGCCTTATCAGGTGTCAAATTATCATCACTCTCACCTCTCCGGTCGAGATCTCTAGGGTCTTGAATGAGTGAAGTTGGACCGAGTGGATGATGTTGCATGTGATCATGTGAACGGACAAGGGTCTTCTCGAGATGCCAAGATGCCAAGCATAAGGTGGCTCGTTGAAACGCTTACACGCAGTCATGTACCTCACTTAGTACAATTGGCGAGTACCCAAGATGTCACACAGTGGACAGGGACAGTAACACAGAACACTGAACAGTCGGATCCCTTCAAAATCTAACCAAGTCGAGTCCCACTTCCTCCAGATGAAGTACTAAGATCCTGGACGTCAGTACTACAGTAATCAGCCACCTATATGATCTACTCAATTTGCGACACGCTGCTTGGAACGTGGAATTTCCAAGACGCGATGCTTCTCCAAATGGTTCAGAATTCAGACCAGGCGGCATATCTGAGTCTGAGGGGGTGTCCGACTTTTGCAGTGCCACTATAAGGCGTCCAGAGCTGCACACGAGTGATCAAACCGGTCTAGTCTCATGGATACGCTATCTCGTATCAGCCTATCCTCTCCGTCCTTCCTACGAGGGTCCTTGACCCCATTGACTAGGCCTCCCCTCGCATAATGAGGCCTTGACTTCTTCATCAAAACTTTCCCGTCTACACACCGCAATAAACCTGCAATGAGAAAAAAAACAATTGGCTACAAACTGACAAAGAGCGTCCTTCAAATGGACCCGAGCAAGAAAAATCGAATTGACCCTGGGTAACTCTCAACATTGCCTTGAAGGAGAACATTGCGGACTCTGTGACCCTGAAGTGGGGGCGGGATCTTACGGACCGCACGCCAGTGCCGCTGGTCCCAGGCGGCTCTCCGCAACGTCGTTCCGTTCCCGTGGGGTTCGATCGCTTGCCTGGTTGGGTTAGCGGGTCCCGGCCCCATACTATACCGAGGATCTCGTCCGCTGCGAGGCGCCAGTAGCGAAGAAAGATCAAGTCGGCGGCACGAACACTCACTCCATTTGCACCGAGTTCAATGGATTCCAGTCACACACTCGATTGTCCAACAGCTCCTGAGATATGCAAGTGTGCCACGAAATTCATGGACCTCGATAGCCCTATGCGGAAGTCTGGCCGTAGTCGAGCAGATTGTAGCGCGATTCTATCTTGCGGCTCCGGTGGCCCCCCCCCCCGCTAGTGACGACCTAATGGACCCTTAACTACTTCGTACTTGACATGGATCATCAGCGTTCGGTCGATGTCTCTGGGTGCATTCCCAGGACCGAGGCACTTCGGCCCTCTGACTACCCTTGCCGAGAAGGTAATAAGATGACTTGGAATTATTGACCCCATGACCGTCCCTGCGTCTCGTCCAACTCCCTAAATTGCTTCCTGGATCACGACCGAGTTTTTCTCTTCCAGACACTCCCGATGCTTCTACCAAGAAGCCTTTTGAGACCTGGCCGTACCTTTCTCAAATCCCCCATACACCGTCTGCTCTTGGGCTTTGCGCTCCTCTACGGCCTCGCGATTACCTGGGCTCGTGCCCGTTGTTGGCGCGATCCGACATCAGCCTTCTTCGCAGAGGACAAGGCATATGAGCCCGCGTACTCCCTCCAGTGTGGCGCGCAAGCCCACGCCTTTCTCGACCATGCCAACCAAAATACCCTTCCTCTTCATTTCCACACCAAAGCATCTGCTCATCCGACGATATGTGTGGGTATCACCTCGGTGGCACGGAAAAACGCAACGTATCTCCAAGGCGGCGTCGGGTCTGTACTGGAGGGCCTGACGGCGACAGAGAGAGGTGATGTATACCTCGCCGTCCTGATCGCACACTCCGGATCCAGCAGAACATCCGGCGTACGCAGAACCGTGGCTCCATACACTGGTCGACAGGGTACTGCTCTATGACCCCGACCTCATCGATCTCGAACATATTCGCGAGTTGGAAACCCCCGAGGCAAAGACATTTGCCCGCAAAAAGGGCCTAATAGACTATGTCTACCTCCTTCGCGCGTGCGAATCTCTCCATACGTCGTATACTGTGATGCTTGAGGATGATGTTGTTGCTCTGAACGGCTGGTACCATCGGACCAAGGAAGATCTGCTTGTTGCCGAACAGAAGACGATCGAAAAGGGATGGGACAAGTGTAAGTTTACGATCATTCGCCTGCCAATTCACCATGGGATCGTGTCAACCGTAGAACAGAGAATTGACGGGAAGACTTTTGTTTTTGCAGGGCTATACCTTCGACTCTTCTATACTGAACAGTTTCTCGGATGGAACTCGGAAGAATGGCCTACTTACCTGCTATCTTCTCTCCTCGTCGCGCTCGGAGTAGTAGCTCCGGCAACGGCGATTCGATACTCCCGCCCAGCCACGGCTGCATATCTTCCAAACAAGGTCATTGCCATCCTCGCATTCGTCCTCACTCCTCTCATAATCATCCTCTTCTTTGCTGCTGGACGGGTCACGATGCTCTCGATGGCGGCCGGCGTCCACGAGATGCCCCGGTTCGGCTGCTGCTCTCAGGGGTTAGTCTTTCCGCAGACGCGCATCGGGGATTTAATATCCTGGTACGAGTTCAAAAGACTCGGATACATCGACCTGCTGACAGAAGAATATGCCGATGCGAACAACGAGGTACGCTGGGCATTAACGCCTAGTGTACTGCAACATGTGGGCAGCAAGAGTTCAAAGGTGAATCTGCCGGGGGAACACAGAACCCGACGGACTGTTTCTGAAACGATCTGGAATTTCATGTTCGAACAGAATGATGTAGGGGAATTACGCCGCGAGCATGAACAGCAGTTTGAAGCAGATGTATAAATATGTTCAGGTACTAAGATATAAAATGAACCTACCTTCCTCCATGTCCAAGGGTTCATCTCCTATTTATCATACATCACGCACATATCGCTCGTCTGTCATGTTTTTCTCCACGCGAGACCTTGGATCCAAGAAGAGTGGGCTGCTACCCATTCAGCGATCTTGTGTCATTGGTAGTTGCAGCTTCAGGCTGATGATAAATCGTTGAGAAAAAGCGGGCCAGATCAGGAGGAAGAAGAAAAAAGGACCTGCAAGGTTATGTCGTATACTCGAGGCAAATGGAAGACTGGAGGAAAAAGCTTCCATCGGCGGACGGCCCTACAGCTTCTACCTGTTAATCCCGAGAAGTGAAACGGCCGTGCCTATTGGGTCCTAGTATACAAGGGCAGTCCACCTGGCCTCGCAAGACGGGGAAGATCTGGTGCTAGAATTGTTTAGGTGCTGGAATCTTTGACATCAGTCTCAATAACCTTATGTTCTTCTTTGTGTTTCATCCTCTCCATACATTTCTCGCTCGCTTGTTGTCGGTATTCTCAGCGTGTCAATCCCTCGTGTTCTTCCACCCCCTTTAGCCTCGGTCCCTTTCATGATAGACCAGCTCAATTTGTCATACAAATCACCTGAAATTCCATCTGTTCATCAGATATAAACGTCCACAGGACCCGTGGCACTCAAAGCACTCGTTACTGCATTCTGACCGCTCTCCAGCTCGGGCACCTACGAAACCAGGGCGACAGCCTCGAGCAGTTCCCGTGATATACACGCCCCGCTCCCAGAGCCCATTCAATCCATGCAGACAGCCCGCGGACTCTGTGTTTCAACCTCACCTGACACGAAACGCCGTCCCTGTATTCTGAAATTCACGCGAAAACGACCTCGACGTCAGCGCGCTCGAAAATACAGCAGGAATACGTTCCTGCTTCTCACCTATCGTCTCCTTGATGAGCTGTGAGTTGCGGGAACGGCCTCTGTCGACGATACGACAAACGGGTTGGATGCTTGCTCTGGTGCTGGATATTTTTCTCGATGCGGATGGATGCTGTGTGCATGATGCGTCGTTGGAGGTCTTGATTATCGGTAACGGGGATACTAAGGTTAATCAGAGTCTCTATGGAAATGCGGGATCAAAGCATGGTTGCAGGTGGGTTTCTTCGTGTCTACTCCATTGTCTGGAGTACGAGCCCGAGCCCGAGCCCGATGGGAATACCTTTTTTCCCGTTCTTGCATGAGGATATTCCAGCTGCAACACACTGTTCCTCTGGTGTCAATCAAGTGTGTGCTAAGTGGCCGAGACGGGAACGATAAAGGCTCGAGATAATCCCGAAACTTCCAGACACGATCCGCAGATCAGATCCATGTGTTCCGACGCTGGTCTGTTTATTAATAGTAGTCGCCGGTTTATCATCGGGCACGAATGGAATTGCTTCCCCGCCTTGTTTAAATCGATGACGAGATTGTGTACTTCTCTATGTAGGAATAGCACCAGCACCAGCATCAGCACCAGCACCAGCACCAGCACCAGCACCAGCAGCAGATGGTGTAATTAAAACCCTGAGACGGACACGAGTTCCTTCTAGAACGATTCTTGTCCGTTTTCAGAACACGCTCGACATGATACCGTAGCCTGTAGAGTGTAGGCAAGAGACCGCTTAGCAGATATATACTGGAGCCTCGATTGGGAGTCAATGAAGATTCTGTAGCCTGAGTCGATAAACGGCAAGGGATCTTGGCCTTGTTGAACGCGTACATCGCTGACGGGATTCTGTAATTTGTACCGTGCAACATTTTTCGACCCCAGACTCATATTTTTCGAGATAAGGGGCGTCCCTTCGAAACATCTCACAGACGGGGTGGCCCACGAATGGTTAGACGTGTTGCTAGACGCCTCTGACTCGATTTGTAGCATTGATTGAGGGCTTATTTTGCAATTGCAATATTACGCAAAGGACTTTAAGCGCCGAGGGTGCGCTGAAGCTCTGGTATTGGGCTATAGATGCAAGTGGCAGGTGGCAGGTGGCTACTGGATGACGGGACAGAC
This sequence comes from Penicillium ucsense, assembly GCA_014839625.1. Lineage (NCBI taxonomy): Eukaryota > Fungi > Ascomycota > Eurotiomycetes > Eurotiales > Aspergillaceae > Penicillium > Penicillium ucsense. Next base: position 295,661 of record WIWV01000004.1, read on the forward strand.
TTGTGGAACTATTACTGTCGATGTACATTGTACAGTAGACGACTAGACTCACTCTTTAGGTAGGTAGTTATTTGTTATTTACACAGTGAGTAACTATGTAGTACTCAGTCTATTACAAAAGGTTGCCCGTCAGCCTCGTCTCTCTGTGGCGTGTCCGGATTCTAGTGTCCACGCTTCAAGAAAGAATAACCAAGGCGAGCCCGTTACTACAACCCATGCGCTGAGCTCCTTCTGTGCCGATGGCGACGTTCAACCACCGAATACAAGATTGGCCGGGCAAGCATGCATCATGCAAACTTCTTCCATTCAACGGATCATTCACGACACCCTTGTCATTGTCAACCCTGGAGGAGAAAGAAAGCAATCCGCCTCGGCGTTCCAGCCCCCTTTTTTAGCCCCGGTCGACTTGCAAGGATCTCGGACTCGGACAGCCTACCTTGTGTCCTTTCGACATCTGACGGTTTATTCAGGGCGGGGGAAAAAGGAAAGGAATAAACGCGGGAGTCGAGGCAGAGATCGAGCATGGACTTGTACCTGGGACTGGTAGCACGAGGAGTCTATAATTATGAAGGTGTAGTTCTCCTGCCTAGTCCTACTGTCTTACTGTCTCGCTTTCAGGGTTAGCCGTGAACATGTGAGAAAGTTGTGGATTACTGGATCCCAGGTGTGCTTTGATGCGCGGGTGATGCTTGTAGATGCCTCGTTCTCGGGACTGAGTGGTATTGAGGTGTTGCTGGAGATGAGGTTCTCGGGACTGAGTGGTATTGAGGTGTTGCTGGAGATGAGGTTCTCGGTCGAATGAGTGCATGATTGTTGCGCAGAAGAGACTGTAACGGAGACGCTGTAGCGTACTTGAACTGCCTTGCGACCAGGACCTGGAAGTGGCCTCCCGTCTGCGCCTCTGCTCGGGAGTGAGAGCAGATAAGGAGAAATCGACAGCCTTCTCTTTTTAGTAGGTAGTCGGTACTTTATACTGAGAACTAGATGCGACTTATCGACCAGTAGCAACCTGTGATACCTTCTGTCCGAGACACAGAAGACAGCAGTCTAATCCATCCCAAGCTTGCACGGTCGCCGAGCCACCGGATCTGAGAACGAGTCAGGAGGAGAGACATCCATCGTTCGATCACTTTCGATCCAGACTAGTTACATCAAATCGTGAGCAGTTGTACACGTTGTACACTCCTTCTGTCCTCGAGAACAGCAACACGACGCCTCATTTCCGTAAAATGTCCGTTGGGGGGGGGGTAGTAGCCGAGACCAGAAGTACCTCGCGTGGGTTACAGATAGAATAGGGTAACCTGATAGAGATGGACGAGTTGATAGCCCGGTACTTTGGTCAGGTCTGCACTCTGCAATGGTGTAAAGTTCAAACAAGGTAGATGGCAAGGATGTGAGTTCAAGAGTTGAGTTGGTTGAGTTGGTTGACTTTGGACGTTGTTTCCCGTATCAATCCCCATTATGATGTGTGTGACTCTGTGCTGAGAAAAGCACGGTCTTATTGTATTCGAGGTTGAGATGGCCTTTTCTTTTTCGTCTGAGGATGAGCCACGTTTAGGTCTTTCAAGGAATAAAGGGTAAGCCACGCCTTACTTCCTCCTGGTATAAGAAAAAGGAATCGCGAAACGAGCCATAAGATTCCTCTACTAGCCAGCGCTAGAATCAGCCCAAGCCCAGCCGACTTGTGCGCGTTGATCAAGAGTCTGCCCTTTAACCTACAGAGCGTGACAGAGCGACGGAAATCCTCAGAGCGCATCGCATCCTGCCTCCACCGCAGTTCTGCCTTGGTCATCTCCACGGGCCTATCACCTCTCCTTTCCAGAAAACAAAACCCCAATCTATACGTATATCGAGCGTGCCACCGCACACGCACCTCGCTTCCAATGCATAATCGAATATGCTCTCGCCTGCCGACTAACAACCTGAATTCCATGGAAGAATGGCTTTCCAGAATTTCTTCAATCCCTGCCCTGCCTCGAGATGAAACCCTTTTCCATTCGTTGGCTGGGGAGGAAGGGACCCTTATTGACGCCTCTTGGCAATCCTGGAATCTCTCTCCAGCCCGGATCGGGGACTGGGCTCGGTTCGGCGAGATCACCGTGACGACCTTGTCAGACGGGGATGCTAGCCTGGCGGTACTAGGCTTTTAGACTAGCTAGTAGCAACCAGTAGTCATTGTTCACACTGTCGTGACTCCGCTAGTTATACACCTGTAGTCTGGTACTACTCTAGTCGGGTACCATCTTCACCTTGGAGGGTGGGACTCAGTACGCCGTTACCTGGTCAGTTAGTACTACTAAGTTAGTACTACTCCTTAGGTAGTTTGAAGTGTGAGTACATGGGCAGCTCATGTCTGACATAAGCCTTGCTGTGTGGACGCCACGCCGGTAGAGTTTCCATCAAGACATCTTGGCAAGACTCCTCTCCCGCGCCAGAGCCGTGTGCTTTTTATTTTTACTTTTTAATTTTTACTTTTTGTTGTTGTGCAAAGGTGCAATTCACTCTTGGGTCTTGCGCGAAGGGGCCCGTGGGGACTCGGGAGAATGTGGGGACGGGACCTGGTCAAGTCCAGCTCAGACACGGACTGGAACTTTAGGTACCTTGTTCTCAATGTGGAGGTGGAGGTGGAGGTGGAGATGGAGCTGGTGGGTGCGGCCTCACAAGGACTGGTGAGTCGGGACTTTTTGATTTTCCAGAGTAAGACCGGATCATCCGAGTGCCTTTGCTCGGGGATTTAGGAAGTGTTGCCAAGTCATAGTAACACAGGAGTCAGGACTCAGTACTCGGTGACTCAATACTCACGAGTCACTAACTATTCAGTAACTACCTACTACCTACTAACCTAGTACTGACTCAGTGCTACTGAGTCTCACTACTTAGTACTTTGTACTATCTTACAGTACTATTGAGAAGAAATCATTGTCAGTGGTTGATCCTCACCTCTATGTAGACTCTTTCTCTCCGTTTTCTAGAATACTGAGATGGTGCCGATCATTCGTTCTAGAGCTGATCCTCGTGACCCGTAAGGGATTTGAGGGGTGAATGTCCTACACTACCTCCTTTACTAGGTACCTACCAGGCCATGGTCACTCGTGGGCTGCCTTCTATCTGGGGCTCGGACAAGGTCATATGACCGGGCAGCCACCAAGTGCACGAGACAGATATGGAGCTTTCTCACCCGAAACATGTCCAGTTGTCCACGGCCCTGATTCCACCAGGCCCGGTGACAGACCGCGTCCAGAGACGTCGTTTGTGATGTGATTGTTGCAGTCCCGAGTCCGGAATGTTTCCACCTTTGGGGAGCACCGTGATATACCTTTGAAGAATGACGTGATGATCCAGGTTGACTCATGTGATGAATGTTCGGATGAGCGCACTCTTCGACTCGGCTCTGTAGATGTAAATGGTAGCCCATGATCCATCTTGGACTCCCAAAACAATGCATAATGGATACCTACGTTGTGGTCGGTAGACTCGGTACCAATCATCCGATTCACAACTCTGGTCGGCTGCTGTCCGAACGACCTGCACCCACCAGGCGCCGAGCGGCCCAGGTCTTTTCCCTGCCCCCAGCTTCCTATGTTCCACCCGCGGGCTTTCTCTTCTCTCCACACCGATTCGTCATCCAGGAGACTGAGGAGCGGGAGGGCGAGTCCTAGGAGAAGGCAGCTGATCCGCCGAGTTGAGATTCATCCGCCATCCCGATGTACTTTGACGGGGTTGGTTTTTCATGGCTCAGTGGTCAGCGATCTTTCAGTGCCGTATTATTCGCAGAAAATGAGCCATCTCAGCACAGGACCCTCCTCCACCGTGGAATGGACGAGTGGCATCACGCAACATCGATCACGTGGCACTATAGCAGCAGCAGCAGCAGCAGCAGCAGCAGTAGTAGTAGTAATCGTAGCAGTAGGAGACTTAGGAGTCGTCGTCACTCTAGTACGGGTGTTGCAGACCGGGATTCCCAGCAGCTTCTCTAAGCGAGATATTCATCATCCATGACACAAACATGTTCCTTGGTTCCTTGGATCTTCCAGCCGCGCCCAGAAGCCCGGGGATGAGAGAAGGCGGCCCAAGCCCATGACTATTACCCCAAAGGGAAATTGGATCGAAGACTGGATGACTTCCTTTGTCCGTGGCACTGGCTCCTCCTCCCGCTCAAGCCTTTCTGGGCGGTCCATCTTCCGTGAGATCCTACGCGGCCCAGTCCTGGTGTAACTTTCCACTTTCCCCTCTCTTCCCCCGGCCTGGAGCTCCACTTTTCCGCTGCGGCTGGTCGAATCAGCACTGAGAGGCATTCCTCTTCGGTTAGACCCGAACCAGGGGCGGAACTATCAGATGGGTTCCATTGGATCCCTGGACCTCACCATCGGTTCAGCCCGATGGAGACCCAAAAGGTCGTGTCGGGTTCGAGGACGGCGCTCCCGAGTCAGTCAGCGAGCCGATGCTCACTGGTTAGTGGTTACTGCCCCCTCCCAAGGTCCAACTGACCAACATGGAACATTGCCTTTGGGCTCTCCGCGCTCTCGTCAGACTCGGGGGCTGATGCAGCTGGCCGGATCGGCCGGCATCAGACGGACGATGGTTGGGTCCGCATTGTTCATCCCCGACGAACAAGTCGACCAGTTCCGGCCTTTGCCCGCGGATTGGCGACAGCAAACCAGGCCCCCCGGTCTCTCTGCGGTGGCCCCCCGCCTCTCTTCCCGCCTCTCTGCTCCTCATCTGCTCCTCCTTCCTCGTTGACTCGCTCCTGTCGTCTCTCAGGCCTCCCGACCGGGTTTTGCAGACCCTCAGAATGTATCATCGAAGGAGCCCACCTCCAGAGTGGAGACGACCAGGTGAGGAGTGCTCACGGCTCACGGGTCGCTGCTGCGAGACAGGCTCGACCCAGATTCGAGTCACCACCACCGTGGCCCGGGCTACAGTACTCACTACTCAGTACTCACTGACTCAGTACTCACTCCTACCCGTCATCACTTCCCCAGATCTTCCCAGATCTTCCTCCCCCCCCCCCCCCCCCCCCCCCCCTCATCAGCTTGGCTTCATCTTTTCCAGGATCCTCCGCGCCCACTTCCAACCCCCTGCTCGTGTGAGATTGTCCGTGTCTGGCCACATCATCTCTTGCACATTCCGTCAAATGAATCAACGAGAGCGATAGCTACCGGATAGCCCGCATCTTCCTGTCTCCCGAGTCCACGACGCTTTCTGCTGTTCCGTCCCTCCTGCCTCCCCGCTTCGATGATCTTACATCGTGGTCTGAAGGTGGTACACTGATTCTCTCCCCTCGTCCAACTCTCTGTGGGCTTCGCATTTCTCCTGAGTTTTAAGGGCTGCGCTTGTATTCTCCGGTAACCCTACAGCTGGTTCCCATGCAGGTGAGTCCTTCCAATGAATTTGCACTCCCCTTGCCGGCTTGACGGGGCCGAGACCCTCCATGCCATGCCCATTTTTGACTTTCTCCCCTTCCCTCGGTACTGCACCCGGACCATTCTGCGATGCGCTTTGAAGAGACTCATCCGAGAAGTTGCCCTGAGTGTCGTTATGAGTGTCGACGAGGTGGTAATCACGTATTTGTCCATCATTGTGCTCATACCTCTCATTTATTTTAGGCTACCGCGAGGGCCCCTGAGGCTAGTGGAGGACACACGACACGCAAGGGCCATGTCACCCATCTGTCAATCAGCGACCCCAGCCACCATGTGACAGAAGCGATCGGTCATATGTATGACGATGACTACGAACCGACCGAGTCCCGACGACTGAGCTATATAACCTCCCCTTCCAGCGAGTCTATCACGACCGTCCAACGGCAAGATGCCGGCTCCGATCCTTTGTTATCGCCGTCGAGAGCGACGCATAGATCTCCCACTGCGGAACAGTTCACGCAACCCAATGGCAATCTGCGGCCACCGCTCGTTGGCCAACGATCTTTCGATCGAGACAGCGAACCCGGGTCTCCCGACTCGACCCGCCCCCCCTCCGAAACGGCGAGGTCATCCTTTCCTCTGAACGATATCGAATATGAGTCGAACCCGGCTGCAGTCGTCCAGGAGTTGAACAACTTGGCGGCCATTCGGCGTATGTCCATGGATGTCGCAGCTGCTGGTGACCCTGATCTTCCCTCCTTTGGCGGCAATCTGTCGATTCCGTCTCTGCCACCATCACCCTCTGCCGACGAGAACGATGCGTCAAGGTTGTTTTGGGTCCCGGCTAGCTTGCACCCGGAGCTCGCGCCGCAGGAGTTTCGAAGTTTTCTCGAAAGTAAAGCCGATATCATCAAGCGGAAGTCGGGCGAGTTCTCGACCGTTCCGGCTCAGGGTCAGGGCCAGGGCTTCGATGTCGCTCTTCGTCGAAAACGGTCCATGTTGTCCCGGCAGATCGAGGATTCCAACGGATACCGAGACGGTGCGGAGCGATTGGAGCGGCAACGTTCACAATCTAGTCGCCGGGCAGCCATGCTGAGTCCAAATCTGCAAGAGCTGGAGACTTTGGTGGACGACACCACACCGGAGGACAAGGACCCCGTGGTACGGGGACTTCAGAACATGACTATTGTAGCCGAGGAAGACCAGCCGATACTACCGCCCGCGCCGCCGGGCCACAGTCTGCGGCGATCGACCCGTACACAATATAAAAAGGCGAGCTTGAAGAAGGGTGAAAAGGTCCCGTATTCCAAACGTGTTGGCAGGGCGCTCTCAGAATCGACCCAAACGGGGCCCCCCTCGGTGGCCTCTCCATTGCATGAGCAGGCCGACCCGGGAGTTGCTCGCGCATCTACCGATCCAACGTCTGCTGCTGAGCGGGCAATGCGATCGCCGTCAATTTCGTCTCAGGCCACAGGACTTGCACCAAGCTCTCCCGTTGGTTCGACCTTCAATTCGTCTATTGGCGGTTCAGAGACGGATCGATATGATCAGTCTTTCTCTCATTCCCAATACGATCCATCGTATGGTCGTCCTGGTTCCGCTGGCAGTGATGCAACCTCTCAGTCACGTCAATGGCATTCAGGTATCAGCTCGAACGGTCGCTCGACCTCGGTGACTCCTACTTCTGACCACAAAATCCCTGCAATCGTTGAAACACCGCCTCCTGAAAGTAGTCCGGCACCGCGAAGTCCGATTGCGCAGTCACCGTTGTCCCCGGATCGCGACACCAATCCTTCTCTCCCTGGCAAAACTTCTCCAGTGCTCGATGCTGCACCTGCCAAGCGGCCTCCTTTAAACCGACAGTCGGGCAAAGAGTCGAGCTATAAGCTTGAAGAGCTGGCCAACCAGCCGCAGATGATACCAGGCAACAGCACGAGAACAGACAGTCTTTCCTTTATTCCCACGGTAACGGAAGAACGGAAAACGGAAGATCGCAAGTCAGAAGGGAAGAAATCGAAGAAAGACTCGGAAGGTCGAAAATCCAGCTGGCACTGGTTAAGAGGTAGCGAGGAGAAAGAGAAGAAGAAGGAGAAGGAAAGTGACGCAAAGAAGAACAGATCCAAGTCAAATGATAAGCCCCTGGCACCTGCACGAATCGAAGTGCCAGCGGCCACGGAAAGTGTCCCGAAAGGCAGAGAAAGTCTTGTTCTGGATCGCCTGGATCCCAAATTGGAGGATGAGCGGCGCAAGGATGGTGTACGCCGTGCATCTGGTGACCCAAAGAAGGAAAAAGATGGTATTTTCTCCTCCATTTTCGGCGGTGGGCGCAAGAAGCACAGCGGAGAGAGCCATCATCGCAAAAATTCGTCCAGAGGACTTTCTCCGGAGCCACCGGCCCGTCAACTACGACCTGATATCGACTACCCTTGGACTCGATTTACCATGCTGGAAGAGCGGGCTATCTACCGCATGGCCCATATCAAGCTAGCCAATCCTCGACGAGCCCTCTATTCTCAAGTGCTGCTGAGCAACTTTATGTACTCCTATCTGGAGAAAGTTCAGCAAATGCATCCTCACATGGTTGCCTCGTCGAACTCACAAAAGTCAACGAAATCTCGAGAACAGTCTGAAGAATATCAACAATATCAACGATACCAGGAGGTAAGTGAGCCATAGAAATTGGACAGTTGCAAATTTCGATCACTGACAATGTTTTACTTCGTCTAGCAGCAGCAGCAACATCAGCAGCAGCAGCAGCAGCAGTACGGGGACTCTGGATACGGTGATTCGATGTATGACTATGAGGAAGATCAGCAGGATCACTATCAGAACAACGGAAGATCTAGCCAGCAAGGTTATGACAATGGCCAGCACTACAACTCTGGCTCCTATCAGCATGATCACTCGTCCTTTGGAGATGATTGTCAGCTTGATGACGATGAAGAAGATGACATGTGGGGGACGGGGCCCAGGCGCTGAAGATGTACCGCGCTTGATGCACCCTCAAGACTGCATTCTGCTTCGATCTCTCTTGGAATCACCTCAGTAATATTCTCGAGAGCCGCCCTCTGCGAATTGATGACGCTGTACAGATGATCTGATAGGAGCTGCGACGTGTTCTGTCCAGATTATGTGCTATACTCTACTTTGCAGTCGCGAGACTGCATATTCCGTACAAGGTCACTCTAGTTACCCGCATTAGCCCTCGCCAACCATCCATTCTACCCCTAGACGTCTCTTGCACTACGTCACGGGGCATTCTTCCATCTCAAGTGAACTGAGGATCAACCTCGATGTTCCCGTCCGGCCCCTCAGTCAAAACATCTATTGTCTCTCTTCCTCTCCGTACCTCGTTTTTTCCCTCATTCCGCGCATCTCCACACAGTCTGTCTGTTCCAAGCATGTTCTCTCGTTCTCCCACTCTCTTCCTATGGTCTCGCTTCTTCTTTGTCTCTTTTTGTTTCCCACTTTTATGTTTCTTACTTTCTCGCATAGCGTCTGGGGTTTGCACGTTAGAGCTATCCATGATCTTCCAACTGCCCGACTTTTCTTGTCGCGGCAAAATCGAACCCGCTTTCAAGAACCGAGCTTCCAACCTTTGTCTTCGTGTCCGTTTCTTCCAGTGGGTGTGGGATTGATATGGGCGTGTTTTGTCCGCTGAAGGACATTCGTTTCTCTGTCAACCCGGATCCTGCATCGGAAGAACAGAGAAGGATGTGAGTGTGGGTAGATAATACTTGGTGCAAATTTGGGCAACGGATATGAGTCTCGAGCCGCAAGGTGAATACTTCGTCCTCAGCCTCCGCGTACTCTTGATGTAGAAAGGAAGCGTGCTTTTTGCTAGTGTATCTGTCTTTGTGGTAACACATAGTGCCGAGGCGATGAATTGTGAAAAAGAAAAGTCTCAGAACAAGAACGGCAAACCTGGGCCATAGAGGGAGGATTCCTAGTTTAAGACAAGGGTGTCCCGTCTCTCGCCTGGAGAGTAGTACATAGACAAACATCTCAATGTATGTACAATCACGACCCCACTGTGAGTTCATTCCAGGTTGAATCCACAATGTTCGACAGACTGATCTCAACGCCTAATCTCAAATGATCCGAATTCCGTTTCAAGTCCTTGAGCAAAGAAACCGACTGCGAGAAATTGAAATCATGCTGATACTCATACAGCCATCTGGTCAACGTCTCCCGCTGCACGAGATCGGTAGTCGCCACCCATGCAACTGTCAAGCAGAGGATCATGTATCCCGATCCAACGGGACGCAGGCACTCTGACTCGTCATTGAGCCAGAGAATCTCCTCCGTATAGGCATATGCGTCGGCTTGTAGCGAGGCCGTGTGCAGATCGAGGGACTGGAGCATGCTGTTGAAGATTAGGGTGATTACGATCCCGAGGCCGTAGAGTCGATCCTTGTATACCGTGAGAAGACGCACGAGCCAATCTCTGCGTGGACCGGGCGGGACATGCTGAGCGGCGGATAGATCTGTGATCATTCTGGCCTGTCTGAGTTGATCAACATCTAGTTTGCAGGCTATGTAGAGTGCCCATAGCTCGTCGAGGATACCAGTGGTATCGGTTCCCGTGTAGAGAAGTAATTTTGCGCGAGACATGACGTCTTTGACCCGTGAGAGGGCCAGAAGCAGGCGTCCTTCGGGCTTAGTGACGTCGTATTTGAGGATGATGAGTGTTTCCCACTCTTCTTGGCCGAGCTCCATTTCTTTGTTGAAGATGTTTTCGAACAGCTATTTCCAAATTTGTCAGCCCCAAGGAAGCGGTCGATGAAATTGACAACTAGATGACATGACCAATGAATGTAGGGCCTGATTCTGGCACGAAAACCATAGAACAGGCAACAAACATCGTTAGGTTCATCGACTTACCACAGTTCCCGACAGAGAAAGCTGCATCTGAGCTTCAAAGGGATCCCGAGGCCTCAAGTTCCTACGAGCCTTGAGAATTTGAATCGCACCGTGTGCATGTCCAGACCATTCCACACTGTTACGTTGTCCAATCATTGTGTGGCAGATCAGCAGAAGCATGACCGCGGCGAACGTGTTGGTCTGATGCGCATGGACTGGGTCTTCCAGGTACACTCGAAGTGTGCGTAATGCGGCTGTATATTTGGCCAGCGTCTGCATTTTCCCATGCTGGCGACTGCAAAGATCGGCATGGGCACTGGTCAGTGCTTCGGCGGCACGATCCAAGGCCTCATTCGAGCCGAGGCGGCGGGGAATTTCATAGAGAAAGGGGCCAAAGCTCCAGCCGATGTTCCACCGAAAATCGGTGGTGTAATCGATCGTCTGGAGGAAGGCAGATGCTAATTGCTTCGTACTGCCAGTCAGATCGCTGGGGATGAGCCAGCAGGCACCGGATTTCTCATGTGCTCGGGAAGTGCCAATCGGGTGGGTCGACGCTGAGTACGGGGCAGTTTGCAAAGCTTGGACGTGTTGTCCAGCGATGGCTCTTTTCTCAAATGGTCTCTCTTCTTGAAATTTGAAGCGCCTTTTGCCCGAACCCTGGCATACAATCTTTAGGCGGAGACAACGGCCACAGGTAGGCTGCGCCTCGTCACACTAGGTGAACATGGGTGTGTCAATGACTTCATCGATTGATGCTATATAGATGCCGTCCGCGTGATGCAAAGGTAAGAATTACCTTCTTTTTCTGCCTCCGGCAGGCATCGCATGCCCTACCTGATGGTACTCCCGGCATACTTGACCCGCCCTATGTCCCAATTTGATCCGGGGAGACCCACGATTTGCGCTGGAAAGGTGGAGCAACAGTGTCACCTAGTGATCGAGCAAGTGCCCACCGTGCGAGAGAATGATGGATGAGGCCGAGTTCGATACGAGATATACTTCAGCAAACGAATTCGAACGCTTTGTTGTCCAAGTGTCCATTTTGAGTTAAATGAGCCGCCGAAGGGGACCCCGCTGAATTAAAGGTTGTGCAGGAGTGAAGAGTGACGAGGTGGAAAAGTAAGCTGTGGCTTGGTCGATTACGCCTAGCGGGAGGAGACAGTTCGGTCTAACTGGATTAGGCTGGATGTGCCGCTGCCATGGAGTTGATGGATGTTGATTGGGTGTCTCACGTGGTATGGCGCTGTCAGTTTGACCGGTTTGCACGGTACTTGTGGGGGCCAAACATGGGGAAGGTTCGTATCCTTCGTAGTTCGTAGACTACAAGTACACCGTAGTAAACTGGAGTTTGATAATTGATCTGCGCAATTCCCCTCTAATACGTGGTTAGTGACTCAGTGGTGGAAACATGAGGCAGTTTGAAGAGAATGTATTGTTTTCATACATACTCGTACATATCAAATAGGCAAGGGAAGCAGAGAGTGGGTGCGGCTGGAAGACGGGAGTCGCCCCAATCTGAGTATCTCCTGCGGATATTTATATACAATCCCATATCACTCCTTGTCGAGATATGTGGATCCATCAACCTTATGGATGCCGTAGTGCCTAGGATCACCTACTTAGCCAAGTACGTTTTGTTGAGCTACGAGCCCATGGCCGGCATCAGCCAAGCCAACCAAAAAGGCGCTAAGCAAGCCAGATTCTCCTCGCGATCTCTCGTGAAGTAAGTGTGGAGAGCAGTGAGTATAACTACGCTACGTCTGTCGACTTTCGCCAAGAATTACGCCCAAACCTAACTTGCCACCGCCCATCTTTCCTACCTAATCACTGCTCAATGGTCGCTGTTCTCAGCCAGATTGAAGTTTGCAGGGCTTTACTAATAGAACATCCTCATCCATTGGATTTTGTCTGTCCAATTTGGTATTCCAGCTGACATGGCGTAAACTCTCAGATTCAGGCACGACTCGCACGAGCTCAGATTGACAGATGAGCCGCGCCGCCCCAACGCGGGAGGCTGAGCCAGCCTGCTTGAACCAAGGGGGGCCCCCCACACAATTTTAACTCTAAAGGTTACTTGCTCATTTTCGGCTTCATGTAGCGCTCAACTGCGCCCCGACCTCTCGATGAGATCATGTCCATCAGGGGCCCTGGAGCTCGCATGGGAGCTTTTACAAACGAGAAATTTCATTTAAAGATGAGATCCTGACGCCAGAAGAATCTCACCCAGAGAAGTTTTCTCCCTTATATCCAATACAGCAGCTGGAGGAGAGATGTCCGACAAAGTCATCAGCTATTATCGATATGATCCCAGCCATGTCGCACCCGCTGTCTTTGCAGGTGTCGTGGGCCTCAGTTTAGTAGTGCATATATGGCAGAATTTGTAAGTGTGCATCTTGGACTTTTACAAGACTCCCTTTCGATTACGTTTCGCTTGTTGTTCGAAGCAGATTTAACACAGAACAATAGTCACTACCGCTTCTGGAGAGTCACGTTCTGGCTATTTTGGGGGAGTTTGGTGTTCACGATCGCCTGGATTCTTCGTTGTATCAGCAGCTTTCAGACTGGAAACAAGGGGCTTTATATCGCCCAGACGATCTTTATCTACCTGGCACCTCCGATCTACTCTGCGGCTGCCTACAACATGGTTGGTCGATTGATGAACTACCTTCCCATGCACGCAGTCTTCCATCCCGATCGCGTCCTCATCGTCTTCGTGTACTTGGGCGCGATAGTGGAAACCGTCACTGCTGCTGGCGCCGCCAGGCTAGCGGCAGCACAGTCCAACTTGAAGCTCTACAAGTCTGGAGGTGACCTGATCACCGCAGGACTCATTCTTCAAATTGTGGTCGAAAGCATGGTCATCCTCACCGTCGCAATCATTCATCGCCGCGTAGCCAAAACAGGGCATACTCCCCGCAATGTCAAGATTGTGTGCAGGACCCTTTACGGCACGTCCTTGTTTGTGCTGCTCCGATGCATCTTCCGGACTGTGGAGGCCTTTGATCGATTTGGCAATATTGGCTGCATAAACAACTGTAGCCCCACTGTGAGCAATGAGTGGTACTTGTTCGCTTTTGAGCTGGGGCCGATGTTAATCTTCACTTATTGGCTTAATATTCTACACCCGGGCCGATACCTTCCGCGAAACAAGACTCGGTATCTGGACCTGGACGGCCATACCGAGCGAATGGGGCCTGGGTGGACGGATCGTCGGAGCCGGTGGGCGACCTTTGCCGATCCGCTAGATTTTGAAGGCAAGATCAAGGGTCATGTCTCTCATGATGAATTCTGGCTGAGGCCCGGTGACTGGCCTGTTTGCGAAGATGGCAGCTTTGTCGATGGGACTGCTTCGAATTCAGAAGCACCGCTAAGGTCGATGAAGAGGACGAAGAAGAGGGCGAAGGGGACGGAGGTACGCTTAGCCTCGACTGTCACCGTCTAGGTAGTTTCAGCCTTGTCTCCCTTCTCTAGCGTGAACCAAGAGTCCAAAGCCTGTGCAATGGGACCGTGCCCAGCAGAGCTTGAGCTTTGAGCTTTGAGATTTTCGTCATAGCTTGATATTTCGGTTGTTGCGTTTGTTCCATAGACCTTAAGTTGTTGGTGTCTCTTCTTCTATTTCTTGTCAAATAGACTGTTGATTAGATCTGATATGGACGATCATGTAGATCAGCATATTTCTCACTGTCGGAAATGTTCCACTCTGTGATCAAGAGTGAACTTGACCAACGACAGTCCAATACCCAAGTCGGGCGAGTGGATTAGTGGCTGAATTTCCGAAACCCAATATTCCACCTCACTGGCCCATGGGTCAACATCACTAGAGCAGAGATTCGCAAGACTTACCAGGCGAAAGTCAGCGGAAAAAAAGCCGTGCAAAATCGGCGGTCACCCTGTTGCCCTCCGCTCAGCAAACCCTGGAAAGTACAGTCCGCCATCGATCTTGGCATACCCGACACCTGAAGCACCGATGCTGACCACGATGAAACACCAGGGCAAAACAAGCCCCACGATGTCAGGACTCAGCAATGGTGGCATACCGGAACTAAATAAGCACTGGGCACTGGGTAGCCCTCTGTCTCGGTACCACTGACTCCCAGTCCGGTGGTACATGTGTATGAAGTTATGGTCTATGAACAAAACATTCTTGCACCTATTGGCCCTTTTTCCCAGTTCCACCGGGCCGGCAAGATAGGTGCTTTGTAAACAGTTTCTGCAGCAGGTATGGAGAACACATTGTTAGATCTCCAAATTTCTCCCCACTTGGCACCAGCCATTGCATGCTCTGCGATCAAGATTGTGACAAGTGCCGGAGCGAGGGTCTACCCTTGATTCAATAATTCCGTGCTCGGATTCGCCACGGCTCGGTCTTCATGCTGAAAGCGGATATCTCAATTTTCAGAGTCGTCGATTCTGTTGTCAGTGTGAGGGTCCTGCACAGTAGAGGAAGAGAGATGCCAAGGAAGGAGTTCTTCCACACTGGCGTTTTCGCGAATATTCCTAGAGCCTGATTGATGAGGAGGGCTCCACTTGCGTGAAGAGAATCTAAACTCAGCGTGGTGCTGACGAACAAATACATCCGAGGGATCCAACTGCCGGAGTCAGGTGGGGAGGGCCGAAGGCACCCCAATTGTAGATTATGGATCGTGCGGGTCAGCCACCAGACATTGTGGTCAAGAGATGCAAATGTTGGCGATGCAAGTAGTATTCAATTTGATAGTTTGATAGTGAGTGGGCTCAGCTCTCAATGTTTGTGGCCTGCGCAGCTACTGATCAATAGGTTGTGCTTATCTTCATCTCGAGTTGGGTACCTCCAAGTAGCTGCTTAGGCTTAGTCGCGGTAGGGCTTATTATCACCTTCCCGAAACGTCCAGTCCCGTGCCCGTGGCGGTGGGATCCCGAGAGTAGGTAAACAGTAGCAGGTGTTGTATGGAGTCTATGGAGTATCGACTATGGAGTATGGACTATGGACAGCATTGTACGACGACCGACTACAAACTTGCAAAGAGATCTTCTCGGTCGAGCGATTACCCTAAACGGACATTGCGCAAATCATGCTAGCTCACTACTACTTAATCTTGTTGCTCCAACTGTCCACGAGGATGAAGGCCCCATTAAAGGTAGAGCTCACATTGCTGCAGAGGATCAAAATGGATTCCATTGCGCATCAGTGATGACCAAATGCGACTAACCAAAAAAGAAAAAAAAAACAAAAAAAACAAAAAAACCATCATCACTCGAGCGGCCTGAACCGATGGGCGTGTTCAACGATGAGGCTGGGGCTGTAAACGATCATCGGACAAGCAGGCAGATCTCCAACCCGGTTACTACGAAGGAGAACAGAGTTTAAGGATGGTTTGAGAAAGGGATCATCGCGTTGGAATTGCCGGGCGGAAGATAGCCGAAAGTCGTCACGAGACCACGATGATTGGCCTCTCGTGCGATACCCATGCCATGACTCGCGTTTGCCCGATACCCTTGAACCCCGATCCTGTTCACCCCATCTCGACTAGGGTCCATCTAAGTTGGCCTGGCCGAGACTTGGTGCGGCGAAAGCGGCCCACGACGGCCGCCGAAGATGCGGCAACTGGCTGGAAGACTGAGACACTTCCAATAAGGATGTTGGCGAAGTGGGCTCGACGCACGGCCGAGGCTTTTGAACCCGGATGGCCACGTTGTGTGCTAGCAAAGAGTTGCTGCGAACTGCAAAACGTGAATCTCACCTGGCGGCGCTGAAACTGTCGATTCAGATCCCGATCATCGTCAAGTGTGGAGCCCTGCATGCATTGCTCATTGGATCAAGAGCCCACTTGAGCATCGGGGTTAGTGGGAACCTTCAGCGTCTGAGATTAGAGTCGCCCGCATCGCGACTCCGGTCCTCGATAATTTGGGGTCCGCGAACAACCCGAGTCCCTACATGGGACTTCCACGCGGCTGTCCAGCAAGCGTGGTTGTCGGGTATTTAGGCATGGCTAGGCAATGAAAAGATGATCCTGAACCACGGGTCAGAAATTCCTAGCGCAAGATGCCGAGTTGACAATGGAGCTGTCTTTCTCACGATTGCTCCCTCCCCCCTCCCCTTTTTGGCACCCGGTCCTCGATCCGCGCAGGAGCCTAGCTGGGTATGGATTTGCCGAAGAGGGCTTAGAACGGCGATGAGTCCGTTGACTCGCGGCCCAGATGGCCCCAAGTCGAGCAAGTTCAAAATCTTTCCCAGATTTTGTAGACTCCACCTTCGACGGCAGAAATAGGTTCGAAATTGGGTCTCTCGCTCGAACCAAATATCCTCTCCCTTCCTCACTCCACTCCCCCCATCCCCGCTTGACCAATGTCGATGGTCTCAGGGTTCCTCAAGTTTCGTAGCACATCCGGCGGCCCCAAGCCGTGGACTCGAAAGACTCGGGAAACAGACGATTCTCACAATATCATACACATCTCTCGGATTTGGTCACTTTTGAAACAACCTCGAGGGGAGAGGGGCAGAGTGCATATTCATTTTCGAGCGATTCATTGCCTCGAGAGGTCTTATAAGCACGGCTAGACGCTCGGATGACTGTGCGATCTTGACGAGTTCTTCCGCGTTTCGTTCGTCACTAGCTCTGGGAGCTGGTTACTATCCAGCATCGAGTGGGCTTCCACATACACACTTGAACACACACACCTTTTCTTTGCATCATGGGTCTGGGATTCACTTTGCCCCTGGAGGGCCCGAGTCTCGTCAACTTTGTTGTTTCCGCCGTATTCACGGGGGTTTCTTTGGTGACTGTCATTCTACGTGTATTTGTGCGAGTGCGCTTGGTCAAGGCATTTGGGTGGGATGACGGTTTCATGGTGTTGGCTATGGTATGCATGGACTTGAACAAGAGGATTCAAGTTCCGAGGGCTTTCGACTAACAATCTCGCCTAGATCCTGTTTGCAGCACTGAATGTTGTTGTCATGATTGGGACCCGAAAGGGAATTGGACACCCGAGCAAAGAGTTCGCGTTACCAAACGGTGCCCTGGATCTGGATGCAATTCAAGAAGCGATGTTGGTAAGTTAAAGCCCGATGCCCGAGGTCGGTTGGAAAGCAGAGAGTAAGTTCAGCTGACAATAATACTTGTGCACACAGTGGTGGTGGCTTGGCCAGCAACTCTATCTATGGGCATCCGCGATCACCAAGGTCTCCATCGCCATTGCCCTCTTACGTCTGACCATCAAGCGAAGCCACCGCATCTTCCTCTGGTTCATCATCGTATTAGCTATGACTATCATGTTTGTGTTCTGGATGATTCTGCTTTTCGACTGCAAACCCGTCTCCTACTTTTGGACTCGAGTTCACGTCCTGAGCGCCACCGGCACCTGTACCTCGGTTGAAGTTCTTCTCGTCGTCGCATGGATCTACAGTTCTTGCACCATCATCTGCGATTTCAGTCTCGGCTTCCTGCCCATTTTCCTCGTTTGGAAACTGCAAATGAATTTCAAGACCAAGGTGGCGGTCGCTGGAATTCTGAGTCTTGGTGCAGTGTGCGTGGGAACACCGTCTTCTGATCAAAGGATTGCAGTGCTGACTTGGTGACAGTGCGAGTGTGGCCGTTCTTGTTCGATTCCCGACTTTGCCTCATTATAGAGATACTGAATTCCTGAGTGAGTGTTTCCCGTTCCCCGCCCCGTCTCCTGCTCCTTAAAAGGTAGCCTCGTCGCCAGGATCAGATGACGAAAAGCCCAGCCACCCGAATGGTCCATTGACTGCCATCATACTGAACTCCTTTCCTTCTTTCCATAAAGGCAGTACCTTATCAATCGCAATCTGGTCTATCGTCGAAACAGGCCTCGGAATCACCGCGGGTAGTCTGATCACTCTTCGCCCGCTATTCCGATGGCTTCTCGGCGATGCCAGCGTATACGGCAAGAAACCTTCCACCGGTGGCAGATATCCCTTATCGAGTGTGAAGAGTTCCCGCGCCAAAGGTTCTATCAACCTGCAAAGTTCTAGCGATCCGAGCTACTGGCGGCCGGACTTGAACCCCGATCGCGACGGTCATTTTGTGCAAGCAGTCTCCCTACAGCAACGGAGTGGCCAGCACTATATGAACAGCAGCCAAGAGGCGCTTTACACCCAGCCGCGCCCAGATGTAGAGGGCAGAGGAGTGACGGTACAGAAGACATTCGTCAGTACTGTCTCGCCACGCGACCACCGTTTCTGAGCCTGGGAAGGGGCATCAGCCGATCTCATAAAATATGATAATAAACTTAATTTCAAAAGTCTTCCTCTACTGAGAATCTCCTTGACTTATTTTCTCCACGGCCGTCCGTTTCGGTTTGAATGTCCAAAAGACCCGAGGGGCTTCGAATTTGGCTTTCCTCATTTGACGTGTAGCTGCGCCAACCATCAAATTCCTGTTCACGACGGAGTCGGATCCGATGCAAGTCGCAGATTAAGGTTGGTCACACGAACATCTCAGAATCACACATTCACCCGATCGGCCGTCTCGATCTCAATCTGAATGCGCGTACTATGGCTGCTCAAGCATCTGCGGATATATTATGCACCTTATTGCGACCTTGTGTCAGAGAAACACAAGTTGACAATAACAGAAGTATGAGGACCGTCTTCCATGAAAAAGGGAAGATGGATCGCAAAATGGAATCTCAAGTCAATCGACGACCAGCTCTGTTTTAGAAGCCTCAGCTGAAGTGGTGAACGAGATCGGGCTGATGTCAATGCAAGCCACCAGCGTCGTACAACAATCCACTCTTCAGCTACGAGGTACGGGTGCAGGTGGGCCGCGGGGAAAAGAGGACAGAGCGCAAGATCCTCACGGGCGTGTACCACGGTTTGAAGCACGATTGCCGACGTGACACTTTGGATGTTGCTGAGGAACTGATGCGATCTCTTGTGGACTTTGATTGGCCCTCCTATTTGTCTTTTAGTACGAGACTTTGCGGGCCTGGAGTTCTTTTCCCGTGAAACTAACCAGACGAGGTTCTTCAGCTGTGGTGGAGCTGGCCCAGGAAGTCGTGTTGACTGCAGTTTGATAAGAATTACGTGAACATATTGAATTTGACAGTGGACAGTGGACACACTGGACACTGCCGCCGGGCGCTCGATCTGCACTGGGGTTTACGCATCGCCGAGGCTGACATCGTCTTGGCGTGACTGAGGTAGGGGCACTGGCCGCCTCGCACTTGATGGGCGTCACAGAACTTCGTGCTAACTATACTTTGGTGACCTCGTTGAGACCGACTTTGGAAGATCGAAGAAAGCTGCTTTGTTGGTTTTTCCGAGCGGTCGATGCGCAATTGCTCTGCAACCAGCCATGCGATGTGCGACGCGACGCGACGCACAGACCGACGCCCATCTACCACCAGGCGGGACATGGACGGTTTCCCGTTCACGATGGCAGACGGCTAGCTGAAAAGTCAGTTGGACCTCCCATGTCCTCGCCGCCTATCACCGACTTATGGCTGATCGTAGATCGGCCGAACAAGTTACAAGGGCATCGGGGCCACTGCATGAAGAGTCAAGTAAGCCTCGACAGGGTGAGGTGCACCCTGAATGCCCACCTATGAGAAAGTGGCCTTCATCCACGCGATCCGAATCTGGTCAAGCGCCATGTAGCCTTATGCAAGACCCGACAAAGCCTGATGGAACGAGCCAGTGACCGTCAGCCCTAGGTGTTCAGCCCCAAGTCAGAAGCTGAAGGCCATGCTGGGGTCATGTAGGGATATAAATTGGTGCTATTGCACCCGGAGTGTGCGGTTATGATAGGTATCGTATACCCACTTGACGTGCGTCTAGCCTGCAAGGGTTGATCGTTTCATTATTTGTCCAGTTCCAGCTTCGCTGCTTATATACCGAAAGTTATGGACGCGACCGGACTCAATGATCTCCCGGCCGGTCAGCCTGTTCAAGAGAACAACGACATGGACCTGAAGCCAGCACGCAAGCGAATCATCATTTGCTGCGATGGAACCTGGCAGTCTGCAGTCTCGGGGCAGAAGACCGTTCCATCCAACGTCACTCGTCTGTGCCGCTCGTTGAATCCAGTTGGAACAGACAAGGATGGCAAGGAATGGCAGCAAGTTGTCTGGTACGACTCCGGCATCGGTACCAACTCTCTCGCGCTCGGAGATGCCCTCGAGGGATTAACCGGTCAAGGCATGGAGACCAATGTCATCGAAGCCTACAACTTTGTCGTTCTCAACTACAATCCCGGGGACAAGATCATGTGCTTCGGCTTCTCTCGGGGTGCGTACACCGCCAGAACGATTGCCGGGCTCATCTCGGATATTGGCGTCTGTCAACAGGCCGATCTAAACAGGTTTCCGGATCTTTGGGCTGTGTACAAGAAGGTCAAGCACGGGAAACGGTTCCATAGAAGTGATCTCTGGTTTGACTGGATGTGGGGCCAAGCCGACGAGCATCAAGGTGCCGGTGACGCTGACCACCGTGACTTTGTGTATGAAAGCGTGCCGCAAGGAGATTGGGCTCAGGAAGGGTCGCGGGAGGTGGACGTGGTCGGTGTCTTTGATACCGTGGGCTCCCTGGGAATGCCCGAAGTGTTCGGTATCAAGTTCCCAAACAGCGAAGGCTGGCACAATGTTGGCTTGTCACCGAGTGAGTTCACGAAGCCGTCCAACGCCCATGTCTGAGACAAATCTGTTAGGATGTTGTTCCACACGACTATGAGCTGACGACAACACCACCTCGCGTAGACATTCCCAACGCCTTCCAAGTGCTCGCGTTGGATGAACGGAGAAACGCGTTCTCGCCGACTCTTTGGTACCTTGACAAAAAGACAGCCACCAGAGAACAGGTGGACGCCCTGGTTGAAGCAGAAAAAGCAGCCGAACGAGAGTACTGGAATATATTACACTATGCAATCAACTTGAAAAAGACCGGCACAGCGACCGATGAACAAGTCAATGCTCAAGCCAGAAAGCTCAATGAGGCGGCGAGAGCTTGGAATCGAGCCTCTCGAAAACGAGTGAGATATCAGAACCGATTAGAGCAGGATCCAGTTTTGCGACAAGTCTGGCTGCCGGGCTACCACATCAACATCGGCGGGGGGGACCAAGCGACTCTCGCTGACGAGGGTGACATGGAAAACATGGCAAACATTGCTTTCGCCTGGATGCTGGATCAGATCAAGGACCATGTATCAGTCAACCAGCAAGTCGTCGTCGATGAGCAAATGAAAAGCGAGCAGCACATTCAGAAGCTCAGTGAGATGATCCAGGCTTCGGAGGCAAAACTCAACAGCCCTAGCTCTAACGCCCTGACCAAATGGAGCAGGTCCGTCGCTGACACTGCCATGGACGTTGTTAAAGCTCCGTTAAGATTGTTCCAGAAATCTGCAGCACAGAAGCTCTACGAAATTGGATGGGGCACGGGCATCCTGACAGACAGCTACACCATGTCATACTGGGCCAACGGCCAGAAACGACGCACACCGGGCGATTATGTCACGGACAAGGACGACACATTGGTCGACACATGCGAATTCATCCACCCGGTAGTGCACTACCGAGTTCAATGGTGTGAGAAAAGAAACAAGCAAGATCCGTCCCATCCGAAATACTCGCCTGTGGGGCCCAAATTCAAATACGACCGACGAAAGCAGATCGACAAAGAGGGGAAACCATATTTTGAGTACAATATTGCAGGCTCCAAGAAGCCAATTCCGGAATGGAAGCTGGGGGGCCAAGGCTCCTTTGAACGGCGAGCGATAGCCGGCCGAGATGCGTACGACTATGTTGACCAGCTGGATCAGGAGTTGCAGACGGGAATCAAGACAATCCGTCGGCCAACGGCTGAGGTCATGCCGACTCGCGCACAGCGATGGATGGATCATATCAAGACAACCACTGCCAGCCAGTCCGTTCATGGCTCGGCCACCGATGATACTGCTAAGGGAAGTCTTTGTAAAGATCCAGAGATTGGTGTGTAATCCCCACTGGACTCTGCGAGGGTACTCTTCAAGCACACGTTATTCTTGATTTTGGACCCGGTGGAATTATGGAAGATAGTTGCCGTACGGAAGCTTTTTGAATACGAGATTCTTGACTTTTGGCCAAATGTGACTGATGCCACTTACTACTACCAATGTCTCTTACACACTATGGTGTAATTTCTCTTCCTACTTGAGCCGACGATTGTTGCTGCCTTACAAGTCAGGCATATTTCACTTCAAATGACTTCCCCACGGAATCTGCCGGCCTTTTCCGTCCCCACTCGACTGTCGAGCCGCGCAGCCCGGCACCGAACAATGCTGCATCCGCTCTCTGTTCATGCTGAATACTCACTCCAGACGGTCAATCCCATCGTGTATGTAGCTGCTCCACGATAAGTGGGTTCACGCAATGTCGCTCTCAGAAGCGCGGCCCGCAAAGCGAGCACGCCAGGCTTGCTTAACCTGTCGGTATGTTACGGATCTCGATTTGGAAACACGCGTGATTAACTTTGATAAATCGGATCACAGTCGAAAGAAGACACGATGCCCGGGTGAGAAACCCGTGTGTTCGTTCTGTATGCGACTGGGTCAGACGTGCTCGTATGGAGGTCTCGAAATAGAGGAGCGAGTACCGGATTCAAAACCCCTTCTTGTATGAAACCAACTTGACACTACCGCGCTCCCACGGCTCTACGATGCTCATTATCAATAGACCAAACGTGTCTCTGAGTTGGAGAGCGAGCTCAAGAGGCTTGCGGATTATGTCAAGTAAGCATGTTACCTATCTCACGTTGAGATGAGTCTGGCAGCGAGCCCCGGATTAGGGATCAATTTGAACAAGGTAGTGTTGGAACTAAGCAAGGAAATTTTGCAGGCATACTTCGACGGGGCCAAACAGAAGTCAAAGTCTACCGACAGTGCAAGAACCAAGTGCCAGCCCTAGTTTCGGACCGCACGAAGCATCTCGTGATGCATCACTCGAGTGAGTTCGCCCGACTCCAATGTCTGCCAGAATGTCTGACCCGGCGAGTGAATCTTCCAGATTATCAGTGCCGTCGATATTTGATCTGTTTCAAACATTTTGCAACTGTCAACCTCTGCCTTTATTTCCTCGGGATCTGTCGGTAGATACCCAGAGTTGGAGACCTACAGAACTACTTCTTGCTGTGGAAGCTTATTCTCTCCGCTTTCGTGGGTTGGGAATCCACGATGATGCAACTCGGCGTGACATAGAAGCAAAGACACAGCGATCATGTCGACTTGTCATGCAGAAGATCACTGTGGGCGACGTCAACATCTCACAGCTACAGACTTTATGTCTTCTCAGTATACTTGAGTTCACAGGTAGGCTCTGTTCATCGACGACGAGGAACATCCGCTGACGGAATTTGATTTAGCTGGGAACATCGTGCGCGCTGGGTTCTTCACAAACACAGCAAGCTACTTGATGCAAAATGTTCGACTCAATGGTCTTGACACCTTAGTCAATAATTTAGACGAGGAGAGAGACGAACGAAAGTTATGTTATGCATCTATCGTTATGCTTCAGAACCTTCAAGGCATGGTACCATCTCGGCGCTCCGGATCTCCCTTCGACCAGCGCTCTTCGACCTCAATTTTTGAGGGCACGACTTCGCAGGAATCGTATCGGAAATCCACTGTAGAGAAGCTCGACATCGGAATCATTTCGGCGAGTATGTATACAACTGAATTATGGTCATTGGCTTGTGAATACGCTCTTGTTCATGACAAAATGGACACACTACCACCTTGGCATCCTCAGTCAGACTATACCTCGGTCACCTATCGCCACACCGAACACGAAAGCTGTATGCCGTTGCGCTTTCGTCTTCATGCCAGTAATTTCGCCGACCATTCACCTTCAGATCTCAGTGCAAATCGCAGTTATTGGTCCCCCTGGCTATCCTTTCAGATGGTCTGGCATGCTGTGCCATGCATGCTCAATCATCCGTTTTTGCTGTCCCTCCGACTCCGCAACTTTCGCCGAACAATGCCGCAGTCTTTCCTGCGCATTTCTTTTGAACAGCTTACTCTGCACTCCGGCTGGATCGTGCACTTCGTTGAGCTCATTCAGCTGAAGGAGTTTGAGGTGTCCGATCCTATCATCGGTCATTGTGTGGCAATTGTTGGGACCATATATCTCCAGCACAGCTTCGTGGAGGATCCCGTGTTCAGCACAAAGGCCAGAGAGGGCTTCGCGCTATGTCTTGAATTCTTAAGAGGTCTAAGCAAGCGATGGAGCCACGTCGGTCGAATGGTAAGATGCTTCCCGTCGCCATTCCACAAGCGGTCATCGGGGCTGACGAAGTGACGTGATATTCTTCATAGGCACAAGAACTGGAACAGCTTCACAACAGTATAATGCCCGAGAATGGTCTGCCGGTAGACGGGCGTCCAAGCACCCGTCAGAAATGGACGGTCAACCCGCAATTACTATGGAATATCCTGGTATATTCACATGTCAGCAAAGCCCCCGATCCCGCCACGGATATTTTTGGCCCAGGGCTGGTCCACGATACCGCTGCTCAATCAGAGCCTGTGTCCTCGGGCGAGATCAGAGAGTCCGATCTTGCTTTGATTGGGTCTGCTGGGATTTCGGGACATAGGACGGTGGTCCCTGAGTGCGTGACGTATCCTCCTGAACAGAGCGCTCATCAGCTGTCAGAAGCGTCTCGACATCCTTCTGCAATCGATCCAGTCATGCACCCGACACAAAGTGTCAGTTTGGGAACGGAGGACCAAGACGACCTGTTCTTGCAGATGCAAGATTACGGCAAGGCCTTTGAAGATTGGTTGAGTCTGAATATTTCGTAAAAGTTTGTTCAAATTGAGGATGCTTCAGGATGTACCCAATTCTCGCATTTTTCTTGCTAGAAAGTGTGTGAACTGTATCATGGATGGAGTATGACCATGGACCATGGAGTAAAGAGGAGAGTTGACGCGGCCACGGGCCGAGCACCGGTGTTGCCGGGTGTCCGTGGAGCGGGGCCACGGCATCGGCCGGGGATCTTCATTGACGTCCTTGAAATTGCCTACTTCGTTTTCATTAAATTCAGAGCAAGATCCGAGTCGCAATTTCTCTCCAGCAGTAGCAGACAACATGGCGACATCTAAATCGGATTCCATCATCATCGTTGGTGCGGGCGTGTTCGGTCTGAGCACAGCTCTAGAGTTGAATCGCCGAGGATACAAAGACATCACTGTACTTGACCGATACAACCCCCCTGCGGCAGACGGGAGCAGCGTCGATATCTCTCGGATCATTCGCATTGACTATGCGGATCCGGTGTACTGCAAAATGGCCTCTGAGGCGTACCAAGGCTGGCAAACCGAATACAAGGACCACTACTACGAGTCTGGCTTCGCCCTCTTGTCACAGACTCCAGACAACGAGTGGATCGCGAAATCCGCAGCCACGGTGAAGGCCAATGGCGGCACCGTCGAAGATCTGGACGATGCCAGACAGCTGCTCAGGTCATTTCCAAACATTCAGTCCGACTTGGCTGGTATGAATGGTTACCTGAACCGTCGAGGAGGATGGGCGGACGCCGCCAGCAGCATTCAAAAGCTCGCGTCGCAGTGCAGCGTTGCGGGTGTCTCGATCATCAGCGGTCCTCGGGGAAGTGTCGGCTCACTCCTCAAAGAGGGTTCTCGGGTGGTTGGAGTGAACCTCGTCAATGGAGGCTCCCTCCGTGCCTCGCGTGTGATATTGAGTACTGGGGCTTGGACGAATCGACTACTGAATATCACGCATGCTGCCACATCTTCTGGGCAGCCTGTGGGCTTCATTCAACTCACACAAGATGAAGCACGGTCTTTGGACAACACGCCAGTGATGATCAATATGTCTACTGGGGTCTTTGTATTCCCTCCCACGCCGGGCAGCAACATCCTAAAGCTGGCTCGTCATGGCTACGGATATGCCAACGAGGTAGCTATCCAGCTTGATGGCGCCACACACACGGTCTCAGCTCCCAAATTCGAGAGCAGTAATGCAGGAACTGGATATATCCCCCAGGACGCGGATGATGACCTCCGAAAGGGATTAAAACAATTTTTCCCCAAATTTGCCGATCGGCCGTGGATGAATCGCCGAATCTGTTGGTATACCGATACTCCCAAGGGGGACTTCATCATTGACAACCACCCGAGCCTTCGGGGTCTGTTTGTGGCCACTGGAGGAGCAGGCCAGTAAGTGATTTGAAATCTTAGAATTCCCGCCTGAGCCGAGTTCGATGTAAGCTGACAAGGACAACCAGTGGCTTCAAATTTCTTCCAGTACTAGGCAAGTATATCGCAGATTGCTTTGAGAATAAAGCACCCGCGGAGTTGCGTGAAAAGTGGCGACTACAGGAAGCGCCTCGTGAGTCGCCAGCGGAAAAGTCCATGAAGGGTGATGGAAGCAGGGCAGGGCCTCCATTAAGAAAACTCACCTCGACCGAGAAGGCAAGGCTGTGATATTTATGGGGCAAGACATTCCATTGTATTGCTTGAATCTCAGAAAACAAATGTCATGGGATTATCGTAAGCGGGCGCCATGATTTTGAATCAGTCAGCAGGATACAATGACCGGGAGCCCTTTTCAAGCAACGACGGCTTGTTCAGTGTAGAAATGATCAAGTGAAGTTCCATCTAGCCCTCAATTGGATGAAATTTTGTACTTTCATCATCAATTCAAGTCCCCGGAATTTCGAGAAATGAATGATCAAGTGAAAAGTCTGTGGTGACGAGAATCTGAGATGACAATATTCTAATTTCGTCGCGGTCGACATCTCAAAATAAGCTCTAAGCCGACGGTCTCCACTTGCGGCCAGATCCTTGTCACATGACCCGCCTCCCCAACATCCCCAGCCAAGTCGCCATCAGCTATCTGCCTCTTGAACGCTCTGCAGTTTGAGGTGAACGCGATCGAGCTCAAACCCCTGAGACATCATATAGAGTACCGACCGTGGAACTGGATCAAGAGCCTCAAGATGAGTGACGCATATGAGCGCGAGCAGTATGTTGAAACTCGGCCCCTTGTCTGCGGCTGGTGGCAACTCGTCATCCATCTCTCATCCAGCAGGATGCCCGTGTACTTTGGTCTCGAAAAGGAATGAACACTCTGTTGACGAACTCTTTTTTGTAGGCAGAACAATGCGCTGCTGAGCGGTCTCTCCTCAAAGGTCTCTGCTCTCCGATCTGTGACTATCGATATCCACGACCACGCACGAGACCATGACACAATCGATCACTCGGTATGTCTCCTTGAAAAGTCCGCAACCTGCGCGATCCCCCAAAATGTGTCGCACTGATTAAACACTGCTGATGACTGTTTTTCTGTGTAGAACGAAGTGTTTTCCTCATTCTCTTCAAACTTGAAAGGCAGCGCCTCCCGCTTGACACGGATGGCCAAGCAAGGCGACACAGTCGCCGTGCTCAAAGTTGCGGGTATCTGCATCGGAGTCATTCTCTTCTTATACATCATTATCGGATGGATATTCTGAGCTCGAAAGATCATCGCTGCTCTTGAACAAAGCACTCGTGCCTGTTCTCCACCCTTTTCACCCTCACGGCGACCGGCATTCGTCATGCACGCAAACCACAATCTCGCTGGTCGAATTGTGTCCCTTTGATCTTTTACATTTCCGGTTGCGTACTGGACGAATTTCCCGCAAATTGTGTCTGGGGCTTTCTTGCGACCTGTGTATCACACATCCTCTCCTTCGGACTATTCGTCAGCCGATGGACCTCAGGTTCGCATGTCTCTCGTAATGCGCATCGGAAGCTTGAGGAGGCACTCGCAATCCCCTTTCGGTTGACGACAAGATCCGTGTCATATGCACCTCTCGTTGATGATCGCGAGGCATTTGTGGTTGCGCACACATGCCCTTTTTGTTCAATCATCCGTCCCCTTATAGTAGAGCTTAGTCGGTCTATATTGTTAACAATACCCTAATGGACATACGTGATGAACGTGACATGACCTATCCTTTGAATCATGCTACTCGATTGGTTATGAAAGTACGGCCCCTCCGGGAAGTGTACTTCATTGACAGACGACCAGGGCACTGTTCATGTCCACAGCAAATTACGCGGAAGACCTGGAGGTGTTCAAAGGTGAGATGCAATATCAAGATCGGACCTCTCACCAGTGATGTATAAGCAAGATGGTGTGGCTATCAAATGAAATCAAGGAAATCTTGGAACAGCCGATCTTCCAAAGTGTTCACGATATAGCCTCTTTCTCTGCCGAGGATGGCAGTTGATGTCCAAAGACCATCTTTGCCGTTTTTTCAGCACGGCATGGGAACCTTAGGTAATCTGTCTCGGAATCTTGGCCACGCTCCAGCCTAGTTGCACAAGGTCCCACGGTCTGCCTTGTAATAGCTGAGAACCACTTACAGAAACTCAAAGCCAGGCGGAAAAGACGTCCCTCGGGCTTCGGGTTGAGATCGAATGCGGCTATGCATTTTCGACGGACTCCAGTCCTGAAGATCATTCAAGAATAACTTGGGGAATTTGATGATCGAGTTGTTCGCGTCCCAAGACAGAAGAAGAAAGCTCGCTGGACGGTCCGAGATGTGCTTTGCAGCTGTACAGCATACTATGAGCATTTGAATGGACGATGCGGTTGGCTTTTCCGCGAAGTCAATCATGAATGCGCGACATTTTCAGGCTTTGCTCGCCGGCGCTATGATTGCCACTGTACTAGTTTTTTTCTTCATCTTCTCGCAAGTCAACATTTCCGCTCAGAACGAGCTCATTGCAAGCTTCGAGTGGGTTGACAAGATACCGGATACAATTTCACACGATCAAGCTTCGGATCTTCAGGCGCATAGTTGTCAGTCGAAGAAATCTGGATCGTCGTTGCACCAGCCCAGTACGGTTATACCATGCAGACGATATTTACATGGATGGAACAACGCTTGTGACGACACGACACTTCGGCCCGCGGAGTCACTAGAACAAGCAAAGTCGGCCAATGAGTCTACGCAGCTAGTTGTCGAAGCGAATCGCATCTCACCGATACAAATCGCGACAGTCCTGCGATCCATCCTCCGTCAAGTAGGCAACGAGGTGAATTGCACTTCTGCCGCAATGGCTCAGTACCTGAGCGGTCCATCACACGTCGGTTCTCGGTATGACAGGTTGCGAGACAAGGCGGAAGGTAGGAGTCAAGTGCACTTCCTTGTTGCTATGAAGTTGCGCCAAAATTTCAGATATGCTCTCCCAAATGATGGGAAGCGTTCTCGGTGCAGGATGATTTTTACATGTATGACCCGAGCATTGCGCAACTTCATTCAGGGTTGATCTGACGACGGGATATATGGAACTTGCGGCGCTGAAGGCGCGTGTCGAGGCTATGGGTGCAAGATTTATCTTTATACTACATGGACGAGGGCTGGTCACCAGAGTTAAGACAGTGCAGGTATTGCACTGGCGTTGCACGATTAAAGTCCCAGAACCTTGAAAAGAAGTTTAATCTGACAGGTCCGGTGAAAGGGCCCTCTGGCACGATTTCGCCCGATACCCTTCGACATTCTCCTGGATGGTGTTGCTCTGTGGTTGACAGACGTGCCCGAACTTTTGTCTTAGCATGCCAACCCAAACGCGCAGATGTCCTGTGGCCTCGTTTGGAGTCGGAATGAATCGGTGACATCTGATACCACGACGTGCGGTCACTTGTCGATTACAAACCCCCCTCTAGAGTCTAGACAGTTTTGCGCGATCGCCATCTTACAGGAGCGACACATTTCGATCTCGCTTCAACGTAATCCTATCGGTCCAGGTCAGTTCGTGCTGGGGAGTCATGGTGGTCATGCATGGATTGCCATTTGCTGAGGAGTGAACCCAGTTACGACTCGCCAGGCCATTGGGATGTGCTATGCGCGAGGCACTAAAGCTTGCGAAAGATCTCTATCAGCGCAGATGTAGCCACACCATGGCTGTTCCGGCAATCAATGTCGCATTCTCGGTTGAGGGCGCGGCCGAGATAAAGCAGCTTCGAGGGAACGTGCATGACCTCGTTGATGGTTCCCCGTCGGTACTGAACAACACGGGGGCGATTGATTGGCAACATGCACCATCGTGACCATCTACTGTACCATGTCTGACTGTGTCTTGCCGCAGGATGATTCGGTCGGCAGTTGAAAGACCTCAAAAGGACATGGATCATCCGGCCGAGGGCTGAATGATCAACCGATTCTGGGCGGGCCTGGCCTTCAGGGATATCACAAGGGATCCTGAAATCTGATTTCCTCGTTTGTCGAAGAAGACTTCATGCGACCAGTGAAAGCATCAGCTGATGCTGGAGCATCATCTCATAAGTGAATCACACGATCAAGAGCCCGGGCAGGGGTCAATGACGAAGCTCTGAAGGAGTATTGACACATTGAGTAGTAGTCCGATCAAATGGCTCCATGTGTGCATCGCGCAGAAACCTCGTAGGGACCTTGTGGCGCTTGCTAACCTAGTACTTGGAACCCTATTGCTAGAGTCGCTGCTAGTTAGCGGAAGATGCAGGCGGAAGTCAGGTCGGGTAAGTTTCCTCTTATCAGTCTGCCGACTCGCGGTGCCGGAACTCGTCGTAGATAAGCCACCAAAAACGCCATCGCGGCCTTACCGCATATCCCCTAAAGGGGGCCCACGCACCCGGTCTTTTTTCGGAGGGTTGCGCCCCTCCCCTTTTTGATTTGGTTCTTTTAGCGCCACGAGGGTTGTTCAGACATGGCAATTGGCAGTGGACTGCTTTTTCGTGTCGCGTTATTTGCTCGAGACGTGTGAGACTGAGACGGTCTTCGGGCAGGAAGAGCATCGGCCCACATCGGGCGACTGAGTGGACAACAGTGCCTGCACTCGAGTCTACACTCTACAGTTACCCGATTGCCGTTCAGGTGGCTATCCTGTATTCCTGCTCATTTAGGGCACAATACTGAATATTCAATACTGAGTACAACTACACACCACCACTGGACCACACCAGGTAGATCTTTGTGTTATATGGCGGACATATAGCAAGAGGGCTAGTCGTTCGCCGGGCATGTGGCAATCGGATTCAAATGAGACGACACCCTCGACCTTCTGAATGGAGTCGATGTGCAGACTTGTCAATGTTCGATAGAAGCCGGGAATCAAGAAGCTCATAAATGACAAGAAGTTCGAGTGTTTTTTGTAGACATAGGGGCGTACCCAAGGACCGCAATACACTTATCGATCGCGTCCGTGAAACTCGCAGGTCGAAGGCTGAGTCGATCGGATAAATTCTGGCAAGCCACCTGGTAGCTGGGCCCGTACCTGGACTACTGCACGTGCAAAATCGTCCCTTGCTTGGCCCAGAATACGACGTAATGACGGGAAGTCACCAGCCCAAGGGTCCAAGCGCCCACCAACTGGCCGCTTGAATGAGGTCATCTGCTAGGAATGTACATTCACTACATTCACATTATATGATGGTACAATGTACACTATTGTACAGTGGTAATTTTGTGGCACGCCGCCCCGTAGCTACGTATCTAAGTCCACCGAGAGGAGTCAATTCTGAGCGATTAGGCTCTAGTATACAGGTGAGATGATGGGAGAACGCAAGCCAGTCATTTGTACCTCGTGAAGGTTGAGTCACCCATTTTAGGCGACTCGCTAACATACAGTAATGGATCGAGTTATTGCAATTATTGTTATCTTGCGATTGTCATCCGGCTGTGGACCAACAGAGGGTCTCATTCTCTCGTGGTAGGGTTGCGGAGAATTCTGCTAGCAAATAACACTGTCCGATGTCCAGTCACATCTCTTATTGTCTGTCATATCCATTCGGTGAGCAAGGTGTGTCCCAATACAATAATATCCACAATCACAAGCTGAGGCACTTAGCCGGGCAAGTGGATGATGTGACGGTGATGCGTCTACGTTCTGCAGCCTGCAGTTTGCACGGCTGCAGAGTTGAATTGTTGTTCTGGAACAACCAAGTCGGGTTATGTAATTTTGATCCCTACACCTAATTTACCTAGAATACTTTAGTCGTACTTATCGCGCCGGGGCTTGGATAGAGGAATGTCAGTCTGTAAACCCATGGTGACCAGGCATTGCTTTCCACGGTCAAGGCATCTACAAAAGACTTTTCGAAGTTTCTACTGGTGTTCATCAACGAAAAGGTCCAAAGACCCTGTAATGTTTGCGACATAGGTTAGCGATCTATGGAAGAGATTTTCTGTTCCTTAAAAAGCTCACCGTCGATGATCGACTTCGGAGTGGGGCCGCCCGAACAGTAGTGAAAATCCTGATCAGTGCCTCTGTCCTACTTGGGCCAGACTCGGACCACCTAAAATGTGAATAATCATATAGGGAAAGGCCTAGAGGACCTTGGTGCACGAGGAAAAGTTTTCTATCAACCCACGAGAAGACAGGACGGTAACCACAAGACCAACTATTGAGATTCTGCCTGCTGCGGGCTTTCGTACGTGTGTCCTTGAGGATGTTCAAATCGTCCTGCCATCTAATACAACCTACCCCCAAAGGGATGAGAGCATAGAGGGTTTGCCACTACCATGAGGATAACAGTTGAAAACTACAGTATCACGAATCGCCTGTGTGGAATCTAAAGTGGTCAGCCCATAGTTGTCTTTTGCATGTGCCATTCTATCGTGGGCTGTGGCCCACAGACGACAATTGTAGGTCAGAGTCATCGAAGCACCCTGGCCCGAAGACTGGAAGATCGGCACGACTTCGGGATTCCGGTCACACGGGAATGCCCGGGCCCGTGTGCAAAGGTGAAAATGTAGGCATCCCGAACGGGTCCGTTCTCGGCAGACAAGCCGAGACAAACAAAAATCACAGACCCTTCCATAATCCACACATGAAAAAAAACCTGGAATGGCTAAAGAAAAGCACGGACAAATATAAGCATCAACGTGACTATGTACTTTGTAGTTATCTGGAGCGCTATGGTTCTTGCTGATTAACGGTCACCCCATCGATGACTGTTCGACTCGCACAGCATTGCATATGAGGCTTGAAGCTGTCACAGTTCAGCTCTGGCTCTCGACATAGTGAAGGGATCCAAATCAAGTGAGGGCGCCATATATTCAAGCTCCAATGGTTGGACAGAATGGATCCATAGGGTGGCAGGGGCCTTATCTAGAGTGGATCGATGTTTGGCCCGTGAGCGTTCTGGGCCTCTGGTTCGAGGACACGCTGGTACACTGTGGTCTATGAAGGGTCCATAAGTAAGTCATGTTGGACCTTGAACCTGGAATGATTGACTCACGTCAAATCGCGCACTCATGACATAGCGTAGAGCCGTAGACAACAGAGAAAGACGCCGGTTTCATGGTTCTGCTGCCAGCCCGGTGAGTGATATGACATTTGTGGAGCACCTCCATAAGTGATGCCCGTTCGAGTCATTGCTCTGGACAGACGGTGTGTACTGTGTAGACTGTAGACACTTGGGGGATTAATAGTAAATATTTACCGTAGTGTCCTGACTCCTGAGTGTGCTCCTACTGTAATTAGCATGTGATTAACAACTTAACAAGTACTGTAGAGTATGGACAGTATGGAGAACCAGACCACTTCTTCGTGTTTCATGTAATGAAATCGTACTACCTCATAGGTTCATACTCGTAGGTAACTTTCTTGAGTTTGCTCAATCGGATATAGAGGTGCCTTCAATGACTGGCGACGGTCTTTTTCAAGAAAGGCTTCTACAGTCCAGTAACGTGCGTCCATTCCAATCAAGATAAACAAATTTGATTTATCCTGAATGAGATCGCCAATCGGACCAATGACACTGATGCGGTATATCTTAATGTAAGCACTCGGCATGAGTATAAGTCGCCAAGGCCTGAAACAAGCAAAACACTGCACCTTTTCTTTTAGGGCTGACAGTGCCGGAATTAGCACCGAACCAGAAAACGACTTCCATAGTCCTCGGTACAATCCAGTGAGCTTAATCCCTTGAATAAGTACAATAACTTGCCATCACTAGGAATGACCTAGGTGCCAGGGTACTAGTTTAGTAGTTACTTACGGTAGTTTGTATACACCTATTCTAAACTATGTCTTGCATGTCGTCCGCAAGTCCCATATGCACTTCTCATTTATGCAGTACAACATTATGAACTTTCCGATTGGCCACTGTGCTAAGGCACCGAATGCCGACTAGGGTGCTATTGTGGGACAAATACAGGGACAAACACAGATCTGTGTGAGGGTCTTAAAAGTTGAAGTTGACTGGCTACAGAGTACAGACATCGCTGATTGATAGGGGTCTTTTTTAAATGTGTTTCAAACGGTGCCCTTACAGTATGGCGTGATACGGGAACGGAACGATAGAGGGGCTCCGGAGAAATCAGACGGTCTCAGAAATTGGGCTTCTGGTGCCGCGTCATAGCCTTTTGTGGTAACTCAGAGTACACTTTTATCCAGCAATCAGTCCTCATTCCCCACCATAGAGAATGAGACTTTCTCTCGTTTGAAATCGGCACTGGATAGCAGATAAAGAAGACACATGTGACAGGTCGCTCGAACCACACCGTTCCTTGCTATGAGTGCTACACTCTACAGTACCGAGGGGCCGGGGGTACTACTACACCACTAACCAGGTAGTTACCTTCTTTCACGAGACTTTACTACCTAGTACATTACGGCGCTGACGTAACAGCTGTCGCTGTCGGGTCTATGCGAAATCGACGGCAAGGCTGGAACGTGATCGGCCTTGGTACCAGGTAGTACCTCCTATATTTCTCCGAATGGCATCACTGCACATGATCCTGCGGCCCTTAAGATGGCCCTTCTATTCACTGTTTCAGACTTTCGGTTGTTCATATGGATAGACAATATGCCTTGAGTCCACCTCTTATCTTTAAATACCGCTCAGGTAACGATCATCTCCCAGAATCGGGCGCTGTTGCTATCGCCACTAAAAAGTCCGGAAGCGGCGCCGCTCCACTTTGGCTTCAGCGGGACCCGTCAAGTCGGACCGGAGGGCCATTCTGAAATCAGTGCCGTAGATCGGGATAAGACAAATTTCGAGTCATATTGAAATGACTGTAGCGTGGTCCATTATTTTGGATTTCCTTTAATTTTGCTCCGGCTCCATTGCGCGATTACTTCATTCTTTATTTTCCTTCCGCGTCAATCTTTCTTTCTCCCGCTCAAACTCAGCCCTCGACCTTTCCTTCAGCCGGGCAGTTTCCTCTCGGGTCGACACGGCGACTGCTCCTTTCATAATCCCCTAACTCTCTCTTTCTGCTCATCATCCTACCCTTCTCAATCGCAGTCCCAGTCCGTGGACTGTAACAATTTCCTGAGATGGCGCTCAGTTTCTTCAGCGGGACTGGAAGCGCCAGCCATGCCAAGTACTTTGACATTCGGTAAGTCGGTCCACTCCATGGATGAGCGCCGCCTTGCGCAGACGGTGATGCTGACGGACCGACTCAACTCAAGATTGAAAGATGAATATGTTGTCTTTCGTGGAGGTGAACATGAGGCCGCCAGTGCCCACCTGAAGGGTACACTGGTGCTCTGTCTGTCGGAGCCGCTTACTATCAAGCATATCCGCTTGCATCTCACAGGCATGTCGCGCGTATGGTATGTGAGCCCCTCAATCTATCTTCCCGCAGTCCCCGCGGTCGGCAAAGAAAAAAAGAATTGAGATCATCGGAGATCCACACCCAACAAGGACTGACCCAAACGCTTCTGCAGCTGGCATGTTCCGTCCACATCAACCGCCGGCGGTCGCAAGGCATGGAGAGAGCGAGTGTTCTATGAGAAAACCTGGCAATTCCGCGAGCCTGGCAAGGGCAAGACCGAGGTCCTTGCAGCAGGCAACTATGAATACCCATTCGATGTCGTCTTGGAGGGTTCCATGCCTGAGAGTGTGGAGGGTTTGTCGGAGACTTGGGTCATGTACCGGTTCAAGGCCGAGATCGGGCGTAAATACGCCAAAGACATCATCTCGAGAAAGCCTTTGCGAATCATCCGGACTCTAGACCCGAGCGCTCTGGAATTGTTCCATGCAATGGTGCGCATCTTCACTCTCATCGATTTGACTTCTCTCGGAAAGCACTGACCAGTCGGAATTAGTCGGTTGAAAATGTGTGGCCGAACAAGATCGAGTACTCGATCAGCACCCCGACTAAAGCCGTGGTCTTTGGGACATCCATCCGTATCGACTTCAAATTAATCCCGCTCCTCAAGGGCCTTCGCATTGGGCAAATCACTTCACAGCTCATTGAGAGCCACGACCTGACCCTCAACCCGGATGAGCCCGACTCGACGCGCAACACCTACAAAATCACCCGGACCATCTTGACCGACGAGCACGAGATCGACGAAGACAATGTTGAAGTGATTGATGAGGCCGCCGAGGGATACCAGTTCACGCGCTATCTTGATATGCCGCAGACCTTGAAGCGTTGTTTACAGGATACAGACACGAAGGGAATCAAGATCCGCCACAAGATGAAGTTCCGTATTCAGTTGCACAACCCCGACGGCCACATCAGTGAGGTAAGCGGGCAATCATCTGTTTCTTCCGCCGAGTCTTTCTACTCCAGTGCTGACCACGGGGGATCTAGTTGCGAGCCACGCTACCTGTCTCCATCTTCATTTCTCCCGACGTGCAGATCGACGAGAACAACAACATTCGCGATGCGCGACCAGTCGCTGCTCGACGCGCTACTGACGACACCGCTCACCAAGCCCCGCCGATGTACAGCGAGCACCAATTCGATCAGCTGTACAGTGAACTTGACCCAAGCGGTTACCGTACGCCAGGCCCTGGCAGTGGCGGCGCCGGCACTCCGTTCGGCCCTCTCAGTCGCAACATCTCATCGGAGAATCTGGCTTCAATGAATGCACTGACTAACACCAATATCTCTGCCTCCGCGCTGCATAGCAGACTTTCCACCTTGAACGCCAGTCGCTTTGGCCAGGGCTCGCCGGGCGAGCCAGCTGTCGGCTCGCCCCCGGAGAGTCACCCCAACTCGCGCAATATGAACGTTCATTTCGGAGATTACTTCGGCCCCTCTTCGGGCTCCAACTCGCAGGGTCCTGCCACTCCTGCGGAGATGTCTCGCCGACCATCCGATGATGGCGGTGACCATGAACCCATTGCCTCGGGCATGGCCACCCCCTTCCTTTCACCCCAGTATGCCGAGGTCGAGACGTTGAGTCGGGTGCCCAGCTACTCGACGGCGGTGCGTGCTGCCGTGGGTCCTTGCGACAGTGATCTGCCTGACTACAGTGCCGCTATG
Source organism: Penicillium ucsense (assembly GCA_014839625.1). NCBI lineage: Eukaryota > Fungi > Ascomycota > Eurotiomycetes > Eurotiales > Aspergillaceae > Penicillium > Penicillium ucsense. Next base: position 333,074 of record WIWV01000004.1, read on the forward strand.
GCCAGTAGTCTCCCCAGTCCGGTCTTGCAGTCTCCTCAGCAGGCCTACCTTCGAAGTGGTCGAAACAGCGGCTACACAACACCCCTGGAGGTGAATAATCCCAGACAATTCCATACCCACGGCACCCACGCTGACGATGCCGAACGCAGACTCCGATTAGTGCAGGCGCGCGGTAGAAGCTGAACAGATCTGCACGAACTCGCTGCTCTTTTTTCCACCCTCTTGCTCTCTTATCTTTCTCTCTCCATTTTATTCCTCGGCTCCCTTTTCGACTCCTCTTCTTTTTCTCCTCCCTTTCCCTTCATCAACATTTCGCTGGCCCAGCCTCCATTGCATTATCATAGACACATCTATGACCCCTTACCCTCTTCCCACCTCACCTAATACAAAGTGCTTAATGTCAGTGCTGGACACAACAACAAGCCATTACCCTCTCCTGCGATGACTTGTCGCGCAAACTCGTCATTTCAGAAAATGAACGGCTGAAAATGACCGAATGCTTTTCATCACTCATGTTTCTTATGACTCCACTCTTGAGCTGCCCTGCGTTGATCCCAATCGATCATTCCACCCTTTTCTCTGGCGTTTAGAACGATTTTTCATAGACTGGTGGGGGCGTTTTATACATCTAGAAAGATATCCATTTTTCACTGCTAAGTGAAACTTTCTCTTGTTTTCTTTGATTTCTCGATTCTCCTTTTTTCTGCTGCTTTATCATTACTAACGCACCATTGATGAGAAACTCTGGCTTTTACTTGTGGCACGTGTCGCGCGACTTCCCTGTCTGACCATCATCACCATTGCTGGACCTTATGTACTTAGCCGAATTGACTAGCACCTATCCCATTCTACTGTCAGAGCTTCAATGAACCACACCTCCCACGAAAAGTTTGCTTTTGTGTCTCGAATGAGAGATGATCTATCGTATGTACGACTCAAGTCATTCTCTCTATACGTGTGGAAGACGTCTACACAGTCACGAATTGCAGCCACGTAGGATTTTCATACTCATTGAGCTTCCTGTCCAGTCATGTGACTCAGCCTTGGTCATCTTCAACTCGTCCGTACCTTATGATGTCGAGTTCTCGGCGTGTTTACTCAACCTCGTCCCCTCATGACCCAATGCTCAAGTGGCAGGTCCATAAAGTGAAACCTATCGCCAAGTGCGATCAAAGGTGAGACGGCAGCACTACTGTCCTCTGACAAATCGGTCTGGAGGCGTCCGACAGCCCTCCAGCTTTCTCATTCGAGCTTAACGATCATCACCGAAGATGCCAAATCAAGAGGCTGCTGCGCCTCAATCCAAAGCCACGAGGCCCACGAGATTGAACCTGGCACTTCCTCAATTGAGCAATGATTGTGTGTAGTCTGTACCACCCCATGGCTTAATGGTGACGATTCGAGGGATTTTCACACCCCCGCCGTGATTGATGTGGCGTTCGTTTTTGGAACTGCACGACTGACTTGACGATGGTATGTACCAAGTGAAGTGAGTACGCCACTTCAAGTGTGTATGGGTCGAGCGTCCCACTCCTCAGGGTTCGTCTTGTCTCAGAGGGCGCACTGCTGGCTCCCGACGCTCTGGTTACATGGCCCTAGCGTATCAATCTCACTTTAAATTGCATCTCATATCTATAGGATTTGCATCAAGGGACAATTCGAGCTTGCTGACCATGAAGATGAAGCAAGAGACCAGCTTAGACGAACTTATGTCAAGTCATTCCTAGAAACTCATTCATTGAGGAGCCACGGCGCAAGGGATGACATCATCGGCGTTGATTGCCCGCCGATCGGTATGTGTTGGTCGTGCAGCACTGCAGAATCGAGGAAAAGATCAAGCCCTCTCACTTGACTCCTTCCTACAAGGGTGAAAGAGGGCCGAGAGCAGGTTACTCGTTCAAGCCGAGGAACTCAAGCATTCGAGTCCATCTTTCGATCAGCGCCTCTAAACCCTCTGGGGTATAGCGTCATCGACAGCAGCCACAGATGTGCCACACCACTGCCACAAGGTCACACCTTTCGTCATTTCGGAGACCCGGAAACAGCTACGGTGGCACTGACAGTTTCCCTTGTGAATGTGAGGGCAGATACTAAGGGTAAGTATTCCTGAGTCCTTGGTTAGTCTGGGCGTGCTCCACGTCGCTCTGCTCCTGTCCCTTCGGTGGAATGACATATGATCCAGAACAGCCGAAAACGATCCACGATCAACGGTGGAAAGGTGCATTTAAACAAGCGAACTGCCCAGCGGACCTAGCGGTTTTCCCGACTTCGAAACTCACCTGCACTTTTACTTCCCTCCATAAACCCCCCTGTACGGCCCTAATATTAATTCGGCCTCGTCCTTGATCTTTGTATTCGCATACCCAACACATTAGTGCCCGACGCTCGTCCCTTCTCCGCCATGTCTACGTCCGCTCACCCCACGGAGCAGGGGCACTCTCTCCCCTCGCGCTCTGCGACCGTCCAAAGTTCCATGACCCGTCAGACCTCTGCCAGCGATGACGAGCTCACTCCCGACAACGACAGCAATGAGGTAGGTGTGGCCGTTTTACCCAGCGAGAATACAGACTACCTTGCGCCTTGCGCCCGCGCGGGGAAGATTGCGTGGTGCGGGGCAGAAGGGGGTGGTACCTCTCCGCGAAAGAGAAACAACGTGACTGACCCGATATCTTTGCTGATGATGTAGACCACTAGCCTCCTCATGGAGCGCCTGCGTGCCTGGAAGCACATGTGCGGGAACCTCGAGGATTACGTCTCGACTACAGCCAAGATCACCAAGTCGCAGGCCAAGGACTATGAGAAGGTCCTGAAGGTATGCGACACGGTGCCACAACTCTCTTTCGGCGATTCATATTATGATTTACGGGCTGCTAATCGCTCATTTTGAACTGACAGACTGTCAACGAACCCCTGCGTGAAGGTGATCACTTCAGTGCCGGTACTGGCGGTATCAACACCTTGTTTGAAACTATCCGCAATCAATCTCAGGTATGCTCAAGAGAGGAGAACCACTCGCAAACTCCGGACGAACGTAGAAGGCGGTAGGCTTACCGTTTGTCACTACAAAGATCTCGATCAACTCCTACCTTGAGGTCGAGAAGAACCTACGAGGCTCAGTCCTACCTGTGCTTGAGCGCCTGCACAAGGAGATCAAGAATAAGTCCAAGGAGCTGAAGTCTGGTACTTCCACGGGCAGCAAGGCTGTTGAAAAGGCCCGCCAGGCAACTCAAAAGCATGTGGAGCTGCTCGGTCAGCACTCGGCTCTTGTCGAGTCCGGAGCTAGCAACAAGACCGACACGCAACACGATCCTTACGTGCTCCGTCGTGGTATTAACCACCGCCTGCACAAGCAGGTCGCGGAGGAGAACAACCACCGCAATGATATCTTGGCCATCCAGAACTCCTTCTCACGATTTGAAGCTCATGTTCTTCAGACCATTCAAACCGCCCTTGAGCAGTTCCACCAGATCATGGGTGGTCAACTGGACCGTCAACGTTCCTCCTACGCCGACATTCTGAACACTGCTCAGCGCATTCCTCCCGACTTTGAGTGGGTCAACTTTTGCATGAACAACGAGTCGAAACTTGTGAACGCCGACAGCCCTCTGCGCGCCGCTTCGGCCATCCAGTTCCCCAACATGGATCACCGCACCACGCAGCCCGTGATCGAGGGTTCTCTGGAGCGTCGTTCTCGTGCCATGCTCAAGGGCTACAACACCGGCTACTATGTCGTGACTCCTGCGGGATTCCTGCACGAGTTCAAGGATAACGATGACTTGCGCAAGGATCCTACTCCAGAGCTGTCGCTCTATCTTCCTGACTGTGTGGTTGGCGCTGTTGACGGTGTCAAGTTCAACGTCAAGGGTAAAGATGTCTCAAGCAACAAGGTCGGCAATGCCTTCCACACTTCTTCTGAGCTGTCTTTTAAGGCTCACAGTGCATCTGATGCCGAGAAATGGTGGAGCGTGCTGAGCGAGTATACCAAGGGATCTGCTGGTCCCACTGCTGCAGCCGCAGCGGGCGCTGGTGCTGGTGCTGCTGCTACCTCGCCTACTGGTGCCGCTGCTACTTCGCCTACCGGTGCTGCCGCTACCTCGCCTACTGGTGGTGCTGCTGCTCCTTCTTCTGCTGCCACTGCCGCTGCGCCTGGTACTGCTGCCGCTTCCGGTACTGCGGGGGCTGGTGCTGATCCAGCAGGAACTGCTGCTGCTGCTCCCGGCACTGCTGCTGTCTCCCCTGGCGCTGCTGCCACTGCCGAGCCTGCATATCCCTCTGCGACTCAGACCACGGCAGACCCCGCGCACGCAGCTTCAGCCAATCCACCTCCCGTGTACAACGAGAAAGCCCCTGGACCCTCTGCCGCACCGGCTGCTACTTCCGCTCCCACTCAGAACTTGAACCGATCCGCCAGTTCGGGTAGTCACTTCCACGGGGCTCCCGGTGGCAGCGGAGTGTAAAGAGTGTCTCTACGCAGGATGGAATCCCCGCAAGCCGAATGTTTTCTTTTCATTCGAGTCAAAGCACACGCGTTCTAAGCCGCGTCTAATTACCACATGCGATTTACATGTCATCGCGACATCTGATTAGTGATTGGTTCTATTACCCTTAATATGACACACGCAACCTTCTTTCACCCTTTGGTGGTCTTCTTACATGAGCTGAACGAAAGCGATCAGCAATGCTTCGGGAATTGTCTCGCGCTCGATTTTGGAAATATCTATTGAATATGGATATGGATATAATTACTCCAGAAATATACTAGCATGCAATGTTGCGTATTGCCTTGCCAGCTATACCTACGTTTCCAGGTTCCATCTCTAGAGCATGTTTCACTCGTATCGCGGCTCTGGTAGGTACATATACGTAAAAAAAGAATTATGGTGCATGCTCTAAGCTTCAAAGATATTGAATGGGGTGTCAGGCCACCGCGAGGGCTAGTTTTCCAATGTCCATTCTTCCATTCACCTCGGCTCAGAAATCATAAACGCTCGCGACACCATTACGCATGCTCTGAGTCCTAAATATGCAGAACATGGTGTAAATCCTTGGCAAGGCTCCAGCTGTACTTTAATATTTGAATTGAAACATCAATTGGACAGGAATGCATCCGCGATCGATTTGACCAAAAGCTAGCCGCCCATCTAGATGGAGTCTCCGGCGGGATGCTTCCACCGTTCATCTGGATAGACCATCTTGCCAGCGACCTAAGTCCGTAGGGGGGAGGAGGAGACCGGAGTTTGAGAGGCTCGAGCAGGTCACAGTTGCGGTTCTTCGATGACGAAGACGCGAATTCTGTTTCTTGCCTGGGTCGTCACTTGAAATTCGTAGGGGTGATTTCCCATGCAGTCTCTCAGTTGCCGAGTGTTCAGTGTTCAGGAAATAGTATGGCATACGCTCAGCAGGGCTTTGTGACCCTGCTACGGAAAGTGGATCGGAACATTTTATTTAGGTAACCACCCAAACCTCATTTCCAGTGCTTCACCAGGATGCGCATAGCCATAGCGGTCAAATGTTTGTGTTCGTATCTCCAGACTGAATCTGAGGTGGATTCTAAGGGTGTGCACAACGGTTTGGTCAAGTTGAACTGCAGTTTTATCCCCACGCGGAGTCGAGCCGTGTTGACGTATCCGCACAAGTCATGAGGCCAGCCATGACTCGCGGCCTCAATGTTGATGGGTGATTTCGACAGCCAGTCCTTGGTCGATCAAGGAGAACGATAGTTGAGTCAATCACTTCTTGCACGTTCAATCAGACTGCGGTGAACTCGAGTGGTGGAAATAATTGAACTTGTGCTCGGGTTCTCTTGCTTGAGTAGGCGATGTAGAGCACACAGGTCAAAAGGAATGGGACTTCTCTTTCCCCGGGGATCTTGAGCAAAGCGCGAAATGACGCCCAGAAAAGGAAGTCAAATAGAACGTCACCCTGATAGACACCCTTTTCGAGGCCAAGCTAGTTGTTGGACAACTTGAAGAATGCTGTGTCCATGTCGAGGAATAATCAGTCGCTCTGTCAGGACATCGTTGGTCTTGTCGGACGTCGCAAAATCAGATACTGTCTTGGAAAAGTGCCAATCCAGCATTATCCCAACACTGCAGGGAAGGGTTGACCAAGTGCAGCAGGGTCTGGGACGCCAGCATGAGGAATAGTAGTCACAACGTTCTCATTTCGAGAATTGTACATCTCAAGATAGAATGCATGTTCCCGGGCAACACAGGTAAAGTGAAGGTTGAGTGATAAGAGAAGCCTGATCCAGATTGCGTTGGAAGGGGCTCTTACCCTTGATTCAGACTCTTCGGTATCATTGCAGCGAATTTAGAATTGTGCCACCATCACGAAAGGGCAAGGCAATGGGAGGAGAGAATGACAGGTGAAGAACGAGCGACTGTCGTGTCGGTATAATATTCTGGTCGAAACAATCAACACCCCACATTGTAGGAAGAACAGAAACCTGTAATGGAAGGATCATGTAATAAGCGCAGAAGCATGGATCATCTCGCACAGAAAAAGAGCGCAGCCAACGGCTATGGCGCAACTTGTTCAGTCACGTCCAAGGTGAGAGGGATACTCCACGGCGAGAGGGATACCATTCTCGAGCCACAGGCGACAACACAAGCAATTAGGGATCCAGTTGACCCTGCGAACGTACATGATCTAGCAAAATAAGGTGAGATAGGCGAAACCACTTCATCAATCACTTCGACATAGGTTTAACGATTCCATTGCGCAGACACAAACAGCTTTTTTTAAGCTTCAGCAATTCTGTTCACTCTTTGTAAGTCTCGTCTTGCAAAATGGTTCAGCCTGCTTCGTCAAGAAAGCGCCTGAACATTGCATCGATTCCACCCAACTCCATATGATTCTGATTTTGTGAAATCTGGTTGAAAGCGGAAAACCGTGCTCTTGTACTCAGTTTTTCTAAAATAACTTCTGTTGGAAGTTTGAAGTAGATACCTCAATAAGAGGGCAGGAAGTAGCAGCAGCAGTGAGTGTAAAGAGACGCTGAACGGCCGGACGGCGGGATCGGAAAATTCCAAGCATGTGAGCCAGAGATGTATGTTTCCATGCTTCCACAGACATAGAATCCACTTTGATCAAAGCAGAAGCACAGAGCACGGCATCGAAGGGGTTATGCTAGCCAGAAAGACCGGGAATATGGTATCACTCCCTTTTGGTTTCCTGCCCGAAAAGGCGCAGTCGCTTGATTTCAGGATGTGTTTGACCGATATGGGAGTAGGGGACTCAGAAGGTGGAATGATCTGTGCGCAGACACGTGATCGTGAGGTATAGATCCCAGGTCATGTTCGATGTTGCGAGAACTGCGACCTCGTTCCCACACACCCACGAGTCACCAGCTCTGGAGAATGTGGAACAGGCGTTAGACACGCCCCACCGTTGACGAGGTTATCTCTGTCGAGAAACGCAGAGCGAGATTGAAAGATGATTATATGATAGGGATGCGGATACTTTCTCGCCGGACATTTCGATGGCGCAAAGCTCAAAGGTTGTGCCGCAGTTTGTATTCAAGTGCCAGGCTGTCTGGGCGATTGTAGACGACAGGTTAGAGAATTGTCCTCACGAGGCGAGGCCAGAGTTGTTCAGATGTAGGTACCAATGAATTATGTTTTCAAGTTTGCTGGCAATCAAAATAGATCTCAACCAGATCCGCCCGCCCTTGGCAAGCACAAAGTGTCAAAGAATGCCGGAGGGTATAAGTGCGCTCGACCGATGTTTGCTATATGAGCACCGCAGGTTTCTGTTGTTCTATGGAGTCGGATATCGCAGAGAAGCCGAGTATTGGCTAGTGCTCGCTGGCCGTGTATATTTTGCCTGCCTCCTCCGCCGATTCATCCCTCTTCCCATCGTGATAGAAGAGAATGACTGGAGTCGACCCTGAGAACTGGGCTGACATCCGCCAGCCGGTATCTTGGGCGTGGCATATTGAGAACGGCAGCACGCATCGTTTAAAAGGCCGTGGCAGTCGATCTAGAAGACATGGTCACAGGACCAGACAGTCAGGACGATTTCGTGGCTATCAGCCGGAATCTCACACGCACCTATCGAGAATTCCCTTCTGATCGCGACCGTAATCTCTCAATGAAATTCAGAGACAGGGTCGACACGAAGACACTGTGTGGTCAGTGCATCTTAAATTTCAGTGACATATAGGGCTTGTGGGGAGTAAGCCACCCAAGTGGCACGAAGACGACAATGCAAGTGGGAGACCTACCAGTTCCAATTCGAGTACTCATCGACCTTCAAAATACAGCTCCGCACATGAATTTAACAGAAGTCAGGTTTTCGCACCTGACCAAGCGAAATATGCCCTCCGAGGGTGTGTCAGAAGTTGGTTTACTCGGCCTCATTCGCAACTCTGGCAATGACAATGGCCTCCAGAGGCCTATATTCTGGAGGATCAACTCTGTGTCTTGTACACAGTAGGAAGAGAAGATGAAGCCAGGGGGATCCTGAGAGAATCCGGGATTATATATCCAAAGCATTGCGGAAGGGGAGTTACCGGGAGCAGGAACAAAGACAGAGAGCAAGACGTCATGAAGACTGTGTTTTCCTGCATAGAGTAAGGTACTTTCCGGGAGATCACTTGCAAGTAAAATGGAGGGTCATTGTGGCCGGAACTTCCATGTTCGTGGCACGAGAGGACCTGGAGGTTGACCTTAGAGGGAGGAAGAGGCGGAGAGAGGCAGAGAGGGTATTTCTGCGGCGGATGCGAGTCACGGGGTGGTCCATCACGAGACCTGATGACCGCAATTGCCTCTCTCTCTGACTCTCTGCGAGGGTACTTGCCAGATACAGGCAGACCGATGATCTCCGTGAAGAATTGAATATACTATGTCATGACTTCATGTAATACATACACGATCCAGTGCGACGGTGCATCATTGGATCAAAAAAAATGAAAAGGGACAAAGAAGAGGCCTCCGCTGCAAACAAGACCAGTGGTTGGAGCAAAACATCACCCTTTCAAGGGCAAAAGCAATCAAAAGTCCTCTGGGCTCTCTAAGTCGTCCAACTTTTCTGCCAAGAAACGACCCAATGCAGCGCATTTGGACTCTAAGGCCAGCAGCACGGACGGAGACGCCGAAAGATTGAGACTCGCAAGGCGCGAAAGATCGGCGCTTCGGTCAACGTCCTGCTGGGAGGCGGGCGCACCGTTTGAGGCCGACCCTTTGGCAGCATGATTGCCTTGTGTTTCGTCTGAACCCGTCCCGTTGCCAATGGCAGACCCAGCGTCAACTGGGCCATCCAGCGCAGAACCATCAGCGGTGGGACCGTCTGCATTTTCGTCGAGGTTCTTGGGACCGACGGCCGCCAAAAGAACCTTGTCCGCGACTCGCGTGACTACGGCGACCGAATCGTCCAGCTCAAATACAATTGATCCCACGTCGCCCAGCGACATCGAGGGAGCTGTCACATATGAGGAAGGATGGCTGGCGGGATTGACACCGGTCAGATTTCCACTCGACGCGGTCTTGGCGTAGCAAGTGTAGGCGGCACCGTAGGTCGAGCTGAGGTTGCGAAGTTGCCGGGAAGGAAGGGAGGAAGCATAGGCGAAGACGGCACCGTTCGTTGCGAACACACTGAGACAGCAAGAGAGGTCAGTTAGGGGTTTCCAGACGTAGGCTTACGCCGCCCACTCAGCACGACCACCGGAGGCGGGGGCTGGCTCAGGCGCGGAGAGAGGAAAAGAGACAGGGGGGTTGGCGGTAACCTACATCATGGTGGTAATCTCCGGAGGTGACAAGTTGTCCTCTAGCAGATCGCCGAGGGCCTCCGAGTCCAGCATCTTGATATCAGGCAGACCGGGAATCATGGTGTCGGCGAGGGCGTTGTGGCCAGCAGCTACCAGATGGTGATGTGAAGGGAGGTTGATGGGATGCGAGTCTGCAGTCGGCGCGGCGGGTTGACGATGCGCCTCCACAACCCAGTCTTTAGGAGGAGTCCACGAGCAGTCTTCGGGGAAGAAGAAGCAGTTGTCGCTGTAGTCCTCGTCGTCGTGGTCGTACTCGATGGGCTCGTTGGAGCAGTCGAGCAAGTTCTGGGCACAGGCGGGCGAGCGGGCCCAGTACGGGAGGAACGGGGCGTCCGAGTGGGGCGCAAGCTCGGGCTTCTTGGAGAAGTAATCGTAGCCGGACACGGAGGCAGGCAGTGGTGATGACTGCACTTCAGCCATCTTCAGCCCCATGACACGAAGGCGGCGCAGGTCAAGGATGCAGAGAGCGCCCAAAGAGCTCGAGGAGAATGAGTGATGCAAGTTTGGACTGGAAGTCAGATGAGCAGACCGATCATGGAATCGACAGACTCAGATGAGGATGGTCGTGGAAGCTGCGACCACGGTGGCGGAGTCCAGGATGCTGTTGCAAAGTGTTGGATGACGAACTCGACTGGTCGTGTACGCATCGCTGGGTAAGACGACTGAGTATATCGAATGGGAAGGTGCCAGTCACCGCCGCCGATAGTCGACAGTCACCGCAGTTGTCTTGTGGGACTGTCGCAGTTCGAAGAGGATCTGTGTTTGAATTCGCATTCGAAACGAACTATGGACACTAGGTAGTAGGTAGCAACGTACCCGGTACTTTTCGCTTTCCCCTGCAGTGTGCTCATAGGTGCCCTCGGGCTCTATTTAAGCTCTTCAGAGCATTGTGGGCTATCCCAGATTCACCGTCCTATTGCACCTGGAGGCTTTCGAAAAAGGCCGTACTTTGGGCAATGAGCATCGCCCAAGTTGGACTATAGTCATGCGATCATCCTCGAGGCTCCGCGGATGATGCGCCTCGACACACATCCAGGTCCCGGGAGACAGAAACGTGCTGCGATCTAGCTTGGTGATTGGGGACACTCAGCAGAAGGAGTGGGTAAGGGAGCTGTCGGCGCAGAATGCGTGAGGAGTCTCGCAGAGCTAAGCGCGGGTATATCGAAAAAAAAAACACACGATGCAGGAATGGACCAGACCCGCTTGCTGCCCAGCGTCGAGGGGTAGACGAGAGAGCCACTCGACAGTGAGAAAGGAGCAAAAAGAAATGAAAAGCCTCGCCACGATCGACACCGGAAGGGCGGGGAAGAAGGTCAGAGAACTCGTGACTGTATTTTTTGACATGGCTGTAGACGTGGAGTAGTGACTCAATCAACGGCTTCAACCTGGAAGAATATCAAACCATCTTGGAGATCTATCGGGATAAATCTCCACCCCCACGAGTTTGGGCTCTGAATCGCTTGGGGGAGGAGTAGCTCGGTCCCACCAGAATCCGACATGCGGAAGCGTGCATGCGAAGGGGTCAAATCATGAACTGCTCTCTCGTGTGAACAAGCTACGACGGCGGGGAATAGTTTGCCATGATCAGCAATAATGTGCTGTCGATGGGATACTTGAGCAAGTCAGAACCACCGAAGGGGCGAATTCATCCCAGGGCCCAGATACCTTAGGGGATGTACCAGTCTTGAAAGGGATCACATTTAGAGGGGAAACCTTCAAGTCTACGGGTGGTACACTTTGACAGATTTGCGATATAACTTGGGTCTCGTCCGAAGTCGATAGGGGGTTTAAGTGTGCTACCAGACAGGAATCAGAAAGAGTTGCCTCATTAGACAGCGAAAGTCGTTGGTTAATATGACATTTTTACTATCATTGCAAGGTAAGGTAGCCTACTGGAATTCCAGACTGGTACAGAGGTCCTCGACTCTTCGGCAAAAACTACCGATTTGATTAAAACACTGGGAAACAGACCTTCGTTCCCGTACTAATGCAGTAGTTGACTAGTACATACTACATACTAAATAGTACTAGTACAGGACTACTAGGCTCCTAGCTATACCAAGGTTAATACTGAATCGACAACATTTGGCTGCTACTTTGTTCTACGGGACTGCTGTCATACCAAGTCCCCCTGCGGTATGCACAAATATGTACCTCACCCAAGGCACTGCGAGTTTGGCGCGGCGACCGCGCTAAGTCCGCCCGAACTCGTCAGGGTTCAGCAGAGGGTCTCACTTGATCTCCCACCAGCGGCTCCTCGAGCGAGTCGTCGTCTCGTCATGAACTAAGCATTCGTCGATCTCATTTCCCAGCAGATGACCAACACACTTGACCAAGTAGTATCTAGCTTCGATTCAAGATATTGCCCAGACGACGCACGGCCCCAACCCACGGGGACTCTCGTCCAGTGTTGACGACTGTTATTTGGCACAAGCGTTGCCTAGGTATCAATCATACTCGTGGAGGTGATCAAATAGATATGTAATGCACTACTGTAAGTTACTAACTGACTCAGTGTTGACTGTTGAGTGTATTACTGTGTTGCCTGATGACCCTAAGGTAAGCTGAGTTGTCGGGCTTTCGCTGATTAAAACTGACGTATGCACCACTGCTACTACGAAGTAAGGTTACTACTACCTACCCGACCGTCCACTTGCAACTATGGAATGCGGTACAACTTACCCCACTGCGCCGGACCCCTCATGGCTGACAAAAGAGCTGCCCCCGCTCGCTGAGCAAAAAGCCATCCATCGCCCAACATGCTCAGTCACCTTACACGCTTGCTTCCCAAGGTCCCCTCTTCAGTGACTCGTGTCCCCGGTCAGTCTACTGCTCCAGCTCTACAGTCATACAGACTACTGATTCGCAATCGGGTCTTAGCTATCCGATCATTCGCCGCCATGTCGACCGATCCCTCTACTTACAAGCTCAACCGTTCGTTCGCATCTCCCCGTCCGCAAATTGCACGCTTGCAGGCCATTGATTCTCATGTGCTGTCGTAGATACCATGCTGCGGGTCAAGGACCCAAAGCGATCGCTCCAGTTCTATGAATTCCTGGGCATGAATGTGATCCAAAAGCTCGATTTCCCCGAATGGAAGTTCTGCAACTACTTTCTCGCCTACAATGGACCCCACTCCCTCCAGGGCGGCGATCGTCACTTCACCGACCGCAATGCCGTGCTGGAGCTCTGCCACAACTACGGCACCGAGGATGACCCCAACTACAGCGTCGTGAATGGAAACACCGAGCCCTACCGTGGCTTCGGTCACCTGGCCATCTCCGTAGACAACATTGAGGCTGCCTGCAAGCGCATTGAGGATGCTGGGTATGCTTTCCAGAAGAAGCTCACAGAGGGTCGAATGCGTCATATCGCATTTGCCAAGGATCCCGATGGATACTGGGTTGAGATCATTCGCCGTGGAGAGGAGGACTTGTCCGAGACCACGGATCCTGGCTCATACCGTTTGAATCACACCATGCTGCGAGTCAAAGATGCCGAGGCGAGCTTGAAGTTCTACCAGGAGTCGATGGGCATGACTCTGGTCCGCACTGCAGAGAACCCGGACGCAAAGTTCAACCTCTACTTCTTGGGATACCCCAAGTCCAACCCCGAGATCAAGGAGGGCGCCAAGAACGGAGTGGCCGAGTGGGAGGGTCTGCTGGAATTGACCTGGAACTACGGCACTGAGAAGGAAGAGGGCCAGGTGTATCACAACGGCAACACGGAACCCCAGGGATTCGGTCACATCTGTAAGCCTTGGAAAACTTCGGCATCCATAACTTCGAGAGAGTCGCTTTCATTAACCTTCGTCTGCGCTTGTGGTCACAGGTATCTCTGTCGACGACATCCATGCCGCCTGTGAGCGATTCGACTCGTGCAATGTTGCCTTCAAGAAGCGCCTCACCGACGGTCGTATGAACAACATTGCCTTTGTACTGGACCCCGATAACTACTGGATTGAGGTGATTCAGAATGAGCGTATCAAGCGCACTTCCAACTGGTAAGTGGAGAATGTACTGTATATAAAAGCGTATGGACGCTTCGAGCGTCGCTCCGCGGCCGGTGTCACACACTCGGAATGACCGGAGTGTACCTGAAACCATCTTGATGAAATAAAATCCTGCGCATCTTGGACCTCGATTGTACTGGTATCCAACAAGCCTTTCTTCCAGCCAAGAGATCACAAGCCGGATGACCAGCAGAGCCCAGCACTCTAGTCGTGTCGAAGTGTTTGCACGAAAGACAAAGTGGAACATCGTCGGCGTGACTCCCGTCTTGTAAACCCCCTCATAAGCGGGCAGAGTGGGCCCTCTTCCCCCGCTCCTCCAACGGGCCCTGGAGATAATTCTCTGTTTCTAGACCCAACTCTCCAATATTCCATACCCACGAGGGAGAAGAGGAGAAATCTCCGAGAGCCAACCGCCAAGTAGCCATGGCGACAGCTGTCTCGGCGCAAAATGGTTGATTCTATCTGCCCTCCAGACCGGACAAGCTTGCAATCTCAGCTGTGACCGCAACCCGCAGATCACACGGACAGTATCGCCTGGCCGCATCCTTTCCGTCGCAATCTAGCACTGGAGAGCCTCTTCGGCCTTTGCGACTAGCGGTACAAAAAGGTACCATGTCGCCAGAACCCGAGAAGGCCAAAAAGGCCCCTCGAAAGCACGTCACCACTGCTTGCGTGCCATGTCGCGAGAGCAAAATTCGGGTACGTCTTGTTCCCAGTCGCGCATTCGTTGTTCCCTATGGTCTTTTCATTGGGTCGCAGCCCGCTCCCCGAGATCGGCCCAGAATTGACATTTGCGATCGATATGACTACCGGTAGTGCGATGGATCGACGCCAAATTGTCAGAATTGCGAGCGGAAAGGAAAAGAATGCAAGTATCAGCACGGGGACGACAAACGAAAGTAAGTGAAGCGTCCTCAGGTCTTTTCGGCACAATAGCCTACTTGATGCGATGATCGTCGGCCCCCGAGGCTTCCTCTCAATGCCGACGCTCGGCATGCCGGCCAATCTACACAGTCCGTCAAGGTGCACCTTCTAAGAATTTGAGGCTAACGTTGGCTACTAGGGTGTCCTTGCGCGCTGCAACGGAGCTGTTCTCCGCGCGAATTGACCAGTTGACTCAGTTCATTTACGACCAGGGGCTTCAGCCTCCTTTGATGCAGCCTGACGACGAGGCCGCCGTGAATCGGGTACTTGAGACTCTCGAAATCCCGAGAGCAGTAATCAAAGCCAATCCACCCGCCAGAGTGGTGCCTCGTAATGAAAGCTTTACACAGCCCAAAGGCGCCTCAGAACTGCATACTGCACATCTCCCACCCCCCGAAGCCCGCGGCAACCAGCCCGAGGATCAGCTCCAGTTCTCGTTAACCGGGAACCTGACCGAAGGCACCGCTTCTCCAGAAGAAGGACAGCTACCCTCCATTGCCCCCTGGAGTCCGTTTGGAATGGTACACGGGGTGCCAGCGAATCAGAGCTTTGTACACTGGGGCTTTACATTGCCTACCGCTGAAAGTTTGGACACGATTTACGCCAATATGAACCAAGCAGGACCCCCAGTGCAAACGGAGCAGAGTTCCACAAATCACCAGAGGACTGTACCCCAGAACTCGCAGACAATACCCAATTCGATACCTCATGATCGGGATCATGAATCGGATAGCGAGGAGGAAAACGAAGCAGAGAATGACGTGATTGAGCAATTGTCACATCGCATTGGAACACTGAAGCTTGCCGGAGATGGACATTTGCGCTTCTACGGCGCGACCTCGAACTTGAACCTTGTCGACGTCTCGGCAACACAGCAACGGCAGCGGCCAGATGCACGAACAGTCCGTCATGATGGCCAGGACATTCTGAATCACTTGCGGGTGGGTCAAACCGTAGACCAAGCATTGGAAGACCATCTGATCGAGCTTTATTTCACATGGCATAACCCGAGCATCTACGTCGTGGATAAAGAGATGTACATGACTGCCCGTCATAAATGGCGGAATGAATATGAAGACACACCTTTTTATTCCGAGGTACTTACCAACGCCATGTGCGCAATTGGCAGCGCATTCGAGGCGCGCTATCATCCAACTTTTATAACATTCCCCAAGTCCTTGGCCGAATTCTTTGCCGACAGAGCCAAAGCCTTGCTGGAGATCGAACTGGACTCACCCTGTGTGGCAACAGTTCAGGCTTTGGTCTTAATGAGCTCACATGAAGGAGCATCCAACCGCGACGCCCGGGGCTGGCTCTACAGTGGAATGTCGATGCGGCTTACATTTGACCTGGGCTTGCACCTTGATATGACCTCGTACGTCAAGCAAGGTGATATGAGCGCACATGAAGCCGACGTTCGCCGGGCCGCATTCTGGGGAAGCTATATTGCTGATCATTTCTGGGGTTTCTACCTTGGCCGTCCGTTCCGTATGAACGCCGGAGACGTGAGCGTTCCCAAGCCCGCGTCAACCTTGGGTGCAGAAAAGCAGAGCATCTGGCAGCCATACGGGCTGCAACACGGGCTGAGTGTAGCCGGACAGGGGCTACAGAATCCAAGTGAGCTCATCAATCGGCAATTTGTCGTCCTTTGGGAAATGGTATCCCCTGTTGGTCACATCTTGTATGGATGCTCCGATATCTCGCGACACGATCTTCAAAGGATCACCTTCCAGGTAACGGAGGACCTCTTCGCCTGGAAAGCTAATCTCCCCTACATGTTGCAAGTCGACTTGATGGACGACTCCACCCCAAGACTGCCTCACTTGCTCATGCTGCACATGCAATACCATCAAATTATTATCTTCTTCCATCGCCCATGGGTTTCAAAAAATTACATCCAACCGCGAAGCCCGCGCCAAGGGCCAGGCTACCATCACGCCCGTCGCATGTGCATTGAGTCGGCCACCGCAGTTGCTCGTCTATTGCACATTTACGAGAAACACTACACATTCCGTCGCATGAACAACCAAGTAGTTGCAATCATCTTCAGCGCGGCCCTCATGCTCCTCTTCGTTACTGTATCCTCTTCTTCACTTACACCCACCAAACCAGGCGAATCCAGCAGCATACACCCTGGGAACGCAGAAATGGTCGCATACTTGAATCTTTGCTTCCGCGCACTCGACGAATTGGGACAATCATTTGAGAATGCAAAGCGCACCCGTGACTATCTCGTCACACTACAGCGACGCTGGCAAGCGCACATGCGTCGTGCAGGGTCTGCCGCAAAAAGACAAATTAGCAGTTCGAATCTTTCAAACCTGTCTGGGGATCAAGCATCCATGTACGCACTCTCAAGCCACGATGCAGCCCGGAAAAAGACACGCGTTGTAGATCGTTCTGTGCAGCATCTGCAATCGCTCGACGCTTCATTTCCCTCGGCTGCAGGCGGAGGCCTAGCATTCCCCAGTACTCATCAATACGTGAATGGTACGCATCAGCCTTTGCAACAGGGTTCTTATCCCATGGGGCAGGGGATACAAGCAGATGAGCAGGTCGATTGGATTTGCAGCGCAGATGTGAATGTGATGTGTGATCCTTCCGGGACCGAGAGCCCACAGCCGACACTGGATTCTCTGTCGCAGGCTCAGTTTCACGAATACTCCAACATGTTGCCCGACCTTGGAGATATTGAGGGCTGGTGGAGTCCACCGCATGGGACGCCCGGACGGTGAGAATAGACATGACCCGATGACCAGATGGAAATATCGGCCGTACCCCAATGAACAAAGAAAAGCCGTACGACCAGAAGACGGTGCTCATATCCATATCATGCAAAATATGCCCTCATGATCTATCCATTGCGTCAATATTGGTTTATTAATCGTACAGTAAACACCACCTCATAAAAATCCTTCCTCTGACCATCATCACGAACTACTCGAGATCGTCTCGAATTTCTCCACTGAATATATGACCAAACCATTGCCCAATGTCTTCCGCAAGCTCTGACCCAGCGCTAGACGCTGCCTCACGTTTCAGAATCACCCTTTTCTCCCCGACCCCCTTTTCTTTTCCAAAGAAACAAGCTCGTCGCATGATAGACACCATTTCCTCGCCCTGGTCCGCAAGTACACTTCCACTTCCCTTTCCACTTCCACCCTCACTCCCACTTCCACTACCTGCGTGATCTACCACACCAAGCCTCACCCACGGCAGAATAACCTCTAGCCTACGAACCCCAACTCCGCCCCACCCACGGCCCCCAGCACCATAATCCAATCCATAAGGAGGCCAGCGCGACAATGCCTTTCGTCGCCGAACAGCCGGTTGATCTGATTCTGCAGCGTCAAGATCACCTCCCTGATTTGCCTCGTCGATAGACAGGTCACCGAGTAAAAGTAGATCACCGCCGTCACCCAGCCTGGTGACTGTGTTTTTCGAGCTCTTCAGCACGGGAACAGGATACTCCGACCCAGTCGAGTATTCCGGGAACGCGCGCGGGACATCTGTTCCCGCTGAGCGAAGGAAGAGCATGGGCGACGCAAATGCATCAAAGCAGCGCTCCGGGGACGAAAAGAGCAACCGACGAGCCTTGAGTAGCGGGACTAAATCTGTCGGAGTGGCTGCAGCAGAATGAGACTTGGTCTTCTTGGTTCTTTTTGCGGTAGAACCGCGCTTTATTCGGTGAGATTCCGCGCGCGAGTCGATGCTAGTGTCGACTTCAGCGTGGGTTTCTGCGGAATCAGACTGTTGCGTCGTACAGTACGTATCCAGACTCGTCCAGTCGCATACCGGCATATGGGTCGCCACGGCTTTGATGGACTGCGCCTCCGTGAGAGCGAGCATCAAGGCGAGGGATCCGCCGATATGAGATCCGTAGATGCACAGTTGAGCGGGCGAGAGATGGGTCTGTATCCAGTCGAATGCGGATAAAGTGTCGTGAATAGGTGTCGGATATTGAAAGAAAGATGAGTGGATTACTTTACTGGCAGAGTGCACGGAAGAACGGGTGTCTGTATCATTCTCGATGGATGCTTGATATGACAGAGAAGCTTCATCGTGAAGGGATCGATCCACTGAGCCGTCTTGCGAGGATACATATGCGCCAAGTCGATAATTCACCGTCACCACTATCGCGGATGTTTGCGCGGCTAGGACCCGTTGGAATGATAGGTCACTGCTGTCCTTGAATGTATATATCATTGATCGGTTATCATCTGTGCTTTCTTCAGGATCATTTTCCCGAAGCACCTTCTTCTGTTCCTGCTCCTGATCATGCGAAAAAGTCGCATACACCTGGCCAAGCGGACCTGACGGAAGGTACATGATGACATTCGATCCCGGTTTCAGGACCTGAGGCCCAGAACTTGGGGATCGCGTCAGGCTGGGACCCGTGTTAGCTTTTTCCATACGCGGTTTCGAAAAAACAAAAGGATGCTATGAGTCTACCGTATTGATATGCTGCCATTATTCCCCACGGGTAGGTCAAAGGTCTTATCGAACCAGCTGGTGTGAAATGTAGACAGCGAGCGCGTTTGTTGGATGGATCGTGGACAGTGTATCCTTGAAGAGCAGAGCCGAATGAAGATCAAGCAATTGCCCGATGAGTACACAGGAGATCGCATCGCTCCAGGAGCAGAGATGAAAATGAGATATTTAAAAGAGCTTGCTCGTGATGGAGTGAGTGGCTTACAGGCCTAGGTCTACTCACGCGTTCACCTGTGTTGAGTCCAAGGTTGACATGACAATTTAAAGCGTGGAGATCCCGCAGGAGAAAGATTGTATATGCGGGACCCACCCGCGTCGCAGCGAACGGCACTTCAATGTTGCTACTAACTTACCTGAAGTTAGTTAGTTACAGTGTACAACATTGATACAATGTGAGCTTCATGGATGGATTGCTGAAAGACAGCGACGCTGATCCTCGACCTTACTTCCTGGGAGCGATCATGGCTAATCTTTTGGCCCCAATACTGTTCTCCCGTGAAAACAGAAGTATTTCATTTAGGCTACATCAATATGCATTTCAGATACATGTCTCACATCCCAATATACAGAGCTTCCTTCCTCCAACTGTCAGACCAAATGAGGCGAGCCTCTACTGCCCCACAAACTCTTCTCCAACGTCGCCGACGCAGCAGGATCGTCTCGGTCCAGAGGTGCCTCCGTATCTTCGTTCGGCACCGGGCGCATAACCTGCAGGCTTAACTTCGGGTCCTTGGAGTAAACGCGAAGTCCTACGACGCAGACCGCATTCCACGGGTCCTCGGCAGGACTCTCCAGCTCTGCGATGGGAGGACGACCTTTTGGCTCATCATAAGGCATGTCAAGATCACTATCAAACTCAAATCCCTCCAGTAGGTCTTGGTCCATCGCGCTCAATTCATGGTTCGCCAGACGGCTTTGCAGACTCATACGACCAAAGTCGATTCTCAGACCGCTTGAACTGCTACCCCGTGGTGTAGCTTCTCCGTTGAAATGGATCGGAGGTGTTGAGTCAACTCGACCGTTGCTGGTGGCGACTTTGCGGTCAATCGAGCCATTGGAGAAACTGCCCATCTCAGAGGGAGACTGGGAGGTCTTGTTGTCGGCCAGGACCTGACCGGGGCCGAAGTTGTCATCCAGAGGAGAGCCATTGGCGCGCCCGACGGAGCGAGTCTCTAGTGCTGATTGACGCTGTTGTCGAGCGGCCAACTTGCGCTCTCGGATCCATTGCTTTTGCTTCTTCAATCTGGTCTCTTCCCGCAGCTTCCGCCAATCGGCAGCTTTGCGACGCTCGGCATCGAGTCTTTCCTGCTCGGTTTCAGTGACGAGACCTTTTGCGTGGGCCAGATCGTAGGATAGTCCGATTTGCACGAGCTTTTCTCGATGAGTGGAGGCTAGGCGTCGGACGGTTTCTTCTGTTGATTCTGCATCATCGTGGCGGTAGGCTGTAATCTTCATCAAGACATGATACCGGCCAGGGAGAAGATCGATCTCGGCATTGACGGAGCGTGTCATGAAGTGACTGCTGTGGCTACGCACGATATAATCTTCGTCGCCTTCCCGCTGTACCCGAAACTTTAAGACAAAGCTGTATTCACCCGCAAGGCCGTTAAAGTAGCGGGTGTCAAGCTAGATATCATGTTACTAGTGCGACAAATTTCCGGTCTAATTTCCTAACGCGACTTACTTGGGAAAGAACAATGACTGTAGGCCCCTCGCGTGTGACGGTGACCACGAATTTAGAACTGTGATAGTCCGCCGACCAGGGTACATTGAGAGTCGTCCATTGTTGGGTAACAGTCCAGTCGTCACCAAACAGACGGGTACGGTCGAAATGCTGATACTGCTTGAGCAGATCTTCGTAGGTGATCCAAAAGAATCCATCATCTCCAAACCGATGTCCCAGCAACTCCATCCACTCGGCGGTCCACTCTTGTGAACCGTCACTCCAAGCACCCTGCCATTCTTTCTTACCCCAAGGATTGCGCAAACGCAGCAACCGCTTGCCTTTGACTTCTCTCGCGTCCATGATGGAGTAGGAGTGATTTTCCGAAATACCCTTGCGGTCCCGTGGCGGAGACTGGGAATCAAGCCAGTTGGAGAACAGGCCAGTACCGCAACCGAAGAGAAACTCCTTATTCACCTTCATCAGCTCCTCGGTCCAAAACCGGTCTTTGTCGAGAATATCGCTTGATAGAATCTCGGAGGTCACGCCTCCGGTCATGTCTTCGATGGCTTCGCCAACGAATCCACCCTCAATGGCCGAATAGTCCCCATGCGCTTTGGCAAATGCCTTCTCCAGCAATGGCAACCAAGTTTCATTGGGATCCACGCATTGTGCAAAGTACAATGCCCGAGAGCCGGTCTGCCAGATGCGACGGTACTCTTCCTCGGCGTTGCTGCGGTTGATCATGTCCCAGGCCATTCGCTCGTCGTTGGATTCATCATAATTTGCGGCTCGTAAATAGAGCTTGTCATCGACAATGCATTGCTGCCACTCGCCATCTGTGTTATCTCGTCAGATGCGACTCCCTCTTGATTGTTTCAGTGAGCCCTAAGACTGATTGTGGAATGGCTCGTACCGCGATAGAAGACAAAACCGTAAATTCCAACCTTTTCATCCTTGGCCACACAGACCTTTTCGATCAATCCCTCCTTATTACCCATCGTACATAAAGCTGCCATGAGCCAACAATCGCCGTCATAGCCCTGACGCACGTCCGATGCTGTAGGCCCGTTGACATAGAACTGGGGGTTCTCGAATATCTCCTGTTGTTCGAAGGGTGAGACATCAGATTTGCGACGAGATTTCACACAGGAAGGGTGATGCACATACCGTGACCCTCTTTACTCCTCGTGGCTTCATGATATCATTGACATGATTCAGCTCGTCCAGATAATGCCGTCGATTCGACTTCAAATCCAGCTCGATGTCAAAGTGCGGATCCGTATATTTCTGGTTAACACGGCGACATTCCCTCACGATCCGTCTTACCGAAGTCTCACACTCCTGTCGCGCTTGTTCGTAGGATTTGACCGCGGCGTGACCCTGAACGACACCGCTTGGCACTCGCTTTGCCCTGGTGCGCGCATACGGATTGAGTGGTAGCACTGTGTACACTTTCCCCGGATGTTTCGTGGTGAACTGTTCCCAGAACTGATGAACCGATTCTTGCGGCGCGGTTTGACGGGGACGCGGTGATCGGCGGCCATTCGAGACTGAGGATGCTGGAGGCATATTGCTTCCAAAGCCTGCCAGCTCATCTTCGAAATCCATAGCGATGCCGACCAAGGAAGGGAAAGAGTGGAATTTGCAGTGCGCGACTGAAGACCTTAATCGCCAAGGTCGAAAGAAGCCCAGATTGACAATGTGGTGTAAATGAAGCAACAACGCACTCCAAGAGACAAGAACACTTCGTATTGCGAGTTGGTAGACCAGATCAGCGCTCGAGCGGGCGCGGCAGTCTTTAAAGCTCTCAGCTACCAGAGCGCAATCGTCTCACAGGTCTCGATCGCTAATCCGACAGCTTTGGAACCTCTCATTCCAGCCGCACGCTCCCACACCCTTATATCTTCGCGAATCATTCCTCTTCGCGGGCGCCCGTAGTCGTGGCTTGGTGTCCGCTAGCTTGCTGCACTCCGCTCGGTCAGTCCGAGTGGTGCCGGAGCCAGGCCTTTTCATTTGCGTGCATTCAGCCTCGGTATGCGCAAAGCAAATAGAACCTTTGGCCTTGGATCTCCCTGGCCCTTACTCGGTTGAATAAGGCTGCAGGCGCATGCATTAGACTCGTTCATGGCCCATCCAATGACATGAAGGGTGACTTCACCATCATGCAGTCGGCGCGGCGTGACAAGGAATTCGAGTATAATGAAGCTGACCGTTTCGGCCCCCACATCATCACGATTCACGAGTGGACTCAGCTGAACACCATTTGGCCCGTTTCCGTAAGCCGCGAATGAAGATTGTTCTTTGTCTCGTAACAGGAAAGGGGATATTGTTATAGGAACTTATCTCTGCGTGACATGCAGACCTGAAACACGGCCCCGAGTGAAGCAACGCAGCCCCAGTGCTAATTCGGTCACTGTGCCGATGTGCTAGGTCTGGCGTAGTCAGATTGTAGACGTTCGAGGCCACCATTGAGCTCAAGAGCTTTGAAACTATCAGAGGAAGGTACTGGGCAGGCCTTCGTATAAACGTAGCAAAGATCTTGATGGCGCATGCATCTCATCGGAACAATGTATGGTCCCCGGGATTTAGACATCCATTATCATACTCTGTTGCTCACTGAATCGCAGTCTCGGTCACCCTTTCTCTGAATCTCATGAGTTATAGCACAGACTTGACGGTCTGAATCCATTGACTCCACTCGATATGGTATGCGGGGAATGGCTGTCTGAGCGGGTTGGAGCGTTGTTGACGGGATTTTTGACAGATTCCTGGCGTGAAGACTGCCGCAGGACTGCTTACAAGCTGCGCGTGGTTTCGTCATTTCGGATTTCTCCGAAGAAAGGTTGAAGACTTTCGTGATTGACTCGGTGCAAAGAATGGGGAGCCGCCCTCTCTGGTCACCTGAGACTTCAACCCCTATCGAAGACTACTGTATAGCGCGTATTTCTCGTTGAAATATACTATGATGGCGCACAACCTCAGTGACCCTCGTCATGTATCATAAGAAGAAAGAGATTCGTAATAAAGTCATTTTCAAATGAAAATGCTATGTGCGCCTGACACTAGACTTGAAAGCATATCGATCGCATAGTTGAACACCCGTCCTCCAAGTCGCACCCCGCCATGAACGCCAAACAAGCAGACAAACAAAGAAAAAAACCAGCAACGTGACATCACAAGTTTTACGAACATATTGACCATGCATGCTTTACTCACACAATGAGGGTCTCGTTCTGAAACAGATCTAAACAACGATTCATCCGACCATTCATGAGTAGCCATTGCGCGTGGTGGACACGGTGCGACCGGAGTAGTATGAGCTACCGTTTTTGAAGTAGGGATGCATGCAAGCCTGCTTGGCAGACAAACGGTGGGCCGGATCGTATTCGAGGAGCGCTTCCAACAGCGCCTCACCGTTTTCTTCCAGCCCAGGAACGATGGGGGTATCTGGACGCTTCCACTTAGGGAATGTGGGCTTGTAATCGGGGAAGGAAGTGACACCCGGCCATTCGACTTCGTCGGGGGTGCCAAGGATACTGGAGACCAGAATGTTAGCCAAAAAAAATTACCCTGGAGCGTGGTTCACAAGTGAAGGGACTGACCGGAAAATCTTGAAGATCTCATCGATTTCAGAATCACCAGGGAAAAGCGGCTTGCGGGTGCACATTTCCGCGAAAATGGCACCGACCGACCACATGTCAACTCCAGTAGAGTACTGGCGTCCTCCCAACAGAATCTCAGGAGATCGATACCAGAGTGTCACGACCTGGAGACCAGACAATGTTTAGTAAAGAGAGGCTAAAACCCTCCTCCGAGTCGCTTCTCAACATACCTCGTGAGTGTAGGTGCGAAGGGGCACACCGAATGCCCGAGCCAAACCGAAATCGGCCAATTTCAGATTACCATGTCGGTCGATCAGCAAGTTCTGGGGCTTCAAGTCACGATGCAGGATGCGATGGCTGTGGCAATAGCGAATACCCTCCACTAATTGAGCCATGAACTTCTTCACCATGGCCTCGCCCAAGCCCAAGTTGGCACTCATCATGGAACCGTCAGGGAGCGCCTTGCCGCGACCGCCCTCGCTCACTGGAAGCGCCTCCATGTACTTTTTCAAATCAAGGTCGAGGAATTCGCAGACAAGGTAGAGCTTGTGTCCATCCGCATGAACGATGTTCAACAATTCGACGATGTTGGGGTCCTGCATCTCCTTGAGAATGGAGATCTCGCGGATTGCAGTGCTGGGAACACCCTCATCTTCGGCTTCAAGGCGAATCTTTTTCAAGGCCACGATCCGATTGGGATGGTTCAGCTCGCGGGCTTTGTAGACAACACCATAGGTACCTAGAGGGTGGACATATGACGCGTGAGCCTGGCGTTTCCCCCGGGTAACTCAATGGGAAAGGCAGACAACGCACCTTCACCAATCTTTTCGATCTTCTGGTAGTTCTCCATGTTGGCTCCTCCTGAAGGTTGACTGCCCCAAGCCATGTTAGCAGTGTGGAAGATGATGTTGAGACACGAGTGCAAGATCCCGAATCGAAGTGGATTTGAAGGAAGAAGGAATGAGGGAGGAAGCAAGGAGAAGACACGCGGAGAGAAGGAGCCAATGGCACTCACATGCAAATAAAGATTGAATACTCAGATAGCTCCGGTGGTGCAGTGCCAGGTCGCCACACCCAGAAGATCTGGCAGAATTGTTATCGTGACTTTGGAAACGTTAAGATTGTCGATTTCGAAGATGCTGATCTTGCGCTTCAGATTTGCATAGTGGGGAGAAAGTCCATGAAAACAAACAACTCCCCGCGCTGACGGAAGGCGGTGAACGCGTGCTTGTTCTGTTGGAGTTCCGCGGTTTATCGTACCGCCACTATCGTGAGATCTTTTTTTCTCATGGCTCAGATCAAAGAGTTGAACGCTCATGAGCGCCCTCCGGAGGCGGTTCGGCAATGCTATAAAAGATACAGTCGGAGTACTGTCGCAGAAATCGACCATGCCCCCGGAGTGCTGGATCTCCAACGACTGGATGAAGCCAATCTCCCCGCAGGCGTATCCGTCTCTCAGTATATGTCCAGTCAAGACCTCCGTCTGGCATTCGATGACTTCATTCAGGGACAACACGCAAGCAATGTCAAACACGCCCCACAGGCTGAGAACATTCCTGTCTTCACACATGACGCAGTCTCCGGTCAGCATTCGACTCGCTCCCGCGAACCCCGAAAAACTAACTTGCTGCGACTTCAAAGCAACCTAACTCCAGACAGGCCTCTTGATGATCCCGGCGCTCTTCCCCCCTACCATACAGACTGAATTGTTATCTCGCCTTCTACATCGTGACCTTCCAAACCCCAATCACAAAACCAACTTGCACCTTCACTATGACGTGACATACCCCACTACCTGTCCCGAGAGCGAGGCCCGTCCATCGTTTTTCGCAGATGACTCTACGCGCATGATCCAGCCCAAGGATCCTCAAGTGCATAAACCGATGAGCATACAGAGTGTGTTGGAGAAGAAGCTCCGCTGGGTCACGTTGGGCGGACAATACGACTGGACTGCCAAGGTCTACCCATCGGAGCCTCCTCCGCCTTTCCCACAAGATGTGGCGAAGTTGCTAAAGGCGGCGTTTCCCCAGACGGATGCGCAGGCCGCCATTCTCAATCTCTACTCTCCCGGAGATACACTGAGTGCCCATCGCGATGTGAGTGAGGATTGCGACGTAGGGCTGATCAGCGTAAGTTTTGGCTGCGATGGACTCTTCTTGATCAGTCACGACGACGGCAATGGCGCAGAAGTCATTCGACTGCGTTCAGGCGATGCAGTGTACATGGATGGCACATCCAGATTTGCGTGGCATGGAGTGCCTAAGATTCTACCGAACACATGTCCCAGCTGGCTGTCAGATTGGCCGTGCCCAGACGAGGCATCGACTGAATCCAAAAACCAGTACCAGATGTGGAAGGGTTGGATGTCTGGGAAACGGATCAATCTGAACGTGCGCCAAATGACCTTTGGTCCATGAGACACTGAAACCGCCCTCCGTGGGCCAATGGCGCTGTCTGTTCTGCTCAACAAGCTCGTCGATGATTCTTAACGATCGCTCTTGAGCGTGGCTACATATTTGGCCGGTGTGCTAGCGAGCCACCCGCGGTCAAGGCGCAGCATCGGCTTGTCAGCCATAGGTGGCTTTGCGCAACCGCTCTGCTGTACACCTTTAAAGAGTTACTCCGCGGTATATCGGTCGGGGCACATTATTCTGCATTCAGTTGAGGCTTCGGCTTCGGCTGCGGCTTCGAATCTTATTGGAAACGACCTGATAATCTAGTTGTGTCTTTGATAGGCTGCTGATAGCGCTTCGGAGGGTAAGCGTTACCTATCTTGCTTCCGCGGTGCCTCCTCTCGGAAGATACATGGCTCTGGAGGTTCGGAAGTTCAGACTGGTGATAAATTCCGCGGAATTGAACTTGAGCATGAGATACCCGGCATTTCTCCGCGATCATTGGGATGTCTATTGGACATCATTCGGAGTTGCGACTCTTATGCCTGGCTGTTCCCCGCTTGGACGCAGTCAGATCCGCCTCTCTCCAAATTACCCCGACTTTCCCCACTTCACATCTACCCATTTAAGTCCGATAGATGGTTTGTACTATGAAACAACCTAACAATCGATCAAATCAATTGCAAAAAATACTCACTCTCGCTGAGAGCATCTACATATCCTTTATTCTTTAGAACATGACCGCAGACTCGAACTGGCAGGCCTTGGCGGAAGCAAAACGCCAGGCCATTCTAAATGCCATTCCCGAGAAATGGCGGCTACCAACTCCTGTACCCGCCGCTTCTGAAGTGCGCGATGTAACTGGGCCATATATTCAGAAGTACTTGAGCGAGCGAGAAATTGAAATCACCGAGGCGGATGCCGTCGACATTGTCGCTCAAACAAGCACAGGTCGCTGGTCCGCCGTGGAAGTCATAGAGGCGTTCTGTCACCGGGCCGCACTGGCGCACCAGTTCGTACGACATTCCCAACAATATGAACATTTCTTTCCGGAGACGAACACTGACAGGGCGAATAGGTCAGCTGCTTGCACGAGATCTTTTTCGAAGCGGCTCTCGAAGACGCCAGGAAGCTCGATGCATACTTTGCAGAGCACAAGAAGCCAATTGGCCTGTTGCACGGCCTCCCCGTCAGTTTGAAAGACCAGTTCCATATCAAAGGTGTCGAGACCACCATGGGCTACGTCGGATGGATTGGCAACTTCCAGGGCCGGAAAGATGATCCGCGACATCTCACCCATGAGAGTGAGCTTGTGAGAGAATTGCGAGCTCTTGGCGCAGTGCTGTACTGCAAAACCAGCGTGCCGTGTACACTCATGTCGCCGGAGACGGTGAACAATATTATAGGATACACATGGAATCCGAAGAATCGACTGTTATCAGCTGGTGGTAGCTCGGGAGGTGAAGGTGCATTGATCGCTCTGCGAGGGTCACCCATCGGATTTGGCACCGATATTGGTGGAAGCGTTCGCATTCCCGCGGGCTTCAATTACCTCTATGGACTTCGTCCGTCTGCCGGTCGAACGCCGTACCAAGGTGCTGCCAACTCTTTGGAGGGTCAGAACACCGTACTGTCGGTCATTGGTCCGATGGCACCAACTGCGCGATCTCTTGTGATGATCCTGAAGGCCGTATTAAGTCAAGAGCCGTGGTATCATGATCCGCTTGTGCACGAGCTGCCCTGGCGTGACGAGATCGTGGACCAGACGCTGGCTCTCATTCAACAGGCGAGAACGGGAAAGTCCAGTCTGGCGTTTGGTATTCTGCAGTGGGATCGCATTGGGCGGATTCATCCCCCTATCGCTCGTGGCTTGCAAATGATAGAATCGACCCTGAAGCGCCTGGGTCACACTGTAATCCCGTGGAATCCACCATCTCACGCCAGAGCGATAGAATTAGCGGTAAGCTAGCAATACCTGCACGGCTCCAGCCACCTCCAACTTCCATCCTTCCAGCTCAGACTGCACAGGTCCCAATTCTAACCGATGCTCTCCCCCCACAGGACAGGGCATACACCATGGATGGCGACGCCGACTTCACCCATCACTTTGGTCTATCCGGAGAACCAAGACCAAAGCAAGTAATCAGCGGTCCCAACGCACTATCCGTAACCCAAATTACCGAGTTGAACGTTGCAAAGCGCGAATATCAAAAAGAGTACATGGACTACTGGAACAGCACCGCCAAACTCACCGGGACCGGCCGTCCCGTCGATGGTTTCTTCAGTCCGATTGCTCCTCACGCTGCGGTCGTCCCTGAGAATTACAAGCACGTGGGTTATAGTTGCTTTGTCAATCTCTTGGATTATACTAGTGTTACTTTGCCGGTGACTCATGCGGATAAGAGTGTTGATGTGCGGCCTGCAAGTGGCGAGTTGGCGGAGCATGTGGACTGGGACTGTGAGTCTTCTTTCCCAATCTAGTCTCTGGAGACAACCAGGAGCGCAATGCTGACATATTCTTGGTTTATGTAGATGATGCCGAAGCATACGATGGTGCACCGGTGGCGATTCAACTCATTGGACGCCGGTTGCAGGAGGAGAAGATCCTGACTTTGGCGGAATATCTTGGAAATGAGATTGGTACAACTGCGTGAGTACTATGGGTCATCTGATCTTGATTACTCCCGGATATTCAAGTGGAAGGTTCTCAAGTCTACGCTTCTCAGCTACGTATCCTGCTCCATTGGGACGTCATGTAGGCTAGAGATAGTTATAGGTAGATCAACACAATCCAGCATCTGCCAGATAATATCATTTCACAAAATGTCTATTCAACAAGACCAGCACAACGTAAATTTGACAGTAAGTAAGGGTATATTGTACAATGGCTTTGTTTGTACAGATCACAGCAAAGTCTGTGTCGCTTAGAACAAGGATTCTCACAGATAAGTGAACCAAAAGAACAGGCGTTGTGTTTTGATATCAGCCACGCGGTGCTGAGGGGGGTGTCTGGCCCGATGGAGCAGCCAAGTTGGACAGCATGGGCATGGGCGTGGATGAAGGCCAAGTGCCAGGGCCCGAAGTATGAAGTGAAGAGGGTTCGCCGAGACCCAAACCATCCGATCCATTCGTGAAACGTTGACGCTTGAGCGGTGGCCCCGCGTTACCACTACCCTGTGGTGGGCTGCGCGCGTCCTGGTGCGAGTAAGGGGAAGTGTAGTTGACCGATGACGCTGAAGTTCCAGTGTTTGCTGGGTCCGGACTCAAGCCGTTCATGTTGGTGGCGGTGGTGGTGTTGTTGTTCGAGTTGATGTTTGGCTGGAGGGGTCGCAGTCTGTTAGGGAATAAGGACGGTTCTTCGCCTGATCGAGGTACACGAAACTCATGGTGCGAGTCATCCGACTCCCTCAACAAGCTTGGTCCTTGACTCACCCCACTGCGCCCCACGTTCTTATCATGCATTACGACTCTTTTCCATTTGGACACCATGTGGTCGAAATCCCATCTTGACGACTCGGGTCCGATCGCACTGCACTTGGAACCTAGTTCACGAGCCACGTCTCGAGGGATGGGGAGTGTGTCCGGTGGGAAGAGGGCGAATTCACGAGGCCATTGACACGAGCCTAGACGTTCGACCTGGGCTCGAAGCTGGTTTGCTTCCTGCTGCACCCGCGCCAACCGGTCCTCGACCGACTTACGCGACTCGCACTCACGCACATAGGCGCGCTGGATTTCCAGTTGCCATGCCTCGCGCCGGGTGTCGTGCGAAAGCTTGTTCCAGTGATTGAACGCCAGCTCCAAGTGTTGAATACTGGACTCTTCGTGCTGATGGCCCGCACGACTGATTGCTGCGCTGTCCATTCCGCTGCCCGGAGCGCTGGGATATGCTCCAGTGTCCTGAGAGAGTTGCTCTGCACGCCACTGGACGATTCGAGAGCGAATTGCCTGACGAACAACGTCAAGGTTCTCGATACCGGGCGGCTGGATGGGGAAGGACATGGGCGAGGAAAAGGGGTGAGCAGCAAAGAGACTCGGCGGAGGGGGGAGGAGTCGGAGGCAAAGAGAAGGGAACGTCTGCGACTGGATGTCAAAGTCGAATGGCGAAGGGCGCGGTCGGACACTGGTACTGGAAATCCGAGAGGGGGGGGGGGGTCAGCTCGTGCGCAAAATGAACAAGTTGGGATCAAATTACGGGAAAGGTTGGGAAGAGAAGATCTCACGACTTACGTTGCCGCCTTGATGTTGTCCAGAGCCTCGCGCAGGGCTAGCTCGAGGGCTCTAGTGGTATCCGGGTTATTGGCAGTTGCGCCTCGAGTCGCAAACTCGGGAAGGTGAAGGGAGCTTGCTTGCGACTGAGCAGATGCCACGCGATGGCCCTCGGCTGGACGGCTTGGATCGGGGATGTCATTGATGACCCCCGTTGCATGCCAGGTGGGAGTGTTGAACATCATTCGGACCGCAGGTTCACGCGCCTTGGGCGCCGCTTCAGCAGAGGTCTGATTGCCTTCTTGGCCTCTCTTGGGTGTGCGTTCGGGGCTTCCATCATGCTTGCCAGAGCTTGTACGAGCTTGTCGGCGCGTGATCCCACTCCGAATGCGCCGGATCTCTTCAACGTCATGGACACCATCGGCCTTCTTTTTGAAGACAAATTGATCCAGATGGCGACCCAGAGATGAAGAGGTGAAAGCCTGGCCGCAGTACTGGCATTTCCGATCCTTGACAGGTGCGTTGGCTGCCGTTTTGCCAGCTCCGTCCTGATCGGGCTTGTCGTCGGCTTTGGAGTCCTCGGGTGAACCTCGGGAGTCAGACTCTGCCATGGCGATGGACGCGCGTGCGAAGGAAGGGTGAATGAAAGCTCAGAAACAACGAGACGACGTGGACGTCAAAGGGATGCTGCAAGACCGAAAAGTCCTACAGCAATGGAATTGAAGCTCTCAAGTTGGGGGAAAGTCGGGGTGCTCAAGGTTGGCGAGAAACAAGAAAGTCCGTGGGCGGGCGGAGCTGCGGCAAAGAGTAAACGGTCCGAGGAGCCACAGCCACGCCAAGCTTCAATGCGCGTGGATTTTAGGCATGATTTTACGCATGATTTGCGCGTCTATGAGGTGCGGCTCGTGCCTGAAGTGTTGGCGGGATAGACAGGCTCCGCTCTTCTCAAACATTGAGTCCACTGTCAGTGTCCAGTAGCCTCACTTACTACCCAGTCCGAAAATACGGCTCTCCAAAAGAATATGGGCGCAACTGAAGTGAATACTACGTCGCCGATTCACTGCGACTGTGTATCGCCCGGCTATTTTTTTTCCATATTGGATTTCGTGAGATCTGGGCTCATCAATTCAATCATTCTATAGCTCATGGGAGCCGCCCGACAAAGAGGTGTGTGTAACCTACTTATACTGCCCCTGCGGCGTATATCACCGCGGAGACATGTAGGTGGAGGGGAATCAAATCTATACGTATCTTCCCTTTAGGACCCGCGCATATCACTCTACTTTTAGAGGTATTGCATGACGTCGGAGGTAGAAAAAAGGCAAGACGCCAAGTTCAAAAGAAATGATGGGTAGGGAATGCGGCGGAAGTAACGGAATTTAAGAGAAGTAACGGAAGCCAAGTGAAGTAACGCAAGCCAAGTGAAGTAACGAACGTTCTGAGAACGGAAGGCTCTACTAGAGCAACGGAAGATTCCAAGAATGGAGTATAGACTGATAGAGGCTTGAACTGGAATGGAGAGTGTTTCAAGTAATAAATAAAAATGTTAACTTGAAAATTGTTTGAAAATTGCTTGAAAATTGCTTGAGAATTGACCTAGAAATGACTCGGAAGAGGACTTGAAAGAATATTCGAATTATTATATGAAATATTACTTAGAATATAGTTTGAAGAATAGTTTGAAGGATAGTTTGAAGGATAGTTTGAAGAGTAGTTTGAAGGATAGTTTGAAGAGTAGTTTGAAGGATAGTTTGAAGAGTAGTTTGAAGAATAGTTTGAAGAAGAGTTTGAAGAAGAGTTTGAAGGATGGTTTGAAGACTAATCGAAGAAGAACTCAAGAACAACTCGAAAGGACTCGAAAGAGGACTTGAGAAAATATTCGAATGGTTACTTGGAAGATTACTTAGAAGATAGTTTGAAGAATAGTTTGAAAAATAGTCTGAAGAATGATCTGAAGAATAGTTTGAAAAATAGTTTGAAGAATAAATTGAAAAATAGTCTAAAGAATGGTTTGAAAAGTAGTTTGAAGAATGAATTAAAAAAGTCTAAAGAATAGTTCGAAGGATAGTTTGAAGGATAGTTTGAAGAATACTTTGAAGAATAGTTTGTAGGATAATTTCAAGGATAGTTTCAAGGATAATTTGAATGATGGTTTGATAAATATCTGATGAAGATCTCAAGAATAACTCGAAAGGACTCAAAAGAGGACTTGAGAAAATATTCGAATGTTTACTTGGAAGATTACTTAGAAGATAGTGTGAAGTATAGTTTGAAGGATATTTTGAAAAACAATCGAAGAGGAACTCAAGGACAACTCGAAAGCACTCGAAAGATTACTCAAAGTAAAATTAAAAAGACTACTCGGAGGGTGATTTAAAAGAATGACTCGAAGAGCAAGATCACTCGACAGATCAATTAGAAGAAGAACCTAATAGCCAGACGAACAACTCGAAGGATTACTCGGAAAATAACTGGGAGAGATTCTCAAAGAATAGATCGCAGAATACCTCCAAAGATCATTCAGAGGATCATCAGAAGAACACTCGAAGACCAACTCGAAGGTTGACTTTAGAGATCGCTCCAAAAATCCTTAAAGAGATAACTAGGAAAATGACCTGAAGGGCAACTCGAGCTGAGACTTGAGATTCGAAAAATTCTGAGCACATAATGCAGGATGTATTGGCCCGATCGCTTCACTCAGAGCAGCTGGTTCACTACGTACTACATTCAAATGTAAAAAAATCTCATCATTAAAAGTCAACAACTCCATCACAGTCAAGTGACTGGAGAGGCTTTGGGGTGCATGCAGAGCGCCGGTAGCTCTAACGTGCACAATTGCGAATCTGCGACACCATCCATGATAATCTCGATCAAGACTCGTCGACGCTCCTCGACTCATCTTGTTTCTCTTTCTTCATGGCCTTTCCAGACTTCCATTTGCCCACCCGTTTCTTCACGTCTTGGACTCCATGAAGGTAAATCCAGGAGAAGAAAAAGACCATGGCAAAGTTGAAGAGGACAAATGCCCAAAAGATGCCCTGTTAGTCATTTGTCAGTACTTAACTTCAAACATGGAGAATCGCATGTCAGTGTAAGGTAGGAAACTCACGTAATCTCTCCACTTGTGAGAATAGTAGACGTTGAAACTTGCAGCCTGCGAAAGACGGGTAAGTAACCATCAAAGACTCGAGGCCATGTAGGGGTGCAGTACTTACGAATTGGTCGCCTGTTGCGTACTGGCAATATCCACACAGTCCGTTTGCAGCCTCGCGGACCGTGCCGCCAGCCTGCTGTACGAATTGGCCAGCATATGACTGACATGTCTCGCCGGCGGGCGGGGAGAAGAATGCTTCCTCTCGTTCAAGACAGTCGACGGGGACATTGTGCACCACGACAGAGAGAAGGCCTTCGACCAGATAGTTAAAAGGCGTGAGCCAATACATCCACGATTGCCAGAAGTGGGGTAGTTGAGCATATGGCACGACGACACCACAGAAGGAGACCACAAAGGTGAAGAATGATGGTACGAGCAAGGACGCGAAGAGTTCATTGGGGGAGAAAGCAGCAATGAACTGCCCAAAACCGACGTAGAAGCACTCGAAAAGCATGAGCATCATCCACGTGTAGCCGGAGGAGAACGAATCTCGTGGAAACCAAATGCCCCAGTACCTAGGTGAAGAGTGGTGAGCGGTGGAAATTCAAACATTCAATTTCAAGGAGGGGGCAGTACGACTTACCAGCAATTGAAGTAGATAGACCCAGCAACAATGGAGTAAGGCAGTTCCGGGAGAATAGTGCTGACAACGAAAGCAACCCAAGAATATATCTTGGAGTTCGACTCCCGAGACTCGTAAAGGCCTCGGAAATGCAAAAATTTGGGCTGCAATTGCTGGATCAATGGTGGCGAGATGGTCAACGTCATGAAAATCGAGAACAATCGCGATTGCATGCCGATAGACCCATTGCTCAAATGCCAGAAGGTGAACGTATTGAAAAGCCCGGTAATGATATGTAGCAGGATTTTTCCCTATTCAAGTGGTGAGCAAAGACAGCAACAGGATGGGTAAAGCAGGAGGGCCTTACAGAAATGTATTCCGGGGATCGCCAGTAAGCCACAAAGGCACGCTTGGTCACGACATAGACTTGGGTATGGAGAGGCGTGGCAAATTCGCGGTCATCTTTCATAATGTCACCTTGCCGCTGACTCCGTCGAGAAGAAACTGTCTGTTCTAATTCCTCTGACAGCTTCTTTGCCTCGGTTGAGTTTTCCCACACATCTCCCCAATCTTGTCCCTTGTAGTCGGGATTACCTGCACCAATGACCTCGAGCATGTACTAAAGCAAACCTTCGTTAGAAGCAGGATGATAGACAAATCTTTGGGAAGACTGACCTCTGCTGGATTGGCGCTGGGAGAACACTTTTTCCCACCGTTCCGTTCAAAGTAGTCGATCAAGGTTCTGGAGTCAGAGCCAAGAGCACCGTTATACACCACCCGTCCTCCACTCTTCAACAGGAGCAAGTCATCAAACTGCTCGAAGAGAACAGCAGAGGGCTGATGGATAGTACAGAAGACAGCTTGTCCTGCATCAGCCAAGCGCCGGAGGAAGCGAACGATGTTGAATGCCGCCAATGAATCCAGGCCAGATGTGGGCTCATCGAGGAAAAGCAGCAACTCTGGCTTACTGGCCAGCTCCACGGCAATGGTAAGACGTTTGCGCTGTTCTTGGTTCAAACCAGATCCTGCAGTTCCAACAGTAGCACCCGCGATTGAGCGCATCTCCAGCAAATCGATAATCTTCTCACAGTAGTCATACTTCTCCTGGATAGGAACCTCTTTGGGCTGACGAAGAAGTGCAGAGAAGCGGAGAGACTCGCGTACTGTGGCAGTAGGCTCATGGATGTCGGACTGCTCGGCGAAACCAGTGGCTCTTTGGAAGCTCTTTGGCAACGGTCTTGACAACTAGATCAGCTTAAATGTATATCGAAGGCTTCTCCATGGTCGTCACTCACTTTCCATCTACCAAAAAATTTCCTGAGATCACACCAAAATTGACCCGTTGAGCCAGCACATTGAGAAGGGTGGTTTTTCTGTAGGAGATGTAAGTGAAATGATTCCAAGACGGTCAGCGGGCATATCCCTACCCTGCACCAGATGCACCCATCAGAGCAGTCAATCGACCCGGTTTCACAGAGCCGCTGACATTCTGCAGCAACTTCCGTTCGCCGCCCTTGTAGGGAATAGTGTAATTCACATTTTGCCAGGTGAAGACTGAGGTGTTCTTTGCGATATCCTTGACGTTTCCTCCATTTTCCTCCCCTTGTTTTTCGGGAGACAAACCATCCTTTTCCGCGGATTCAAGGTCCCCGCTCGATTTCTTACCATCGATGGCCTCTTTCACAGCTCGTGGTTCTTCTCCCCTCTTGAACACGGTCACGGAACTTCCGCCTCCATTGGGCTTTTGAAGTTCCATCCCAAGCATGGTCAAGGCAACGAAGAGAATAAACCAAGCAATGATGATCCCGACGTTTCGCCACAGGTGCGCTCGTGTGTAGGTAAATGCAGTCTGAATGTAGTTAGAGCCCTGCACGATCAGACTGCCCGGGGTACTGCCTTGGATTGCACATGTTTGGTGTTCTGGGGAGGCATTGGGGCCTTGTGGGACAATGAAAGGCGGTTCGCATTGGATCTGCAAGTTGTAGAACTCATTCGACATGAGAGCTTCAAAGGCGTATTGAACAGGGTTGATCCAAATGAGCCATTTCAGCCACGGGTGCATTTGCCACGGGGGAATCAAGTAGCCTACCGAGATTTGTTAGCAAGGCAATTCTTGGGTTCACGAATTGTGCGTGTAAGTGCGAAAATTACCTGTATAGACGATCAATGCCTGGATGGCGACTCCCGTCAAACGTGTAGCTGCTTAGGTTAGCGGATTTCGTGGCTGATAACTGCTGGTAAAACGCGATCTTACCAACATCCAACGAAGAGCACAACGCTCCGCATGCACGGAAGAACGAATACATCGTCATTGTCATCAAGAAAATGACGAATAAATTGATGAAGAATTGGGAAGGTGTGCGGGCGAGATTTGACATGCTATAGGTATTCTGTCAGCTTTGTTTCGGTGATTTAAATCAAAGATGATAATATACTCACAAGTAAACTATGAGGTCGAAGAGTACCACCTGGATAAAGACCAAGGGGACATCCACGACTACCTGGGCCAACGCGTACGCAGAGGGTCGATAGAATGAACTGGTATTGTCAGGACTGCGTGTATCACCGATAGATTAACCGGCTACTCACAAGCTCTTGTGTTTCAGCAACACGGGTCGACTCTCGAATGTAGCCGTCAACTCAGCCAAGGCGAGCAGGGCATTGAAGAGCAAGATGTAGAACAAAACACCGCCTCGCGTGAAGACGCCGGCACTAAGGGAGATTAAGTTTGTCAGTTGAGTCCATCGAGAATGAGTATCGGCAAAACACATGGGGCAAAAACTTGACGCACGATGTATCCGGAAGATTGTAGAACAGACTTCCCACAATCAGAGCCTGGAAAATTAGAACAAACCACTTTCCAAATAGAGCGGCTGTGTCACCGAACATGACAAGGAACTGTCGATGAGTAAGTATGGCAACCTGCTTCCAGAACGGAATCGTGAAATTTTTCTTGGGAGCCTTTTGCCTCGCGGCCTCTTGCTCGTCTCGTGTCTCCTGAACCTGTCTCTCATAATTCTCGATATCCTTGAGGTTATTTTTGTGGATCTGGCTTTGGCGATACAGGGATCGAAATTCTTCCGCTGTACGCGGGATTCTATCTTCCCATCCTTCTTTGACCTTTCTCGCATGCGGATCGCTAACTGAGGTCAAAAAGTCTGGAGTCGTCCATCGTGGAGGACATTCGAAGCCGAGATTTTCAAAGTATGCTTTAGCTTCTTCGGTCCGACCGAAGAAGGCGCATTTGCCATCCTCGATAAGGATAACTTTGTCGAACAGGTTGTACAGATTCTCCGAGGCTTGGTAGAGAGCAACCAATGTGGATACATTGGCGGTGTTGGTGAGACTGCGTAAACTTTGGACGTACTCGAGGGCGGTGCTAGCGTCGAGACCCTTGGTAGAGTTGTCCCAGCATTGAGTGCTGGCTTTGGTGACCATTGCTTCGCCGATAGATACTCGCTTCTTCTCACTAAAGAAGACCAGACAAGGATGTGAGCTCACTGCGACACAGATTCGAAGACCTGTCAATCTTTTGAGTATAGACCCAACTTACCCGCCCGAGACACCACGAATCAACTCATTGCCGACCTTGGTCCCCAGTGCATGTTCAATCCAGAAGAGCTTTGCAATTGCGGACAGGAAAGTCTGCTGGTATTCCTTCCTGCTTTCGCCGGGGATCCGCGAGTTTTGGTCTGGTGTGCGCGATTTAAGTGCGAAGAGTAATGTTTCCTTGACTGTCAGGGTAGCATAGTGCAGATCTTCCTCGGGGTTGTAGGACACTACGAGGCAGGGCCAGTCAGTAAGGATCGTCACGAGAAAAAAAATATTATGGTGAACGAGATGAGTGGTGCGTTACCTTCGGAGCGGTACTTCTTTGCCATGGTAGTCGCGTCGGTTCCCCCGTACAGAACATCGCCTTCGACGCTTTCATATCCATGTCGCTGATTGCCAATGACTTTCAGAAACGTGGAGCAACCCGACCCAGGACGGCCTAGGACGAGCAGCATCTCGCCTGGGTTGACCGCACCCTATTCCACATGGGTCAGCTAGTCGAATCCTGAAGAGAGTGTTTGTGACTTGGACATAGTCCATAATACTGTGTGCGCGACATACCGAAAAGTCATCCAAGATAGTCCGTATTTCCGACTTGCCACCACTTGCCCCCCTTCGTCCTCGCGTGAGTAGCCCTTTGAAGAATCGCGGAATACCCAGCAGAATATCCCCGTTCGTCGGCTGCAAAGCCGCCCCGAGACCGACGCCCTTGACGGTCAAATTTTTCCAAATGACCCCGGAATGTCTCGTTTGCTCTTCATCCGAATTGGCCTTCCGTTCGGATCCAAACATGCGGGAGATCAGTTGCTCAATCTGGGCCCATTCTTCCCCTTCATGGCCCGAGACGTGCGTCTTGCGTCGAGATATTGTCTTTCTGATCTCGTCATCGTCCAGGTTGTTGCTGTCTGGCTCGAGCCCGTGGGCGTTTTTGTGGGTGTGATGGACCGAGCTGCCACTGTCCGACGAGATGGATCCCCATGCGGTGCTTGAACTTGTTGGGTTCGAGGACGACGATTGCTGTCGATTGTTGGCTTGCATATTTGAGGGTTGTATTGTGGGCTGGAAGATGTGATGGTCGTCCATGATGGAGAGAGATGGTAACAATGACCGAATCCGCGCTGGCTGTGAGGCTTATCCTCAGGTGACACTCAGAGTACAGCAAGTGTGGTCTCACATGTGGTGTGACAGAAAGGCGGTGGTTTTGTCCCCGAACAAACCTGGTGAGACTGTGAGACAGATAGAAGCGTGTCTCAACCCCAGATCCTAGATACGAGCAAGGGGAAAGACGACTACTGATAATCTATGCCTAATCTATGACAATTGCTTTGGTTTTGCTTATGATGACTGTCGCAAGTGGTACGATCAAGTCGCAGTGTTGGTAGTAATTACGTCAAATCCCAAGTATGTCTGCACGGCACTGCCCAGACCCAGATCCAGCTTCAACGCGAGATGCTCATTTGCTCTCGGTCTCGGTCTCGGGGGCTCGGAAGGACGGCCATCCGAGCATTCCAAATTCCGAACGGATGGTCCGAAAGGCTTTTGTCCCCTGGCGGAGGCATTTCACCCAAGGATCGTCTTTCTGATTATTGGCAATGACGCTGCCTTTGCTGAACGAGGTGCCTTCAGTGTAAGGGTGAACGTTCCTCTCACGGTGGATGAGGTGAGCTGCATACGGTAAGGCCCGATCTGGCCCCATGCGATCCCCCGATTGACCTCCCGCCGGGGCCCCCACCCGCGCGTGGATGGCGCAGACTTGCAGCTTCCCGGGAACCGCGGGTGCCCATCGGTCGATCGATGAAGTCATCAAGGGTGCGACCACCTTGTTTGAGATGCAGGGAGTCATGTTCGGGAGGCAGACACCAGACATTCTTTCTCAGTCGAGGACATTTGAATATTTGGAGGAGCTCAACGACGACCCGACTCGTAGCAGGTGTAAGACTAGGAAGTGATTTGCGAAAGAAAAGCTGGAGAAGAGCCTGTCTTCCGAATCTGCCAGGGATCCAGTCCCTCGTATGTGTGGGCACTGGACACTGGAACGAGATCGGATCAAGACCCAGTTCTCCACTCCCAGTCGGGACCTGTTCTGGCCCGCATCCCTGTTTACTCAACTATCAGCAATTGTGCCAAGCACTGGTAACTATGGTCAATCTGAAGGGTGTCATTCCAAGTGATTGTCGTCAGTATGTCCGACCCGTGTTCAGATCAGATACTGTCCTCGTCAAGCAGTATGACAGCGGGAGATTCACAACGGCCATCTTCTCTAAGACGTGAGATTCGCTGATCATCCAAACGTCTGTTCATGTCACACAACATGGAGACATCGTCGGTGTGCCAGGTGCGTTCACCCGCCTCGTGGCCTCATGACATGAGTGCTGGGATTCCACACGGTATAATGTGCGCACAAAATTCGACGTGTGCAACCCGAGTGCGGCGAGTTCAAGAAGAGAGGGGAAAAAAAACACGAAGCCGGAGACTGGATGAGAGACGCGTTTCTGTAGCTGAGGTGATGAGGGTGATGTACATTGCCTCGTAAGTCTGTTGCACAGACCGAAGGGCTCCCACGTCAGCCATGTGACCTCCAAGAGACAGTTGAGGTGCTGTCACACCTTCACACCCGCGTGGTCTCTGAGGGAGATGATACAATGTTGCGACTACCATTCCAAAAGGAAAAAAAAAAAAAAAAGAAGAATTCACCACGCAATAGAGTCTGTAAGCGAAGTTGGTCGCCAGAGAAGAACTTGATCGAGCGTGGATGGAATCGGGCAAAGAGCTATTACGGCCCATCAAAATGACAGTGGAGATGATCGAACCTTCTAATCCCCACGCCTGCCAATTCATAGTGCACTCGTCCTCACACGATCAAAGAATCAGTGCCAGGGGGCTGGTCAGTTTCACTCTTCATCGAGGTGACGGAAATCCATCGGGCTCGCGTAAAAGATCAGTGAATCAAAATTTGATCTTTGATCACTCAGGCTGGGCGGAACTTCAGGTAGCTAACACATGATGTTGAGCCGCACGCTCACTACCTTGCGCGTGGAAAAAGAATATGTCTGAATCCAGCTAGCGAGACCACCTGAACACCAATCTTATGTACAGCAATAACCTTCTACACGAGCCGCAGGCTTGCGCAGCCATCGGTCGCCCGTCTGTGCGTGAGATAAATTCGGCCAATAAAAATGCCAGCCCGGGTCCACTTTGATGGCATCCTCGGAAGAAGGTGTCTCTATTTAGATCAGATTACAGTTCAGCTTGTAGTATCAGATTATACTCTGGCAAAGATGCCAAGCCTACTTGCTGACGAATAAAGTTGACTCTATATGGATCGATCTTGGAGCACTTTTGTAATACATAGGTATAGATACTTACTCTGGTGTAAATCTCAGACAATATGATGAACATAAGCTCCGCCCTTTCCATTCATACTATCGTGGAGGAATCAGCATATCGCTACGTTCATCCACCATTCCAGAGAAACACCAAAATCACTACAAGATCGTCAGCAATTTTGAGCTGCTAGGTATCAATCCTATGAAAAGCTTGGAAGGTATGGTGCGCCCGAGGAACTTGAACCGAGTTCCCTGGGCAGGACCCTACAGATGTTGTGCTGGAATGGATGTCACCCAGCCCTATATCTGTATATCTGGAATGGTACGGGTACTTCAATTGGATCTTCCTCCAGCTACCCTATGGTCAGTGAACATTTTGTTTCAAGGACGGGGGCAAACCTATAGACCCGCCGGTATAAACATATCAGAAACCTCGTTCACCAGGACGGGGACCTCCAGGATACAACCGTAAGAGTACCTAATACCAACGGAACTAAAGTAGACGTGCCCATAATTATCGTGACTACATGAGCAGAGTAGGCTACCTTGGAGTGGCATCTGCGCACCTGTCGAAAGATGTCCTGTCTCGGCTTGCAGAATCACATATACTGAGGGATGCGTATACAAGTATCAGACCATGGATTTCTTAGATGCACAGGCACTCTTATCGGAACGAGCATCACTGACTACAGGAATCATTCAGGCAGCAGACGGAAGACTGTGCGTAATACGCATTGTGTGTGAGGACAAGATATTTACCTCTTCCGGACGGGTCTTTATCACAGGGCTGTGAATCAGATAGTTACAGGATAGGAGCTCCACGCAACGGAGTCGGTGAAATTCATCTGCCATGGCAACCGCACCTTTTCCATATGATCTCATGAGATCAAGAACAGCACGGAATCACAACTACTACAATATACCCAAGTAGGAGCCCCAGTCTTCATTGACTGCATTGATGATGGATGGAATAATATTTGTTCAATATGTAGTCTGCCCCATTTACGGGGTCTCGAGCTCCAGAAATATGTGAAAGAAGAAAGAAAAACGGAACAAGCCCGATCCGATCCTTCCATTACGTGTGAATTACCACCTCATTAATCATGTTGCGTATCGTCTGGTTGTCAAGAATCATAACTGCACCACACCTCAAATCACTCCCAACTCAATCGATCTAGGCGAGGTAAAGAATGGCCATCGAGAGCGCAGCCATCACGGTGCCAACGTACCCGATGGTAGGACGAGCAGCAGAGCTAGGAGGCGCGGAGGTCACAGCAGCCGCACCGGAAGTAGTAGAGGCCGAGGTGGAGACGGTGGCGCTAGCACCGGAGCTCATGGAAGCCGAGGCAGAAGAGCTCATGGAAGCAACGCTGGATGAGGCAGCAGTGGAGGCAGAGCTCCAGACGGGCATGGAAGCGCTACCGCTGGGCATGGACGCGCTGCCGCTGGGCATGGGAGCTACGACACTGGTCCAGGTGGAGGCGGACGAGGAGCCGACGGGCGACGAACCCCATGGCATGCTGGAGCTCATAGTCATGGAGGATGACTGCCAAGTGGACCATGGGCTGCAGGGGGTGGATGAAGGAGAGGCCACGGGGGCAACAGAGGAAGGAGCGGGGGCGGCACAGGTCGAGTCGGCCATGAGCTGGACATCCACGCACTGGGTGACTTTGTCACTCTCGGTGGTGTAGATGTTGCTACCGCCGTTGAGGCCGGTGGCACAGGCAACAAAGTCGGCGTCTCCGTTGAACTCGAGCTTGCCTGAGGAGCTGACAGAGAAGCCAGATGTGCCAGTACTGCCCGCATCACACTGGAACTGGGTGGTCTCGCCTGTAGGAGGAAGAGTATTAGATTAGCGACGAGAAGTTCTTCAAATCCATCATTCAGGATAAGGAAAGATGCTTGCTTACCAGTCACAACACAGGGACGGCCCTCACTGTCGGTAATGACGCCGTTGGACAGGCAGAACTTGGAGGGTGAGAGGGTATGGTCGTTCACTCGGACCTGACCATCACCAAGCTGGCCAAGCTCACCCGAGGCACCACCAGAAGTGGTGATGTGGAAGCAGCAGTCGCTTCCACGGGTAACAAGAGCATGGGCACCAACGGCCAGAGATGCAATAGCAATGGAACCCTTCATGATCAGTGAATGATTTGTGACAACGATTGAACAAGTTCTGTAAGGTGGAAGCGAATGAACTAGGCCCGGTTGCTGAAGAAGATTGCAATTGAGAGAGAGGAAAAAGAAAAACACAAGAGAAGCTTGACAAAGGGCCGACACAGGACCAGGTACTTATAATTGACTTCCGGCAGCAAGAGCAGCGCTGATCGTGCGAGGGCAAACAAAGAAGACCCCAGCCACAGGGCCACGGCTACCGGTACGGCTGCAATGCAGTGCAGTGCAGCAGTGCAGTAGCAGCCCATCGCTCGACGCTGTGGAGCGTGGAGCTGTGGACTGCGTCAATGTGTACAGCGTTCGACCAGCCCAACCGTTGCACGGCGTGGTTGAATGTGGGGGAAGGGCATTCTCCACTTTGCGACTCTTCCCTTGTCGACTGGAGTCGACGATGCATGGACCGGCCAGGGCGTTGCCAGGTTGCCAATATCTCCCTCACAACAATTGGCAGTATGGGCAACGCTTAAT
This sequence comes from Penicillium ucsense, assembly GCA_014839625.1. NCBI lineage: Eukaryota > Fungi > Ascomycota > Eurotiomycetes > Eurotiales > Aspergillaceae > Penicillium > Penicillium ucsense. Next base: position 377,374 of record WIWV01000004.1, read on the forward strand.
CTGGCCCGGGAGCCCACTTGGGCCCGTTGCAATCGTTGGAAACCGGGCAGTCTGGAGTCTCTGGACACTCGTTGGAGGGGGTGACAGCACGGGAGTGGATCCCGGGCGATGTCCATCGAGGGACAAGTGACGAAGATGGCTGCCCAGAACGCGTGGCTGACGGAGTCACGACTAGCGGCCCTGGAGACACTCCTCCGACCCTATCATCAAAGCTCGATCGGGTGGGAAAACCAGATGCAGGAGGACCCTCCCAGCCTCCAGGAGTAGTAGACCAAGGCTGGTGCTTCGTATTCACAAGGCAACTTGGTGAGCTCTCGGACCTCGTGCTACCGGTGATGAAGTCAAAAGGTTGTACGATGATCACATCGGATGCGAGCCGGAAGCTGAGCTTTGTTTTTCCCCCTCACTCAAATTGCCGGGAATGCAGGCCTGCATCAAGCCAACGAAGTGAAAAGGCTCAATCAGAGTCAGTTTAAATGAGCAGGAGAATTCATCATTCATTGGAATCCGTCGTTCATCCATGATGATCCGGACAACAAAAGATCCAGAAAACCAGAGGGCAAGTGGGTATCGCGACGAAGTGATCAGCTGATCCACCTACCTTCAATGGTAATTCCTCCATGACTCGGTCAAGAACAATGATGAATGGTGGTACAGAGAGACCTATAAGTGGTCTTACCCACGAGTCACACAGTGTAGTCTATGGACTATCACTACAGTATGTACTCTAGAGATAGACGCACAGTCTACCAAATTCACCAATTTTGGGAACCTGGCGGTGCTTAGCTTGAGCGAGTACGAAATCCTTCTTGGCCTCTGCTTTACTTCAATAGTCTTCTTGTCTGTTGTTATGGAACCCGTCCGGGGTCTGACCCCGGTCCAAGATTCAAGAAAAACAAGAATTGACCCCGACCACTAGCGGTGGTTACTTTCTCCTCAATATGGGTGGAGTCAGGCACAACCGTGAACAAGAACAGCCAGAGCAACAAACCTGGAAAACAACAGGTACAGTAGTACCTGAAAACTCACCACAAAGACGATCAATGGGTGTCAGGTACGGGGGACCCAAACTCAGAGACGAGTTCTGTTGGGCCTCTGCAGCTGGCCGACCAGTCTCTCTCAGCAACCCCGTCAACAGACTCTGCGATCAGACAACATGGAGTCAGGTTGATATGCGACGAGAAGAAGGATTCGCGCTCTGTGACCAAGGTCGTTGACGTCAGTTCTGGATTCTGAGGGCCACCGTTCTCAGACGCTGATCTTAATCGAAGGGCTGCTACGGCAAACACGACTAGTGTGATAGTAGTGTCTCCTCAGCGGGTCAACGGACGGTCCACAGGCCGCTTTTTTTCTGGGGTCACTGTCAGTGTCGAGTTCGTCCGTTGTCGAGTCTGTTGACGGTATCACAATGCTAGATGAGAGGCTAGTGCTACTGCCTAGTGCCTAGTACCTACGCACTGTACGCAGTACAGTAGTGTTGGGTGTTGGGGACTCTACGGTGTAGAGAGCAGGGATCAGGAACAGTAGTGAGTCCGGAGATATTAGCACAAGAGGTAGCTGCCGGGTGTGTATGTACCAAAAATCACAAAATCCAGATCAAAAACAAATTACACAATTTACATCATGTGCAACTCCCTTCCTTTTCCGATCGACCGAGTACTGAGCGTTGTCGGTACCTGAGGGTGGCGAGAAACGTCCGAGAATAGCACCGCGAGTCAATTAGAGCGGGCGGAACCTGGATCCAAAAGGGTTGAGCTGAGACTCCGTTCCACAGTAATAGAGTACAGAGTACAGACTACAGACTGGACAGAGTCGTAGTACCGACTGTGGAAGTATAGAGTACCTCAGTGCGGTGGCATGGACATGGAAATTGAAAAGGTTGGATATTGAAAGAACCAAGCCTCAAACCGGGTTCAACCTGCCAGTTGGCGAAGTTAACCCGTCAAGTGGGTTGATTTAGTAGGTCTGGAAAGGATCCTCCGGTGTGAGCGCTGAGCGACTCGCGGAAACCACCTGCATCGTTCGGTATTAGATAACTTGCCATCCCATGGCCATGCTACAACTGAACTCCCCGTCAGTTGGCCAGAACAGTAATCGCCAATCAGCCAGAGACTGCAGACGTCTTGTTTCTTGATGAGAGAGCAGTTCAATTTTGATTCATTTCAAAGCTTCACTTCCCGTTGCACCAGCGACCAGATGAATGTCTTCATAACATTGATGTATCCTTGATGTCAATGGATCGGTAGTACTAAAGTTGAGACCAGGCAGAGTCTGAACCGCTCCTTCAAGTTTCCATATCCTCCCACAGAGCCAAGGGAGCAGCCATTGTTGACAAATTGCTTCCAACTTCGAAGTCGTGGACCTTCAGCATTCTCCTCTTTCAATTCACTTATATTCCTCCCGAAAGACCATGATCCTTTCCACATCCTCACCGTTCGGCCCTGGTTCGATCCAGGCCCGCCACATCCCCCCACAATTAAAGTCGAGAACGACTTGTCCACAATAAAGCGGGCCCTTCTCTGTTTCTAGTTCTACACGTCCCACGGATGACGACGACCCAGAACCAGCAGCTGGAACGGCCGTGCTGATCTCGATGCCAATGAAGCCGCCTTCACCTTCACCAGTGATCCCCCACCGCGCACCCGCCGATCGTTGTAGGGCACCATGCAGTCCGGCTACAGATTGCACCGACCGCGCAAGAGGGAGATTCTGCAATCGACACAGCGAGGCGACCGAGTGCGCCGCAGCTATGCGGAGGAATGCGTCTCCATCTCCAGTTCCTGAGAGCGCAATGGCTCTTCTATGACTCCGACGGGCAAAGCTGGATTGCGTCTGTCCGTCGGACAAGAGCTTCAAGACTGATCCTGCACTAACCTCAGTAGGGCGAGGAGAATAGGCTGGAGGATCATCACGGGTTCGAGGTCTTGCACCAGTAATACTAGCAACCCGCTTTCGACACTGGCGCTTCAATTGAGAAAGACATGAACCCAAGCACCCTACACCGCTGGTAGACACACCAGCCTGAGCGGTCGCGGAACAGGCTTCATCACAGAGGACCACTTCCTCTGGCGAGAAAACATCCCACGCTTCCGCCCAAAACCCAGCTCCCGGAGTAGGAGTATCCCCAACGCGACCGGGCATTTTATTCGTCTTCCCACCCGTGCTCGTCGCAACCGCCAGATTACCCCATTGATCCAAACACACGCAGCCCACCGTCCCCTGACTCAACGAGAATGGCTCATCTTTCCCTTCAAGCCCACGCCGGTGCTCATCCCACCGTCTCTGAGTCCAGAACCATTCGTCCGGCATGAACTCAAGGTCCCAGTCCCGCGCAAGACTCTCCACATGAGGCCCAGCAAGCTGCGGATGCATACTGCCCCCATCAGCCCTGGGCTGTCCGTCGGGGGTACAGCCCGTTCGCAAGAGAGATTCACGGGCAAGTTGGATCGGATGGCGGACATTTCTGACATTGATGACCGCGGCGGCTTTCTTCAGTTCGCCCGGCCGGCTGTCGTCGGGGTCCTGCACCGATGTGACCATTACGGAAGCTTCCATTTCAATTGTGCCCGCGGACGTGAAGACGCTGCCGCGTCCGCAGTTGAAGAGCTCGTCATCTTCCAGTAGAGATACGGCGTGGACCGCGGCGTCGAGAGCAGACGCCCCATCCTTGAGGAGGGCGTGGGTTGATCGGAGATACGACTGGAGGGAAGCACGGTGTTTCTCGTAGAGCGGAGGGGGCAATTTGTCACGTTGGAGCACGCCTGCGCCTCCGTGGATGACGAGGTTTGGTTTAAATTTCGCTGTAGAGTCTGACATTAGAGACTAGGGTTGCTGGAGGAATTGAGCAGGTGATTCCCAACTCAATGATAACCAAAGTGCGGGGATAGATTGAGCGGGGAAGTCGACTTCCAGATATCCGGACGGAACGGAATCGAGTTGGTAGAGACCAAGATCGCGCTCGCGCCCTGCCAAAGCAATTGTATCGTGAACCTCCAAATGAGGACCTCAGAGGTTTAAAATGCAACGCAATGCGAGATCAAGGACCTTGCTCGCGAGAATCAGAAATCGATATTTGCCATTTCAGTCAATATCAGGGGGGAAAAAACATGAAATCCAGAAAAATGCGTTATTATGCCTGTTACCAATGCGTTAATGTACAAGACTCCACCATGTCCCCTTCCAAACCGCGCTTTTTGCAGCAATGAGCAGAGTTGGTCTTTTTTTTAGTGTGTGTAGGAGTTTCACCGACTCTCACGAAAAAGAGGACCGAGGGCTGTCCCCAAATCCTGGGATCCAGCCCACCAGCCCAAGGATGTCATCCATAAAATACAACGCTTCAAATCACAGACAGATGGAGAGGCGGTATCGAGAGCGCGACGAACGAGAAATTGCAAGGGAACAAAGCGGGAACCTCTATGCCAAAGTCGTAGAATGATGGAAACCCCCAAACCGAACACCTGAGAAGGGAGATTCAAGATGGGAAGGAAATTTATGAAGACAGAAATATTCGAGAGGTGGGTTATGCGGCCACCAAAGAGGAGGGAGAAGGTTCGGGTATAGATTCGAATGGAGAAATTTAGGCAAGGGCCTTTTGCTCAGAGGGGGGAGGAGGAGGAAGCTAGAGAGGAGCTGATGTTAGTACAAGACACGATTGCGAGAGAGAGGCACAGTGGGGACAGAGTCGTACCTCGAGCTTGGTGTTGTCAGCCATCATACGCTGGAAACCAATGCCAACACCCTCAATGACACCCAGGAAAACGGCGCACATGATGGCGGAGTTGCGAGCGGCCTTGACACCACCACGCACAGCCAAAGCACCACCAGTGAAGAAACCAGCGATAACTGAAACCGGCATTAGCAAAATTAACTGGGTATCCTAGTCATTCTGGGCTGACATACTGCTGTTCCAAGGATCCTCGGTCTTGCGAATGCCCTTGATGGCGCAATCGAATGTGGAGAACTAAACAACGGTCATCAGTCAACAAAGGCAGTTCTCGATCGTTTCCCATCGAAAATTAAAAACGTACCATGCCACCCCAGACACCAAAGTTACCACCGAGCACGGGAGCACGAGCCTTGATGGCAGTCAAGGCACCTATCCGGCGCTCACCATAGGGGCTGTTGCGGAAGCCCTTGACACCGTGCCAGACAGCACCACCGATGGCACCCATACAAAAGGCACCACCGAAGTCGCTCAGGGCGACCCAGGGGCAGGGATCTCTGGAGTGATCCATGATATGTGAAGTTGCGGAGGGTGAAGGTGGAGAAGGTCGGTCGAGTCGAGGCGTTGATTGATGACAGGCGGATTTGTCGCGATCGTCAACAACAGCAATTCGTTTGGGAGATCAACAAGTACTTCAACGGGCGATAACTGAAGACTCGCCGCAACAGAGGCAATTCAGAGGACTGTAGCGGGCTTGTTATGAGAGGCAAATCGACGATGGGATGACGATGTCGGGGATGCGGGTGGATGACTTTTTCTTCTACTTGGCTGGTCCGGGGGGCCCGTGACCTCACGTGACGATAACTCCGATCGCCACCGGTGCCATCGGGCGCTTCAGGGAGTAAATAGATGGCTTTGGTTGGTGCTGTCACAGCAAACTTAGCATTAAACTCAATCATCACCCCCGGTCTTTTCGAGTGGCCTTTCCGGGGACAAGAAAAGTTTTCGGATTGATTCTGATCACCTCCGGATGCAGAGAAATTTTGTTCGCTACCTAAGCATGCAGACTCATACCCCTGCAGGTACCAACACGACGAGTTACCTAAGTCAAGGAAGAAGTCTGGACTCTGGACTACCCGCAGTATTGCTGCTCACTTTCAGAAGCCAGGACTGCCGGTTCGGTTATGACGCATCCAGTATTGCATTATCAGATACGCAGTGACTTCCCTTAGACTAAACGAATGTCAGAATGTATTTGATGCATACTTATTTGCATGAATATATAAGAAGCGATGTAGGGGTATCATATGGTCCTTTATGCAAAATCGATCGAGCAAGTCCCCTTCCTACGACGGGAGGTTCCAAATAAAGTCTAAACCACCACTCTCGTACATCGGGAATTGAGCGTTGCTACTCATTCCGAATGGCGCCATTGAAGGGTCAAATGGCAAGGACAACCAGTCGTCCGCCATGTCGCCCAGAGAAGGCACGAAGCCCATGTCAGAGGTCATATCTTGGGGCGCAGGTGCGTTGACTGCGCTCGGTCGATCACCATTTTCTGGCCAAGATGGAGGTCCCATTGACGAGCGACGAGTGGCGCCGCGGCTGTTGTGAGTCGTGGAGTCATTGTGTCTCAAAATCTTTGAGGACGCCAGAAGATTCCGTCGCAAACGGGACACGTGCATCTCCAACAGCGTCGCATAGCGAGTGCTGAGGTGGACATCGTCAAGGGCGTTAGATTTGAGTGCGCTGATACTCCTCTCAAGGACCTCGAGTGATTCGCGCAGCGTTTTTTCTCGAGTGCCGAGGCTGAGTGCCTTCATTAAGAAGATTGAGGCGCTGGTGACTCGAAGAACGATGCGCACCGGAGAGAATCGCAGAGCACCTACATCTGCAAGATTGGTGACCCTTTGCAGGATCTGGCAGCACCCATCGATCACCTCTTGAATGTATTCGTAGTCGGTCGGATCGATGGTCATGGGGCGAACGTCGTCTAGATTATTCAGATCGGCGTGAGCCACGGCACGCTCCACCACGGCTTGCATGCCAACAGAGTGGGTGTATACGCGCACAAAGTGATACTCGATAAAGAGATCGTTGTAGAATGCAGTGTCGAGGTTGCTGGGCTGCAGGTATTTGTCTTTCCACTGATTTAGCAGGGGCCGAAAGTGCTCGAGTAGGCCGACATAGCGACCACTGTGGAGCTGTTGACGGGCAAACTTGGCCGATGGGAAGAACATGTCAGTGACCGACTGGGCCAACTTTGTGAGTTCAATCCATGAGTCCATGAACACCAGCCACGTGCTTCCAGGTTGACTCAATCCACGAGGCTTGCGTCCTCCGAGGACGGCATGATTGAGTGACTGGGGACTCGGAGACGTGCGTCCAATACGCCAAGCCAATTGATTCATATACACGTAGAGAAGTCGTTGGTCTCGCTGGCGCCGAAGCCTGATCTGCTCTTTCCATTGGTGGTCATCGGTACAGGGGTCACTCTCCTCCGTGTCAAATAGCCCTAGCTCATGAGCCAGCGAGTGCGCACATCCGAGCAGCATCCACGACATTTGATCCGACCTCCGCGAGGGCTCAGTCATGTCTCCGATCCAGCGACTTTCCGATGATTCGCTCCTTTCCGCATGATCTGGATTAACCAAGTCCATCGAGAAGAGCTCATCATCCCAGCCGTCAGCCTCCGGTGGGAAATGAAGTGAGCGGGGATGCCATTCAGCCATCAGCAAGAGGGCTTCGACAGTCCCGAGACTCCTGATTTTGGATTTGGTGGATTTTTCTTGGCCGAAAATGAGCCGTGTGATCAATTGCTGACAATACTGCCAGAGACGATGATGAATATAGAAGTTCCTCGACTCTCCACTTGCGCCAGGTAGAATGTGGTAACGAGACGAGATCATAAGAATAGTAGAACACAGAACAGGTTCTCGTGTAATGAGGGTCAAGTGGTTTTGGTGGTTGGCGTAAAAGTCTGTAAGAATGGGTGACAGACATGACATGTTTTTGTAGAATCTTGCGTTTTTGTCGTGTCAGCGATCAGTTCTAATCCCAGCATGCTGGCCTAGGGCGAGTGCAGCCCTCCAGTCAAGAGCAACTGAAGGATAGAGACTCACAAGTCGAGGAAAGTCACCGCTTCGCGAGCAGTGAACCAGCCCATTTTCACAAATCGGCACGCTTCCCAAACCCGTAAGATTTCGGGCGTTACCTCGGACAACTCCACTGAACGTCTTGCTCGCAGAATTGGCTCGAAGGCAGCTGGGCTTTCAAAGTTCTTAGGCGTTGTGTGAAAGTGTCCGTTTGGACCGCCCCCTCTGGACTCTACCCCGTACGCTGGACTTTCACCATTCGGGGCATTATCCTCCTGGCTGGCGGTTGCCGCTTCAAATAGAATATTTAGAGCATCGTTCCCACTGGCTACGACCGTCCGCATCATCGAGTTTGCTAAGATGGAACCGGATCGGTGTCGGGACTCTCCATACGCATTTGCCGAAGTTGAGCTTGCATTGACCGATCCATCTGCATTTGACTGCGGACTGATGCCCACCTGAGGGCTGCGTGCGTCATGTGGTGATTGCTGGGGTGGCGCAAAGGTCCAGCTTTGTTGGAATGGACTCGTCGAGTGGAGGTCATATTGTAGAGGTGGAGGTCCAGCTTGCGAGGATTGACTCCCGGCGTGGTCAGCGACGGGGATTGTGCTCGAATATTGACGTTCTGGTGGTGAGATCTCAGATTCATTGTCATCTGGCGATCGACCTGGAACGGTGCCTCCATTAGCATGGTTCCCGTTCCGAAGCGGACGTGACAGCCGCAATGGACCTCGACTTTCACTTACCGCGCTTGCGCGACCTCTCCCAAGCGCGCTTCTCAGGGAAGATGCACTCTCGCATTTCTCTGCGACATCGCGCACATGGTGGGCCGATGGGAAGTCCGTCTGGACCCGTTCCCAGATCGCACTTTGCCTTGCGTTGCCGACATGGAATGCAAGCCTTGTAGGTGCGCTGATATGGACGGTCGGGACGGGATGGCCTGGCCCCGTCCATTGTCACCCAGGCGCTCTTGAAGGTGCGACGACAATCTCAAGCCGGATGAATTTGGCAATGCCGACTCGCACTGGCAATTTGCTTGAGTGGATATTTTGCATGTAGAAGTGGGTGCGTGGACTGACGGGATCACCTCAACGGCGAGCGAAAAAGGCTGGTGGAGAATGCCGCTTCTACCCGGGCGAGGCGCGGGAGACCGAGGGACCACGAATTCATGACGCCCTGGCACTATGAGGAGGCATCGGTCAGCATTCAAGCATGGAGAGCGACTCAAGTGTCCAGCATGTCACAGTGTGAGCAAAGTGCCGGTGGACAGACATCATATTTTGGTCACTGGAGGTTTAAGAATTGAGCCGGATGCCCATGATCATTGTGGTCGAGGTCGTCAGTAGGTAAGCACCCTATAATGACTGGTCATATCCATTCTCTCCAATTCCATACACCAGCCGCTATAGGGCTTTCCGCGGCTCAGTCTGCCCGCTGCAGCTGCGACGTCATTGCCATGCGGGCTAATCTCCCCTGTAATCAGCAAATAGGCGCACCTTGATTACCGCCTGATAAAACAGGCTACATATCTGGATTCCATCCTTCTATCCATTTACTTGAGGTCAAGTCAACCCTCGCCGTGTCCCACAGGTCACCTACCGTGCAGGTACACAGCACTGACTGTAATTGCAATTAACATCACAACTTGCTCCGATGAACCCGTAGTCTAGAGCCAACGCACATGCGGAAGCTGATAGGAAAAGCGGGCAGAGTGTTCTGCCTGCTTTAATGGCAGGTGGAAGTACCTCGGCCGGTAATCTTTCTTTTCAGCCGTCCAACATCCCAATTTGAGGTGTAGAAGAATTACTCCTATGCTGTTATCCCTTCTCTGCTTGGTTCTTTTGACAGCTGACGGTTGTAGCTCGACTTCTCCCACTGTAGGAAACGTCCTTTCAGATTCTTGACGATCAAGAAGGCGGTCAATATATAGCTTCAGTCGGTCTTTGTTTCGTAGCTAGAAAGTACTCAAAGTCCATCTTCTCCGAAAAACATATCGGACAACAAGGTCCATTGCCATGCGTTGGGCTACCTACCTGGGAGCCTTAACAAAATGGAACAAATTGCCAAATCAGTCCGAAACAGCGACTCTCCTGACCCATTCAGCCGGCGTGTTGTAATTGAATAGGTGTGACTTCCTACTTTATCTCCTCTTTCTCTGGCTGACCTTCAACCTCAGTAAATGGAGAGCTCTAAGGATCATCAGTTCCTTTTGTTTTCTCCGTGTGGAACCTCTAGGTTGGGTTATTGTAGGGCCGCATTCGATGTACAAAGCAAACTGTTACGAAGTATAGATTGTAGTTCTCGATCCACGGCACGCAGGACTTGTAGCTCGGCGATGAGTGCCGAATGCAAGGATCTGAGGGCATTCAGAAAGTATCTCTACGCAAGGCTCATACTTCATCATACTCCGCACTGATAGCTTTTCCCTCCAAGGTTTTGTCCAGCGCCGGCGGAAAGCGACGGCCGCACCAGCACCAAATGAGACGGCGGAATTACCGCGCATTCACCAGTTGGAAGTTCAAGACGGATATCACAGCTACGTCCTGGCCTGGGACAACGCGTTATGTTCCGAGGGTCAGGAGGTCCGTGGTAAAGAGAATGCTTATAATCATCGTCCAAGTGTAATGAAGTGAGACTCATTGAGCAATTTGACAAATTCGGTCCCTACGTAAAGGCTCAGTTCGATTCTATATCATTTCTACCAAACACCCCTCCAGCTCGCGAGTCATATCGATTCAAGTTTTCTACCGTCATCAACCTCACTGATATAGAACCATGTCTGAAGCTCAAGTCACTTTGTACACATACTTTCGGTCCTCCTGCTCAGCTCGTCTACGCATTGCACTACACTTGAAAAACATCCAGTACACACCTGTATTTGTCAACCTGCTTCGCGACGAACAGACAACCCCGGCACATCGGTCCATCAACCCGTCCGGCACAGTTCCAACTCTCTTTGTCCAGCGACCGCACCAGGAGCAGCCACCAGTGATCATCACCCAATCTCTCGCAGCTCTAGAATACCTCGACGAGGCATTCCCAGACCAAGGCCCAAAACTTCTCCCGCCTGATCCTGAAACCCGCGTTCTCGTCCGTACACTCGCCCAGATTATCGGCTGCGATGTTCAGCCCGTGACAAACCTCCGAATTCTCAAGCGCGTGGCCCCTATGGGGGCAGACAGGACCGTCTGGTCCAAGGATTTGATCGAGGATGGACTATGTGCGTACGAGACTCTTGCGTCAAGCTCGGCGGGTCGATTCAGCGTAGGGGATCAGATCACCATGGCAGATGTTTGTTTGGCGCCTGCTGTCTGGGGCGCGGAGAGAGTAGGGGTGGATTTGTCGGCGTTTCCGACAATTCATCGGATTGCGCAGAACCTCGAAAAGGAGGATGCGGTGCAAAGGGGTCATTGGCAGACGCAGCCCGATACTCCTGAGGAGCTACGGGCTAAATGAGATCTTTTGCAGGGGCTATGGAGTGAGGAATCTTGAGGGGGGATCAATAACTCCGCTTTTCAGCTTCCTGGGTTGGAGTGAGTCTACTCGACTTCATCGGGTCAATACGTGGAAAGGTTTCCATTCAGTGAAAGCTTTTCATGTCATTGTCTACTTTGAGCGGTCATAACTGTTTGTGGTAGTCGCCAATGTGTCAGAGTTAAGAGCGTTGATTATTCATTTCCCGAATCATTTTGCCGTCTTCCACCTCCGTATGTGACTTAGATAGGGACGGCAGGAAGAATGGTTCCAACACAGTCGCCAAATCCAACATAGTTACCCTCAGTACCAGCCATACCGCGCAGAACAACAGTATCGCCGTCTTCGAGGAAGAAACGCTCTGTTCCATCAGCCAGCTTGATAGGCTTCTTGCCAATAGTTTGCTCAAGGAGACTGCCCTGGGTGTTAGGCTCTTTGCCGGAGATGGTACCCGAGCCAAGCAAATCACCTGTCCTCAGGTTGCAGCCGGTGATTGTGTGGTGTGCAACCATCTGGGGGAATGAGTAGAGCAGGTTCCGAGAGTTGCTGTTCGATACCACACTAGGCTGGCCGCCCTTGTTGGTAAGCTCGACCTCAAGCGGGATGTTGTACACATTTTCAGCGCGCTTCTCGCGCAAGTACGGGAGGAGAGACTCGCGATTCTCGGGCTCCAATGGTTGAGTGCGGAATGGCTCAAGGGCATCGAGCAAGACAACCCAAGGAGTGATCGTGGTGCCAAAGTTCTTGGCATTGAAGGGGCCCAAGGGAACATACTCCCAGGCTTGAATGTCGCGCGCTGACCAGTCGTTCATCAGAACGAGACCAAAGATGTGATCCTCTGCCTCGTCAATAGCAACAGGCCTGCCAAGATCGTTGGGCTTGCTGATGAAGCACGCCATTTCCAGCTCGATATCGAGCTTTTTGCAAGGGGAGAATTCGGGAACTTTGGGGTCCGCGGCAGGATTGGTAAGGATTTGACCATTTGGGCGGTGCAAGTCGGTTCCAGAGGGAACCACAGAGGAAGCACGACCGTGGTATGCGACAGGAAGATGTTTGTAGTTGGGTTGGAGTGCGTTATCTGGTCCACGGAAGAGAACGCCCACATTGTAGGCGTGATTCAATCCAGCGTAGAAATCCGTATAGTCCCCAATCTGCATGGGCACATGGTTGGTCACCTCAGAGAGCGGTACAAGCGCAGATTTCTGTAGCTCTGCATTATCCTTGAGCACCTGAGGATACTGCGTCTCGGCGCGGAACACGTTTTGGAGGTATTCCCGCACTTGGCGATGCACTGGACGGCCGAGAGCCGCGAACGCATTCAGTGTGGGCTGGTGGAAGACGTCCAGGTGTTGCTGAATCGCGGACAATGGCGAGAAGCCTCCAGATGAGGCGAATTGACTCAAGTTCAAGGCATGATCACCGATCGCAATAGCGGGGACGCGCGAAGCGGATTGTGAAGAGATGATGCCGAAAGGGATGTTGGCAAGAGAGAAGGGGGAATTCTTGGGGATCTGGAACCAAGAAGCCATGGTGACGTCTGGAGTGGTGACACACCGAGTGCTTTGTCTAAGGGAAGATGGTAGAAACCAAAATAAAAATTTCAAAAGAAACACGAGTCAATTAAATTCACTACGAGCGACTTCACGCCGAGACAAGTCGACAACTATGTACAAAGCTCTCCGCATCTGAGCAACGCGGAATTAAGCCCGCCCATCGCTGCATACCCCGCGGCCAAGCGACCCCGACTGCTTTGTTGACTGCGGAACTGCCGAGCGGGATAGTCGCGGATGTTCCACCGGATGGACCGCGGATGACGTGGGGCTACTCGGAGTGGGCCAAGAGAGTCCGATTCAATTATGGGGACACGCTTGGAAGATGGGGAAACCACAGCAGTAAGTTAGTAGCTGTCCTCCGAGATATTTAGGTTCCACAGCCGTGCGCACTAATTCCGGAGCCTTGAAAAAGACAAAAAGTCGCCAAAGCTGAAAGTGTCTCATCCTCAGCTGGAATTCTTTCACTGACACACCACCTACGCCGGACCTCATTATGCCTGTAACGGAATTCTCTCACCCAGATCCCTACACCTACCAGATTGGCTTCGACTCCTATCACGAGTAAGATTTCTCCACTTGCAGCGCCGATCTCGCCGATGAGTTGCAGGGACTGATCGAAGTACTTCAGGTCTGAAGCTGTCAAAGGAGCCCTGCCAGTGGCCCAAAACTCACCACAGAAAGCACCTTATGGTCTGTACGCCGAGAAGCTCTCCGGGACGGCCTTCACAGCGCCACGGCATGAGAACAAGCAGACATGGGTCTACCGGATCATTCCCGCGGCAGCGCACGGCAATTTCGTCGCAGAAGATGGGAAATCGTATCATACTCGCTTGACCACTGAGACACAAAGACTACACCACATTCCTAATCAACTGCGGTGGGATCCCTTCGACTTTGACGAGACGGTCGATTGGGTACATGGCTTGCATCTCATCGCGGGTTCGGGTGACCCAACTCTCAAACAAGGACTTGGGATCCTCCTCTACGCGGCGGGAAAAGACATGGGCAAAGAAGCCTTCTACTCTGCTGATGGAGACTTTTTGATTGTGGCCCAGCATGGAGTGTTGGACATTCAGACCGAGCTGGGACGCATGATTGTCCGTCCTAATGAGATTGCCGTGATTCCTCGTGGTATCAGGCAAGTTCCCCGAGCGGTCACAATTGCTTTTCGCTCGAATTCAATCACTAACGGTAATGATCACTAGATACCGTGTCACCCTCCCCAGTGGTCCTGTTCGAGGGTACATCTGCGAGTTGTACCAGGGCCATTACCAACTCCCTGAGCTGGGTCCCATTGGATCAAATGGCTTGGCCAACGCTCGTGACTTTCAAGCCCCCGTTGCATCTTTTGACGACGAAGAAGAACCTACGGAGTACAAATTGTTCAGCAAATTCAACAACACACTCTTCGCAGCGAGCCAGGACCACACCCCCTTCGACATCGTCGCTTGGCACGGCAATTACTACCCTTACAAGTACGACCTGGGTCGCTTCAACGTCATTGGTACTATCTCACACGATCATCCCGACCCTTCCATTTTCACTGTTCTCACAGGTCCCTCCGACCATGTGGGTACTGCTGTTGCCGACTTTGTGATTTTCCCTCCCCGCTGGCTAGTCGCCGAGGACACCTTCCGTCCCCCGTGGTACCACCGCAATACCATGTCCGAGTTCATGGGTCTCATTCACGGTGGCTATGATGCGAAGACGGGCGGTGGCTTCCAGCCTGGCGGTGCCAGTCTCCATAACGTGATGAGTGCTCATGGGCCTGACTCGGATGCCTTCGAGGGGGCTAGCAATGCGGAGCTGAAGCCGAACAAAGTGGGTGTGAACAGCATGGCATTCATGTTCGAGAGGTGCGTCGCAAACTAGAGTCCAGCTTTCATTGATAATTTTTGATACCAGGAACTAACACGGTACATTCAATATAGCTCTCTTATGGTTGGGGTCTCTGAATGGGGGTTAAAGACGTGCCACAAAGTCCAAGAAAAGTACAATGAGCACAGCTGGCAACCTTTGAAACGGCACTTCAAGAACCCCAACAAGGCTTGAGTTTTCTACACTCACGAAACGACAAACCATGAATTGGCAGCGAGATTATCCTAGTTCTACAGCATTGAATAAAATTTCTGAAGTTCCACTTGGCGTTGCCACAACGTACACTGGAGATGGTCTGCTGAAGAGTTACCTCAAGTTGATTGAGTTTCTTCACGTTTGGTCATCTTCGTCGCAAAACTCACATGGGTTTGAGAATCGTGCCTCTGAAAAACTGGTAGTAGGTTCAAAGCATACCTCAGCCCCATTGGTGTACTCCAGCAATACGCTTTTACGAACTTCAAAGTCATGGAGCCCAGTAATAATCGCTGACTTGAAATTTGAATCTCATACCTCGTCTAATCATTTCGCTACATACATCACAAATCACCCGTCATCTCCTTCTTCATCGCCTCCTTGACAATAGCTCCGCACATTTTCGCGTATGGATTCGTCTGTACAGCCATTTGCTGAGCCACCTTGTTTCCGTATCGTCCGCCCAAGAAGAAATCCCGACTCGCCATCTCCTCCAGCTGATCCGCACTGTATCGGCGCAACTTTTCAGGACCAACCGTTTGATCCTGTGACTGCGAAGCATTCTTCTTCACCCTAGCCATCTTCAAGAGTAAGTAGCCGCGATGCGTGTGCGCATCAGCCAACAAGCGCGCCTGGACAGGAGAAACCGGATCTGCTGGCGACGCTGGTGTCGCTAGCGTAATAGCTGTGCCGAGATCCGCAAAAACGTTCGACAAAAGCTCAGAGGCCTTTGGTGCGTAGAGTGAGTCATTGGAAGCTGGGTCGTCTGACACAGTTTGGTTTTGAGGGTCGTGAATATCGGCAAGGAGACGCAGCGTTTGTGCGCGATTTGTGTAAGCGGAAGGGTAGGTCGGATACTGAGTCACGAGGCTGTTGAGCTCGGAGAGAGCTGATTGAACGACTGTCTCGTCTGGCCTCTCTGTTGCTTGAAGGGTGAGGATTATTTGTGCTTCGCGAGACTTGAGATGTCCCAGGTCGGTGGAAGAGATGTTCACTGTCGCAGGCCAGGGTGGCAGTGATGGGCTGACTGTAACGCCTGAGGAAGGAGACGACTCAGCGTCGAAAAGGGCCTGAAGCACGGCGGAATCATTCTTGCTCAACGAAGGGCGGCTGTCGGAGATTGTTGTCATGATGATGAAGAAGTGATTGGTCTCGGATTGAGTGAGGTTGAATAGGACAGGATCGATGGAGTGTGCAGTCACTAGACAACAAGTGCGCATGCAATTTTCTGCGATTCTCTTCGGAAATTATGTAGCTTGCAATACCCTGTTGCCATGCAGTTTGCTATGGAATCAAACGAGTCATCGGCGTTTCTTGAAATTAATTCGAAGCCGAGCCGAAGCGCATGGTTGGATTCATGCGGCGCGACTCGGCCCGGCTGTTGGCGGATAGTTCCGGCTGTTTCAGGAAGAGTGCCGAAACCCTCGTGCCGTCCGGATGGCCTTCAGCAAGAGAAGGTGCCGACTAATGATGATGCTTGCGGTCTTGCAAGATATCCGCTGCGGTTAACAGAGGGGAAGTGACCATGGTTATCAAACTAGTGATGGGACCAAAGCCATTTATTTAGGTCGTCTCTTTCATAGCAAACTTTCCATCTTTCCACTCAAGCACATCCTCAACTTTCACCCTTCAACACCACGCCTATCAAGCAAAGTTCGGCTGCGCATACTTCCAGAGCACTTGAACTTGTCACACAAATCAAGAAAAACACATACTCAACATGGCTCCAGTAGCGATCTCGCCCCCTCCATCGACCACAGGTGAAGACTCCATCGCCAGCTATCGTGGTTACGACCATGTCCAGTGGTATGTGGGCAACGCAAAGCAAGCGGCCAGTTACTACATCACTCGTATGGGATTCAAGCGCATTGCCTACCGTGGTCTCGAGACTGGCACGCGTCATCTCTGCTCCCATGTCATCCGCAACGGCGATATCACCTTCATCCTCACCTCGCCCCTACGATCTCTTGATCAGATTGAGCGTTTCTCCTTCGAGGAGCAAGCCCAGCTGCGTGAGATCCACCACCACCTTGAGCAGCACGGCGATGGTGTGAAGGATGTCTCTTTCGAAGTCGACGACGTGGAGGCTGTTTACTATGCTGCTGTCAAGAACGGTGCCAAGTCTGTCTCCAAGCCCCGTGTGCTCGAGGACGAGCACGGCCATGTCAAGGTTGCTACTATTCAGACATACGGTCAGACCACACACACGTTGATTGAGCGTGGCCAGTATCACGGTGCTTTCATGCCTGGCTTCCGTCTTGAGCAGAACCCTGAGGATCCCGTGGAGAAGTTCTTGCCTGGTGTCAAGCTTCGCCGCATCGATCACTGTGTGGGCAACCAGGACTGGGACGAGATGGATAAGATTTGTGAATAGTAAGTCGCATCACTCTTTCGGAACATAGGCCGTTCCGTCAAAGAGTCACGTCAAAATAGGAGATAATACTGACGGAGACTTCTAGTTACGAAAAGGCCCTTGGTTTCCACCGTTTCTGGTCAGTGGACGACAGCCAAATCTGCACGTAAGTCATCACTTTTATCCGGTCTCATGACCAGGTTATGACAAAATCTGACTGCCTTTCCCAGTGAATTCTCCGCTCTGAAGAGTATCGTCATGGCTTCGCCCAATGAGATCGTCAAGATGCCAATCAACGAGCCGGCCAAGGGCAAGAAGCAATCCCAAATCGAAGAATACGTCGACTTTTACAACGGCGCCGGCGTGCAACACATCGCTCTCTTGACCGACGACATCATCCGCGACATCACCAACCTCAAGGCCCGAGGTGTCGAATTCATCAAGGTTCCCGAGACTTACTACACCGATATGCAGGCCCGCCTGAAGGAATCTGGCCTCGTGCTCAAGGAGGACTTTGAGACTATCCGTAGCTTGGATATCCTGATTGACTTTGATGAGGGCGGTTATCTTCTTCAACTCTTCACCAAGGTATGTTTAGGATCTCAAACTGTGTTGCAACGAATATCATATACGCAAGGTACTAACGTGCCACAACAGCATCTCATGGACCGTCCCACCGTCTTCATCGAGATCATCCAGCGTCACAACTTCTCCGGATTCGGTGCCGGCAACTTCAAGTCGCTCTTCGAGGCGATCGAACGCGAACAGGCCCTCCGTGGAAACCTGGTCTAAAATTCGCAGAAATGAAAAAAACGCAACCGCGCCATGACTTCAATGACCGCGAGATTCGTGATGTAAATAGTTTTGATGATCTTTGGCCTCACGCATGGCGACTGCATAGGGTGGCTTTGCTATTCCCGCTTGATACCTATTGAGCTTCATGGAGTACTGGAATTCAATACACTTTGAGATTTTTTTCACCTGAGGAGTCCGTGTAATGAGGATATCTTTATTGCAACTCTAATGGCGCTACGGTCGAGATGATTGCCCGAGCTTGAGGGTAGGTAAAGAGCTCGGATGTTTTTGCAAATGCTGTGATTCTACTGTAATGCACGGAGTGAGAAATCACACAGTCATGCCAATCTGGCCTGACTGAGTTAGACTTAGTTAAATTGATTTCTGCCTTTCTCTTTTTATTAAGGTTATGTCACCTCGCTCTACTTCTTCTTCGAGCTCGTCCCACCGGGCACGTTGGCTCCACGTCTCTTATACTTGCGAGGATCTAGAAAGACGGTGTTAGCAAAGAACAGCACGATCGGACGTGGTCTGGAACTCAGTGACCTACCCTTACGACTCATCAGAGCTCGATTCCTAGTTCCCTTGCCTCCTTCCCAGAATCCACTTCCAGCCTTACCCACAAGCCCAGCCTTGCAAATTCCACAGCTTTCGGGACGATAAATTTGTTCTCGAGAACAAAAGCCACTATGAAGATGGTCAGCAGGATAGATATCAAAAACATCATGGCTGCGAAATGATATGGACTCACCAGATCATACGGTTGGCGTGTTCATTAGGATGATCAGTCTGTTGGTCATGACACCTACGAGTTGTCAAGTGTCAATAGGACTCGCGTCTTTCTCTGCACCCTGCGAAACCGGTCATTTTGGGTTGACTCACTTGTCACATGGGAAAACTTTAGCACAGCAGCTGAACCTGAACCAGCGGTAGCTCTTCCCGTAGTGTTGGCATCGGCCTCGACGAGGAAGCTCCTGTCCTGCAACGATGCCAAGGACCTCCTTGGGCCGCTTTTTCAAGGGGAGAGCGGCCCGTGAAGACATTGCCGCACTTCCTACCACCAGGAATTTGACCTCGGGCAGCTTGAATACCATCTTTCGGTGACAGTGCCGGCAAATTGCCATGGCGCTTTCTCCACGTACGGCTGAGACGCCTGGAGCGTGGTAGGCGGTGGAGCATTCGGAGCAAGTTGGAATGAAGTTGCTAGAAATTGAAAAGTTAGCCCAAGTGTTCGCGGGTCAATAAGATACAGATGGGATAGATTACCTTGGAAGCATGTCGAGAACTGTACAGCCATCTAGATCAAGATAGCCGGCACGATTGGCGTGGGAATGCATCAACTGTTTCCGGAATCCGACACTCATCGAATTGGCGCACTTTTTGCACGACTCGACCTTGGGCACATCTTTCGAATCGGTGAGTTGAGCGACGTTCTTGAGATCCATGGAGTCCTTGCAGCGTTCACACTTGATAGTGATTGCAAGGTGGGCTATTTCCAAAAGCTCGATACCATAGAGCTCCATGAAAGGGAAGGAGAGCGCCACTCCACGGCCCGGTGTATCAGTTACTGCGGGAATTGGGGCACCTCCTTCTTCTGATTCCTCTTGACTCTCCTCATACTCATCGGAGTCTTCCTCATAGCTCGAGCCATCGGTCATATCAGTCCCACTGTATTGTTCGGTGACGGACCACTCAGGCGGACGAGGGATAACATGGAGATGTGGTTTGTCTCCCGTTCCTGCGAGGGGTACTTCAGGCTCGGCTTTCTCGGCTGGGCTCTCCTGCTCTTCGGTGACATGTTCATGCTGCGCTTGTTCTGCAATTTCGGGGAGAGGGGTCTTTGCAAAATTGAACATATTGCTCGCAAGGTAATTGATCTGTGAAACCAGATTCATCTGGGAGTTCTTGTCGACCCATTGTGCAAAGCCAATCTCAACCGAACGTGCCTCGGCTTCGCTCGAGCCTTGTAACTCGACGGAGCTGTGCTCGAGCGGATAGAGTTGTGGTATAATCAACTTCACCGTCTTGACTGGCTGAAGACTTTTTGGTAAGCGATCCGGCTTGGCTGGTTGAATTGGAATCATGAACACAGTCTCGGAGCGTTTCTGGAACAGCGGTAGTCTACCCAGACGGGCCTCGAGTTGTTTCGTCTCCATTGCTCTCCGTTTCTCTGCCTGGGACTTTTGCTCGTACGTGTAGCTTGGTCGGATAGCGATGGGCTTGCTTTGCGAACTTGGCTTTGTAGATGCCGAGACCGAAGAGACTGCTTGAGATGCCACAGGAATGACTGGTTTTGTTTCTAATTTCTCTTTCCTGTCTTCCGTAGCATCGACGCTGCCAGTGTTGGCCACAAAGGTCAGCTTCGGGCCTCGTTCCAAGGTTGTCAGAAGCCGTTCAAGTTGCCTGTCGAGGGTGTTGACCCAATTGAGCAAGGTCCCACGCGCGTTCGTCCGAATTGCAAAGTCAACAATGTCATCGAACCCCCTCGATACATTGTTCTGAAACGCAGCCTCCATTTCAGTGTTGGTCACTGACAATTTGGGCCGGCCCTTGTCAGGATACGTTGATGGTACATGAAGGATGCACTTCAAGGCATCCAGCTCAAAGGGGAAATCGGGATCAGAAGGGACCAAACCAAAGGTGAACTTGGTACCATCGATGACTTCCTCTTCCTGTGGGCGAAAGCGGCGTCTTAATTGATTGAGCTGGAATTCTCTTGGATCATTTCTCTCGACTTTGGAGACTGGCCTCGTCACTTGAGCTACAGTCGATTTGGTTACGGCTTGATTTGACGTGCTCGCATTCGCATCCGAACAACCAGAGCCAGCGGTAACGCCAACATTTGTACTTGAAGTTGAGGGCTTCGGTTCAGATGACTCGCTGGGCGCGTCTTTCTTCTGATCTCGCACGGCGGCATCGTGAATGAATGGGCACTCAGCGCCAGCACGGCATCCTGGGAAGTTTTTGTTAGCATCGTCGATCCGACCTATATTCTACATGAAACATGGCTTCCCGGTGCGAACTCGCAGAAAAGTCTGCACGTTCCAAGCCCCCGACATGATCAGCGCCAATCGCTCTCTCGCTCTCGTCAAGGTCAGTCCCCGGACAAGCCAGTACAATAGCCCAGGCCGAGATGGGCTTTGTGAATGGAAAGCAACATTCCCGTTTCAGCAAAAAAAAGCCCCTATCTTTCGTGGATACAGCCTCGACAGGCGACCGTCTCACGCCAATTGCGATGATGGAAAAGAATAACACATACCCTTTTTGGAGGCGAAATAACGACATTTGGTCCGTTTCTTGGGGACTGATTGGCGCAGGGTGGCAGGCGATCCCGCCAGCGCATCCTGAGTTGCTGGGCTGGGAGACTCGGGATCTGTTTGAAGTTTCTGTAGGTGAGCGTGTGATCAAGAAAGGTGCGGCCCTTTGGGGTCTTTCCGTTCAGGTTCATGATGGAGAAGAGATGAGCCATGGATGAGTTGTCTCTGGCCGTAATCGGCAGAAGCGACTCTCAACCTAGCCATCTGCTGGTTTAATGATGCGATCTTCACTTGTATGTGCAGACCCCCGAGCTCCGATAGACTACTCTCACGTTCACGCCTCGGGGCAGGCCGAGTTTGATTCGGAAGCTCCACGAGACGCAAGATACATGAATTGACATGTACCATGGCCGCCCGCATTGACCAGGCAGAGCTTCGACGATGGACCAGATGAACAAACGAGGATATGGCTTTCTCACTCACGTTGTTGGGCTTGGGGCTGTGGGCCTGTTGCGCTTTCAGATGACCTGTTCTCCATGCTGGATTCCAATTCAAATTGGACCCGGTCGATCAGGAGATTATTTTTATCCGAGTGATGGATCGGTCGAATGGTGCGACTTGCGTCTGCAACGGACTGAGATGGCGTTTGCGTTGCCAACGCAGAGATCGGGTGACCTTTTGACCTGCCGAGGGATCGACAGGGCCAGAATCGAAGTAAAGAAGCACCCAGTGAGACCTAGTGATGGGAAAGTCACGAGGCCGTGGTCGTCAAGGTTAAGCCTCGGTATTCCTGAATCGGAGCGTTCTGATCTCTTTCACACAAGTCGAGGGTTGAGTGGCAGACTACCTCACCATCATAATAAATACATCATCAAGGATGAATCCTGCCGCCGATGATGTCCCGCAATGCCAAGCATTTGCGGATCTCCACGCGTGCTGTTGTGACTAAACCTCGCTCGCACTGACTCCCGTCAGCATGAGGCTCCAGAGTGAGCCAGAGTCAAGTTGCCACAGCGTCTCGTGGGGTCTGATTCAATCTGACTCATGGTAGTGGAAAGGGTTTTGATAGTTACCCTATTTGAATCGAATTTTTGGCTAATCACCAGCTTGGGGATCTTTTGACGGGACATGCTACCATTGAGATCAAAAGCGGTGAATCGCTGCCATGCCCCTCGATGTGCACCAAGACATACTGATTGTCCACTCAATTAAGGGTATACTTTCACTTGCTTCTCGTTGGAGACTCTCGCCGACACAGTTTTACTTTGTCATTACAATCACCATCTCAAGCAACGCCGCGAGACTCACAATGACAGTGTTTCCATAGTCTTCATCGGAATCGGGACACCAAACTATGACGGTAGGCCACGAATTATGACTCATACCGATCCGATGCATCAACACACGGCAAGTGAACTACGAGTGGCCAAGTCGACATGCAGAAAGTAGTATGAGAGCAGCATTTTGAGTGAAAGGGGAATATGACTAGATCAGTATATTCTATTGACAGCACGACTCGGGGTAGATGTTTGTCAGCAAATGAAAGTAAGGTAAGTTCTACATTCGCTTTATCAATACATAGAGTAGGTGATTGCTGTCCCCTTGGATTCTGGTCAATTCAAGTTCCGCCGGTGGCAAAAAAGACTTCTGTTCCTCGGCCTTTTTCATATGCTCTCTACGAGATTGGACGTATATCATAAGGGGTACCTTAGTATTGCGGGGCTTTATCAGCTCTGCCCGGCTCCCACAGTCTTGATTAGGTGTTGTGGTACTGAAATCTATATTGCCTCTCTTAGACGGTCTCTTCAAGTACCTCAGGTTTGGCAACCTTTAGGTCTTCGATCGCGGCATTTCCAAAGTATCGAAGCGATACCAAGACCCATGCAAGGACAGGACTATCTTGCTTTTCATGTGCAGCAGCTTCCAATAGATCTTCAAGTGCCAATCCGAGTTTCTCGAGCGTAGGAGACGGTGTTGTCATCAGCATGCTGACTGACACTGTCATGAGCCCTAGTAGATGGTGATATGTTTTGGACTACACTGTTGACCATATAGCTATGTGTAGTTGTGTACTAGGCTCAGGCTGTATAGTGTATACTATCTGTACTGAATAGTGTATACTATGGGTAAACAGCCATCGCAGCCTATCTCCCTTATGTAGCATGTGTCAAGCTACCTCCAGGAAGCTCATTCCAGTAGCACAACATCGAACAGACAAGCTGAGCAGTCCACACCTCGTCTGCCCTGTCTGTCATCCGCCGATAATTCAGCGTTCGCCGCCAGATGACCAGGTGCATAGCACGGAGGCCGCCGCATTGCCCATCCCTATCTCTGTGCTCTGTGTTGTTCAGTCGAGGCGCTAGACCAGGACAGGCCGCGCAGTGAGAATAAAAAGAAAAGGGAAAACCTCTAACCGGTGTCGAACCGATGTAATCGCAGCAGCTCGATAGCCCCGACCCTGGAAGTGGAAGGAAATGAATGGGGTCACGTTGTCTATCTCTGTGATCCTTCGCTGTGCCCGGGGTCCAACGGCCCCTCGGTGGCTTGGTCAGACTCTGGACTTGGAGTGGACGTGACCGGACCTTCCCCCGGAGCCTGGAGGTCTCCGACCGCTGCCAACATGTAACGAGGCACGTTGAGTGTTGACTGTAGTGACTGTCGTTTCAAAGCGCAAACATGTCGGGGGAGAACAAAAGACCGACCGAGACAACTGCTCACCACTCGTTGAGAATGGAGTGCTTTTGGAAATAAGCGCCTGGAGCGACGGAAATCGAAGAAGACCGGATGAGAGCCTGATTCCACACAAGGTCTTGGATAATGGATATGGCAGTTCACATCTTCACAATCACATAGGTGAGTGCCTTATGTCCTCGCTGTTCCTCTCTAGATATTGAATCCAGAAGCGATCTTGAACTGAGGCCCAGACCACAGTGGGCGGCGGGCGCAAGACAGGAGAAGAAGTAATGAGCAAGCCCAGCGAAGCCTGGATATGCAGTGACTGTATCGTCACTTCCCTGCTGAAAATGTAATACCACTCATACGAATCATGAGCTAGTGGTAATTTACAGTCACCAATACATAGAGGTAATACAGCGATACAGCTGTAACGAAGCCACCGCGATGCAGCACTAAGACCAAATATGGCGAAAACGGAAATGACCCAAAAATATGATCCAGCGAGAGCCCACGAACTCTTCGGTGCATCCACAATAGGACTAGCGTTCCATCAGCCTTTCCCCCCCAAATCCCAGGCCCATCCAACCGGATCATCCTTCCAGAACCCTTGCAGCCTTCCAGGCCTTCCAGAAGACGCAAAAAATAGTGCAACCACTCCATCTACCAACGTGAGACAGGAGGTATTTGTTTGCAGAACCGACCCTACGGCCAGACCAGGCCGATTTGGTTGGGCAAGCCGATCCTCACAATCGCTTCTCCCCAACCCCCTTCGCTGAGCTGGAAGACATGTCAGTAATGAAACAGTGACCACGCCAGGCGACGCAGAAGAGAGGGGAAGGAGGAAAGAGGGTCGATGATCGTTCTCGGCGGTTGAATGCACTCAAAGCAGCACATCATTCCATATGCAACTGAACTCTTTTCGACTCCCCCCGCACGTACCGTCACTGGAAAAGAGGGGCGGTGATTCGCCGGAGGACAGCGCTCCCCAAGGTGGATGCACGTGATGGTATTGAGACTCCACTGGTCTACCTCATGGCCAATCACCCTCAATTCCTGATCCCCAGTGCGGAATCGCGTCCCAAATTGCGTGGGATGTGGTGGAGGAAGTGCACAGGCATTTGCTTCGCGCTCTCCAAGATTACTTTGCGCCTGGCCCCAGCCATCGGGTGCCCATCTCATGGGATTGTGGATGATGTCGGCCCCATGAGGAAGGGACCCTCCAGGATTTCCAATGGCCAGGCTGTCTGCCTGGCTGCCAAGCTTAGTAATACCGTATTGTGGAATTTATATCGGCGCCATATTGTTTTGCATGGATTTTCATGCTCTTCAAAAGCCGCTAGCTCAAAAAAGCATGCATGCTTTGGAAGTCTGGGTCCTTGGGCAGCCAATACAGGTGCCCGAATACTCCC
The DNA here is from genome assembly GCA_014839625.1 of Penicillium ucsense. Taxonomy (NCBI): domain Eukaryota; kingdom Fungi; phylum Ascomycota; class Eurotiomycetes; order Eurotiales; family Aspergillaceae; genus Penicillium; species Penicillium ucsense. The sequence continues at coordinate 402,719 of WIWV01000004.1, forward strand.
TCCGGCCGTCTGCCGAGCCGAGACGAGTCGGGATCGGGATACCATGGAACGCAGTCGGTGACTCGTTGGCCGATCTTGTCATGATACAGATGACTAGCTGCCACTGCCACTGGCCAGTTGCAGATGACTAGATAATGATACTGCGTGAGATTCCCATCCATGTCAGTAGCATGCGTGGACTCGCTGTTGGGATCTGCGCCGATGAAGCCAAGTCCCACCAGAGTCAGTTGGTCGTGTTCAAAAACGATCAGGAAGCATCATCGAGCTGCTGAGCCGATCGATTGCGACGTACTGAACAAGCTGTGAGATTTTCACTTCACAAGCTTCTCTTGGTGGATGCGCTACTGTGCACTGTGCAGCGTGTACTGTCCACAACCACACCAGGAGCAAGACGCATCTGCACTTCTGAAAAGATAATATCGGTCTAGTATATCTCTTCCAAGTTCTGGATGACCGATGTTCTCAAAGGACAGAACAGATCTGAGAGATCTCCACAAGTATACCAGAAAACCTGGGTCGTCCCAAAAATCCAGTAGAATTGAATACCTTCACCATTGGCCGAGCCGGTTTCTGTCTGCTGGGTCTTCGCTGGAGATAATGGGATATTGGCTGCTCTGCGGCTGGACCAGTCGAGAACAGCCTTGATGTGGCAGTTTGCAGCCCCGTTGTGTTCTTCTGCGCAGGATTTATTTTTCGCTGCGTGACTTCTGTGTGTATGTTGCGCAGGGTCCACAAAGCTTCAACTCCATCGAGAGGTGTACAGTATCACGAGAATGACTGTACATACTACGCACTGACGAATGGACCGGCCGTGAGGAATATCTGCGGACGAGTCGATACAAACTTCTCCGATGCCGAAAATGAAGCTCCCCTCATGGGCAAAGCATACCAGGATCTGGACGGCTGTGACCAAGAACTAACGTGAACTCTGCTCCAATGAGAGAACAATTTTCCATTTGAGGCTGGCTTGTAGGAGTGGCGACACTGTGGCGGTTGGATCTCAGATGCCAAGTGATACTGGTACCTGGCTTGGCACGAAACTCGAACTCGGCTTGCCGAGAGTGATTACTCCGACGGAACTCCAGATCCAGTCGGGTAACGGGGTAGGGTAGAGTGGGTTGACAGGCTTACGGTGGCCAGGCCTCGAAACATAGTCGAGTGCAACTGAACCACAGTTGGGCGTCGCGAACCAGACAAGAAATCTACTGCTTCTGTGGTTGCGCAGCGTAGACCAGAAGTTCGTGCTCAAACCCCATTCCTGCACAGATCAATGCGTGTCAACTGTCAGGACTCAGGACACATCCAACACCTCCCCTTCCGCCCACTTCTCTGAAGCAGCCAGGGATAACCCCCATGTGACCGTTCTCTCGAACGGCTTTTCCCCCTCCCCGTTTGAAGAGTCACCCTTCTCGTGGGGGTCAAACAAGCCACCATTAAACCAGGATAAGGAAGGGACCCAAGTCAGGCCGCAACACTTTCTGAGTTGTAGCCCAGGACGTTCCAGGTGAGTGGGTGTCGGGACCATCTAGCGTCCTGACACGTCCGAAAGGGGAAACTACGGCGGACCGGCGGAAGAAGAAATGTTCAGATGTGCTGAGACGGGGACACTCCATCGGGGGTTTCGTAACTGGTCATGGTAAAACGCTCCTGCACCGGTGAGAAGATCCTGAGACCGCTGGCCGAATCAGTTAGGGAGTCAAGCTGAGGGTACGATCGACTCCACTTGGGGTCCCCACTACTTCCAAAGGGAGGAAGCAAGTGTTTGTTTCAATGGAACGGGAAGTGGAAGTGAGCGTACTACTACGGCAGTAGGCCTGTGGTTGTTGCGAGATTTTTGAGGATTGTATAGCCCTTGATAGGTGTACGGTTTGCTTTCAGTTTGGTGATTATGAGATTTAACCGCACACCTCAGCCTCAAACAAGTACTACATATACCAAGATAGTGCCTGCTTCTACAGTGTTACTGCTACGTACTACGTTAGTGTGTGAAATCTTTCGTTATAGAACGTCACTCTACAAGTGATTGGACGAGCCACTAGGGATCCGGAGGTGGCTGGTCTTCGAGTGGTTTCAGCTCTCCAGTTCTCCTACAAGATCAAGCCACAGGGGCGGGGGAGTACCCGATTTATACTGTAACTGGAGTCGGAGGAGAATGCCGATGCGCGTGCCGTAAAAGACTATAGACTATAGACTATAGATATTAGACTGTGCCTCCAACATGTGACCAGCTACTGAAACTCTGCTATGCACTCGAATTTGAAGCCTTATCTACTTTACTGTCTGTTCAAAATACATACACCAGCAAGGTGCATGGCAAAAGCCAATTGTTAGGTATGCCGAACGCTTATGCGCCAAGACCGCTTGCACTATAACACGTCGATCCTATTCGAGCTCTTCGATCTTGGAAGACCCATTAAGCTTACAGGGATATCTGAAACCCGGTCACGAGGTTACACAGTGATTCGATGCGCATGAAGGCTTGAAGCGCGGATCATCACACAGTTTTGTCTAATCTGTCGACCGCGCAACCGTTCGATTTTCGCTGTTCCTTTTTTTCATCTGGCAGGGCAAGATATCCGATGTCCACCCCCACATAGCTCGGGAGGAGTCGGAGAGCAACACCTGGATGTTTTCTGGGATTCAGCTCCAGATCTCGGATTCTGAGCGCTGTGATTGCTGCGACCACCAGATGGGCCCCGGTGGACGAGATCCTGGGTCGGAAATCGAGTAGTCAGCGTCGGAATTTGTAGGAACACAGCATCCCCATGATCACCACGTAAAAGTCGTCGCGTAGAATGTGGGGTGGGCAAATGCGTATCTCTTTTGATCCTTGTGTGCGAATCAAACTTTCACGTGACTTCCTCATGCGGTCATCTTACCCTTGTTTGTGACGGGATCCGCTTTTTGTGCTTTGGCAAGCGAATATTTACAGGTTCGTACTGTACGAGTGGACGTCCAGGGTCCAGGCATCCAGGGTTGTGCCGGAGTGGCATAGGTGAGGGGAAAATAGGTACAGTACGTTGGCACAAAGCGTATTGTTATACTTGATTTTGAGTAGTCCTCGGTTGATTTTCTTGACTACCATTGATAGATAGTACATGCCCATGGAGAATTACCTTAGCCGAAGACTGCATAGGTTCATTTCGTTAGGTACTCTGCCCTTGAAAGCAAATGGCACGGATATCTAGGTACTCGGGCATGTGTTTCAAGGTTGGTTATGTATAATGCGCACAATGTGAATGGAGAGGGCCCGGGACGCTTAGACCAGCATCACGACGTCATTCAGACTATCTGGAGACTGGAGACTGGAGTGATTTCGGAGAATTTGCGGCTATACATTTCAGGTTCAATCGGGGCGGAGTTATATACCACTAACCACTCTAAATCTACAAAGTTGACAGTATACCGTACAATGTAGGTAGATAATGAAGGTGTAGATTGAGCATGGTATCGAAATGGAAAGATGATATATATACACATCAATCAAAGAAATGGAAAGCATCCCAACAGAGATCCACGCTTCTCGGACGAAAGGGTCCGGCACTGCGGTCGGTAGAACTGGTGAAATTGTAGCGTAATCATGAGTACGACTCGAGTGCATCACCATCCTCCAGTCTTCTTATTGTTCGGATGTTTGGCCCCAGTCGGATAAGGTTGCGGTTCTCGAGTACCGATCACGGGCAGAAGGAACCAGTGTGTCGAGTCCGGTCGGGTACTCGGCGTTGAGGGATCAATGCAAAATCAATCCTTGTGAGGATGCTTGAAGCGAGAAGCATCCCGATTGATGTCAGCTGGTACTCTGTAGTCTGTACTGCTGTAGACTCAAGGCTAGGTACCTACTAGATCCAGGAGCACCCTGGACACTCCAGGCTGTAGGTAGTAGGTAGTAGGTAGTAGGTAGGTATGTACTATATAGTAGTGGTACCGAAGCAGCACTGCGCCACGGCTTGTGCATGTCAACTGTACATGATGAGCTCTGATATCAAATCGTCGATGCTTTTTAATTCAATGACATCAAGCTCAATCCAGATCGCCCAACAATGAGTATACCTATTGTCACATCTCCCGCTATGTTCTCATCATGGCAGCGACCTGCAGAACACAGATTGAGGTCATCTCTGCCGGATCGCTCCAATCCGTCTACACCTTCTTCCAGATTTCTGACCAAGTGATCCAGGCGTCATTCAGGCACCTCGTTCTGTCGATGTGCCAAGTTTGGACCAAGTCACCGATGCATCATGCTGACCTTGATATGGGCCTCCGCCGGAACTCTTCTCCCCGGAAGAGACCTCCCCGACCCAGATCCGGGCGCCTGGCTCCCCCGCGGACCCCTGGTGTTCAAGAGCTTCTCTCTCTCTCTCTCTCTCTCTCTCCAGTCCTCAGGCAGCACACGCTCCCATACTGCAGGAGCAGGAAAGAGACGGAAGCCAAGCCCAGAAGATTATTAACCGCGCTCGGTTCCTCTGCGAGTCTCGGTCTACCCTCCATTAGCGTGCATGGTGGCAAGTCTAGACTCCGGACATCCTGTCCTCCCCCACCCGATATCAACGTAACCTTGACTTCGTCGATTACTAGAGTAGCAGCTCATCTGGGCGGTCACTCCTGACATTGGCGCTCAGTGGAATGATGAGGATCTTTCCTATCGAAGCACTGGACAAAGCTATCTTGCTAGCGTTTTGGTGAAGGTCTTTGAAGTTTGGCCAAACCAAAAACATCATAGCTACCATAACTTATAAGGTACTCAATGCTCCACCGTTGTTCCCCCTCCATTCGGAGCAGCGAGCAGGATCTGAGCGCTCCTCTGGTCGAATCGTATTCGCGTCACCACCACCACCACTCTTGGTCCCAAGTGGTAACTACGTAGAACCCATGTGAAAACATGTAACGTTAGTTGGAACTCGGAAGTAGTTGTTTAGCCAACACAGCATGAAACCTGCACCTGTCAAGCGAACAATGCTCGTCAATTCTAGGACCCTATTCCTTGCTCCTGCGTGGCTTGCGAGAATATTTGAACTTTGATTCCACATCCTCATTGATTCGGTCTTATCTGGCACCAATGCCATGAATGATGAGCTCCAGCTTGACAGCGTGACTCTTTTCGTTAGGAAATCTCACTCCGACATGAACTGGTAGATGGTGTCTCATTAGGCAGATTAAGGTCTGGAGTCGACTCTTCAACCATGGTAATAAGTGTGGTCTCCAGTCTCTCCTGCAAGCTTTACCTTGGTGTCAGCCTCTCAAGCCGTGTCTCCGCGTGTCGCGTGAAGTGACAAGTGAAGTGACAAGTGACGGTACCTTCCACGTTGTACCCGTCCAGCGGTTCTCAATATCAAAAGCTACTCCAAGTCGATATCTCCGTACTTTCCCCCTCCCTCTTCGGTTTCCATCCAGCTCCCCCGGTAGATCAAGCTTCCACGCTATTCCGACAAAAAGTCACACCAACCATCGGATAGCCAACCTGGCGGTCCGGTACCTCTTTTACTTTTTGACTTTTGCTGTGAGCTTGCTTTTTCAGCTCACTTCCCGGCAAAGACTCAAAACTTCCATTCTATCGATCGGTACTTTTGTGAGCGCACTGGGCTCAACGATTTGGCTTTTTTTCTTTTCCTTTCTGGGTCTTGTTTACTTTTTTCCCCCTCTGACTTGCAATTCAATCCCCAACTTGTCTATCCCGGGTATATTCACATAGCCTCGAAATGATCACAGCGTTGTGTCATCTCGAAAGCCATGTTCAAGACCACTGACCCACTACTTATTAGTAGACAATCGTTCATCCTCGACTCACCCGACTGGAATCAAGTCGAGTTGTATTTCAAATCAAGAGTCAGTCGGGTCTCATATGCAGTACATACTACATACACAGGTTCAGTACTCCAAGTACAAAGTACAGACCCATTCCCTCTTTTCCCCTCCGAGTAGTCCAGGACCGTCCATCTACGCGCCTTATTTCACTTTTACCCATCAAGACAATGTACAGATCAAATGTACAGCAACATCCAGTCCATGCCAAGCTAGCCTAAGGTTTCGCCCGTCGACGCCAACAGATCGGAGATGCCGTGCTGCATCCCAACCGCTCGGATTCCCAGAGCGGGGAAAAAAAAGAAAAAGAAAAACGGCCAATACCCACCTAGGCAGGTAGCATGCAAGACACCAGACCTTTTCACTTTCAATAGGGCCGAAATGCACGCGGTACTTCAAACTGCCGGCTTGCTTTTTACATAGATGTAGATTTGACCTTGGAACTCGGACGAGACTTATAGCTACTGTGATGAGATGGATGAATGAACGGGGGAAGTCATCCATCGAGGTCTTGAGATTGTTTTGAAGTCTCAACCCTTCCAAGAACGACTGCTCTTTGCATATTAGATTCCGACCTGACCTTTTGAATAGAGGCCTCTGTTGGCTGTGGGATACCAGATCGACACCCTGTTCTCTCCTCAGCCATCCGCATGCGCATTCGACGGCTACCTGAGACGACTACCAATGTTAGTAATGGATGTAGCCAACTCACACACTGAGCACTCAAGATTCAGTACATGCTACAAAATCCATACCCATCACTTTCCAGTGTACATATACAAAGACCCGTCTAGCCCTCCCGAGGTCACAGCCCCGGGGCTGACCATCCATGCTCCCACCATCTTACGTGTCAGCGCCACACAACTTTAGTCCTACACTTTTACCTTATCCCCCCAAAAAAACACCATGGGGCTCAGGCGGCCGTTGGACTTGGACTTACCGAACCGCCCGCCCCCCGTTGTTCTTGCACATGATCATCTTCACGCTTTGTACTTCTGCATCAGAAACAGGGATATGGTGGTCTCGCAAGAAATCCATGATCGCTCGAGGAGCCCGCCTACTGCTCCACCCGGCCTCATGCTCCGCGGATTCAATCCCAGGGAAAACAAAAACAAAAACAAAAAAAACAAAAAGGAACTTTGCAAAGGCTACACGGCACTTTCATGATTGACGGGATATGCATTTATTACGAGGGACTGGTAGTGAGTAAATCAATATCTTGATCGGTCGCCGTTCAAGTGTTTTTGCTTCAGAAAGGCAAGATCCATCCGTGGATGGTGGAGGGGGCGGAACTCGATATTCGATTCGAGGTGGGATATTCACCGACACCCAGCTGGAACTGAGGGCGTGAGCGAGATGAATGTTCTGCAGCAACATCTCCCGGGGCTGGAGCGGCTCGATCAATTGAATTGGAACTCGAGAACGAGGCACGGGAGGTGATGGGGTCCAGGATCAAGATCGTTCACGCGGTCGCGTTTCGAGGCGCCTCGAAAGTGCCCGTGGGTGGTTCTGAGTTTGCAAAGGTCCAGACCGCTGGTTTATTCATAGCATGGCGCTGTTATGCTGCAGTCTAATGGCATGCATGCAGTGGTGACTTCCGCCTAGAACATTGCGTTTGACTCAACTATGACCTCTACAATCTATGCATTCAGAGAATCTACGTACTACGGGATCTCACGTAAATGATAACACTGTTGCATAGAAGCAAAAAAGTTTCGCTTTCATTTCCGGTATTATCTTCTGACTTGTTTCGTTGCCTAAGGGACCTCCAGAGAAAGACTAAACATACAGTAAAGGTTGGATTGGGGGTCATGCGGCCGGTAGCTGCAATGGAGCAAAGAAGTAAAAGGGAGTTCAAATAGCAGGTAATGCGCAAAGCATCTGGTATCACAGAAAGAGGGGTGGAAAGGCACAGTAGGGGGTGGGGGATGTGAGAAATAGCGTGAGATTTGGAAGGCTTGGGCCGCACCCTGGTTTCCATGACAATTGCGAGAGCAAAGATGCAAAGCAGGATTTAGGAATGATGGCCAACCCTTTCAGTCCAGGCAGGCTCTCCCTTTTGAGTCGCAAGAAATCACGTTGGTAAAGCAGAGAAAAGGAAAAGTCATTGCTTTTCTTGACCCGTGTATGAGGATCGGAGAGCGCGGCGCTAATAAGCGGACACCGGTAGATCGAGTGGTCGTGGAGATGCGGTAGACAGGCGTGAAATATGGAAGCAGAGCGCAAGACGGTTCGAGGGAGGCACGAGTACGGCTCTGCTGATTGAAGCGTGGATCGTTGATGTAAGCCAGACTCCAAAGAAAGATCCATTCACCAAGGATCTAGAAGCACGAGAACGCCGGGTAGAATGCGGATTCCGGTAGCCCAAGCCTTGTAGAAACTTCAATGACCAACCGCCACAAAAGACCGAATATCATAAAGAAAAGAAAAGCATGTATGATAATAGAGTTCAATAAAGCCCAAGAGGATGCGCCAATATGCAATGCATGGTCGTGATCGGACGTGTCAGAAAACAGAGTGTTGCTGTGACGAGGGATAAGATAAGAGGATGGAAGGGAAAAATGAGGATATGTAACGATGGAGGGAAGATGGAAATATCAAAGAATTCACCATCCCTTGACATGGTATTCCCATGGGCCGTAATCGGTGGCGTAATTAGACCACGAGCCATTCTTCAGAGAGTCCTTGTCACGGGTTTGGTTGCCGGGTTGATTTTCCTTCGCAGCAGGTGCACCTGCCGGCGCCGCCGGCGCCGCGGTAGCAGCAGCATGGGGACGTCCTTGTCCCTTGGGGTATTCCTGAAGATTCTTGACGTCGTGGGCAGTGTGGCGGCGCTTGAGGAAGGCATTTGCCGTCGCGCTCTTCTGCTGGCGTTCCCAAAGCAAGTGACGCCGAAGAGATTCGGTGAGCTCGGTGGCAAGCATGTTGCGACGGGTGGTACGCGGAGAGTGGGCCACGGACTGGGGGTGTGGAGGCTTCATGACGATAGGCTTGGATCGAGGGACGTCGGGACCTCGCATAGTCAGGTTTTCATCCTCGTGGTCCGCCGGGGACGCCGGCATTGAAGGACCGTTGGGGGAGGTAAAACGTGACCGCTGCAGGGCGGGACTGGAACGGAATCCATTGCCTTGCATACGCGCAGGCTGATGCATCATCATCGTCAGTAGGGATCGTCGGGACACAAGATTGGGTCGTGAATCAACGCGCTGGAAGAGTTCAGAACGCTCGTCTGGGGTAGATCGACCACTCTCCGTCACGGAATCTTCCCAATCTGAATCTTCATCATCTTCGATCGCGCTCTCGGAAACTTCATCGTCGGTCTCGATAGCATCCTCGTCACCACACAGAGGGCTCTTTGATGGTCGGATTGTGTCCACATGATCGCTGAAGGATGCAATCTTCTTCTTGGCTTGGGTGGAGTTGCTAGTCGTAGCCTTGAGTCCGCCGTTGTTCTGGTTGGTTGGTGCGTTCTCAGGCACCATGCGATCTTCAAACGAGCTTTCCTCATCATCACCAGACGATCCACCCAACATGAACACACCTCCCTTCTTCTTAAGAGGGGATGGCTTGGGAAGCTGCACAACAGGACCAGCGGGGCTTGACTTGGCAGCGAGGTTGGTGTGGGAACGGAATGATGATGAGACATGTGAAGGAGAGAATCCGCGAACACGGCTAGGGGACTTGATCAAGTCGGTTCGGTGAGCGAGGACTCCAGATGAGGACACACTGGTGTCTGACGCAGTGGCCTGGGCCGAGTCGCTGTCATTGCCTTCAGGGGCAGTGGTCGAACAAGACTCGGTTGATGCGCGAGCCTGGGGACTTGGACGGGTGAAGGTGGGCGCCGGTCGAATGGCTGCCAAAGATTGGGGAGTGGGCGTGGGGGTGGAGGGTTGAGGGGTGATGTCGACAACTGGGGCGGCAGGGCGAACCTCGGGGGTCAATGGCTGCAACTGCTTTCGTTCTTTGATGTTGAGAACCATACGCTCCAGATCGAGGGAGGTGATGTGCTTCTCTTTGCCACGGCCCAGGCTGGCCAACGAATCCTCCCGGACGACAGCCGGACGGTAATCTGAGAACTGAGAGCGCTTGATGTGAGCTTCGATGCGGTCAGCCTGGTCGGAAGCAGCCGATTCGACGCTGGCGGAAAGCTCCGGAAGATCAGCCGCTTCACTACGCAGCTTTGGGAGCAGGGAAGACTCGTTGGACTTTTCCGGCTCGACGCAGAAGGTCTCCCGAGTCCACAATCGCCAGCTCAGATTTTCCAAGCGTCGACCTTGATCCATGTAATCGGCGCACTTGGAGAATACTGTGGAAGACAAGTGACTAGTCAGTGGCGCGCTCGAAAGCCTAACAAGGCTTGTAGAGGATAATCAGTCAATGAAGGTTCACTCACCCATCCACATCCCATGGAGTGACTGTGCGTTGGCAGTGTCGACTTTGTGGATATTGTCCGCATCCACCGTTAGAACCGGTGTCGTTAAAGGCATCTTGAAAACGCCACGGCTACTCGGTTAGATATGCTGAAGAATAGGTGATGATGATGGTATCAGGTGTTTCCGGGGTCGCCGTTTTCCCCGAGAGTGGTCGTACGGCGTATGAAAAGCGAGGGTATGAGTTCACAGGGAATCTGCGGTGGGGAGTTTGACGAGTCGAATTTTCAGGTCTGTTATCGAGACCAAGACAACAGCTGAGATTGATCGTCACAGATGAGTTCTTGACGTGATTGAGTCGCGGACACGGGGGTGGAAAATAAGTGGAGGCGAAGTGCACGCGTGGGAGTGCGGAAGTGAGATTTCCTGATGAGCCGAGTGTTCGTCAAGTTTCCGTCAGGACGCCACTGAGCGACGATGCCGAAATAGTGAGAATTGTCTGGGGTTCAGGATCGTGGAAGTTGTTCAACGCGCTGACCGAGGAATTGACGCGTTTTCGGCGTTGAAACAACGTCGAAGGCTGTTGTTGAGAGGGAGGTTGTGTGGAGAGAGAGGGAAGGAGGGAAAAGAGTCGGGGAAGAGGCAGTTGCAACGATAATAAGAATGACGGGGGCGAGGTAGTGAGTGGAGTGGATGTGGAAAGCGCAGGGAGGGGAAGAATTATTGGAAGTGAAAAATTGAAAATCAGAAAATCCCAAGGCGAAAAAAATTAATAGAAAATGGGGATAATCTTTGGGAAAAGGAAAATGTGGAAAATTGGGGTGACTAACCTCAAGTGGTCATCACCTAAAATCAAAACAGCGAAAAGAGATGGAGCCGAAAGAGCCCACGCCGAAAGGGGGATAGCCTGGTCTGCGATCCAGCACCAGTCTCCCACAGTGCGGTACGAGGTACCCGATGGAACAATACCGCAGTACAGGGAGAAAAGCCGGGCCTCCGTCCCAGTGGAAACACTGCGAAGCCAAAGTCCCGAAATGCCTGAAAGCAAATGAGTGGGCCGGTGAAGAAATTTCGGTGCATCACGGGACAGTCTCACTTACTACGACCGCCCAGCCCACGGTTCGAACAGTACTTTCGTCGTCTGCCCTCTCCACTTTCAGTCATCAGCCACCGGCCATCGACCTTCAGTCCCCCCGGTATCCCTCGGTATTACTCTGAGGCACATGGCCGGATGGATCCCGTGACTCCAGTTGGAAGTCCTGATTCGCCTGGGCTTCAATTCTGTTCAACGAGGTGATCGTCTCCCGAAGTCATTCCGAGGGGGGAAGTGGTATTGTACGTAAAGCCTGATATGAAAAGACCAGTATTACGTTCGATCCCAGCGATACATTACTGCTCTGTTTCCGGATCGTGTACTGAATCTACACTGCGTCGGATCTTACGGACAGTCTCACCAGAACGTTAAGGCTCTGTTTGCGACACAATGGTCTATCGGATACCTTGTCGAACATTCCCTGACGACCCAACCAGCTGCTGTCAGAATGAGCGGCCGAGGAGATACTGGAGACAATTAGACCACGAGATTGTTGATGATGACATGCTCCTTACGCTTCAGTCTTCACTAGTCATTAGTTTGACACGTTGTCAAGAGCGGCACGAAGATGCTGCAAGACCAGGTGACCGACTGGGGCGAACCGATTTCCGCACTAGGGGCGGTCGTTTGAACGGCCGCTATGTCCAGTTCATGCGACATGGCAATAGCAATGCGTGATGGGCAATCCCTGTGCTCCCTCAGTGACTAACCTACATCCAAGCTGCAGAGGGTCATCCTTTCACACAAACAAGAAAGAAAAAAGGAATTATGTACCACCCAAGGGCCTCGGTGTCCGGATTCAGGCGTCACAAGAAAAAGGCGGTTGAGTCTAGGGTGAAGCTTGCGAGGAACTATGAAGTACACAGGCCGACGACGGTTCCTCCATCGAGTGTCCATGATCCCTGACAACCTGACCTACTGACTGATGAACTGTCGAACCAACAACGATTGGTCGTCCATGAGCCCTCCGAGTCCGGGTGACTGACTGCCCAGCAAAAATCTACGATCGCGGCCTCAAATCGCCCGGACGATCTCTGATGGACGATTGCTTAAAGAACTTTGTCATTATTCCTGAGAGAGCAAGCATTCACTTCTTCCACCCCCCAGGATTGGATACGGCAGGCCATTCGTGACCCAGAACTGCCGTCTCGTGGTTTAGCTATTTCCGTCACGGAACCGGGGGGAGAGTAGACGGCTTTGGGGGCTGGCTGGGCTGACTGGGCTGGCTTGGGGCAAAGAAGTACTGTAGGATGTGGAATGTCGACACCGCCGCCCGGCACCCGCAAGGAGTGATCGCCTTGTCCCTTTCCTCCCTTGGTAGTGGCTCTTCTTGATCCATGCTGGAAAGGCCTAAAGCTATTCAAGCCATTACACGTCCTTTCTCACTTTGGGATTGACAGCTCGGAGAGGTCTTGGGAAGACAAGACGACCATGTCTGGGGTAGCCGCAAACAGTCAAGCTGCCACCAGAATGCTACCGTACTTAATCTTCCCCAGCTTTCACCCCCCGTGCCCTAAACTCCACGCTGCTTAGAATATGTGGGGATCAGTGGGGAGAATGAGCACTATGGACTTTGGACTATAGACCACCGAGTCCAGGCGTCTGCCCGCAGTCTGCACTTGTCACGGTGTCCGATTCCCCTTACTGCCAGGAAGCTTAATGATGCGTAGGACCACGACTTCTGCCGGGACCATAACCATGATCCCCATTTGGCTTACAACGGACAGTTGATCGGTGAGCACAAAGTACAGTCATGCTGGCTGAAGTATGTCAACCGGTTAGTCACTCACTGAAGACCTATGTATCTTTTCACATTAGCTGCATTCACCACTTGAATATTATCCGGTAAGGGAGCCAATAATACCGCCGCCTTTTATTGACGGTGTAGCACATGGAGATAATCGACCGGGATTCTACTCATGAAGATCACTAAATTGAAGCTGAACCCTACTTTAAGAGTACTACACACAAATTATCCTTGAAGATCCGGCCTTTTTACTTCTGGCCAAATCACTGAATGCGAGAGACGCGGTAGAATCAGACTTTCAATTGCTGTCATGAGATTTGATCTGAGCTGACTCGATAGCTAACAAAGCCTACATTACTACCTTACCTCCTATGCCTACCAAGCTCAAATAATGACCTTTCCCGTCTGACAGTGACCTCGAGCTCCGCCAGGGCACGAAAATCATCGATCTGAAGATTCAAATTCAAGGTTCATCATACTCTTCCAAGTCAACCCGTCTCTATAGATGGATCGACTGCTATGTCGGCTGTCACTGGAAATATTAATGCGCTGGCTGACCACACCCTCACCGTCGGAGATATCAAATCCTAGTCCGCTGTTGTGCATAGAATGTCAGGTGTGACACCCATCAAGTCACGGGTCTGCCAGGTGGCATAGATGTGTAATTGGCGATGACGGAGAGATCAGCATAGAGCAATCAAAATATTGAATGGCCGTTACACAGCGTAAAAGAGGCATATGTTTAGGATTGGGGAGGGACGTTGATGGGCTCTGGTAATGCGGCTTGTAGCGTGATGCTCGAAAATTGATTGAGGTTTTATTTGAGAAAGCCGCGAAGCGAGTGCCAAGAACGTGAACATGACACAGAAGTTCCGCGTCCAAAGTGGACAGGTCATTGTAGTAGATAATTTGTAGCCGGGGGTTTATCGAGGGTGTCCACAGAGCAACGTTCTAATCGCAGCCCTGCTTCGGGGGGGTTCGCGCAGGCTGACCTCGGAAATTGACATCGCGTGGCGTTGCTTGAGGTCGGAGCAAGAATTCAAGAGGCTAATCCACCAGGAGAGGAATCGAACAAGGACCGTGATCCGAATGGCATCTCGTGACTCCGGTATCAGTTATAGACGTGTATTTCCTTTAATGTTGTCCTCGGTCACCACATTGGATTGATCATACGCTTTTCTTAGTGTCAATTCATGCCATCAAGATCGTCGTCTGGGGCACTAAGTGCGATGGAGCCAATGAAGAGAAAGATTAGTCGCCAGCTATGCGGAGAGAAGTGAACCTCCACACAGGGACATACGAACGCAGTCGGGTACAGTTTAAATACTCCACATTTCATCCGACTTCTTCTCCTTCGTCGTGGGGACACGGGAGAAATATACTACGAGAGCAGATATCATGCAGTCGCGATGATGTCGGCTGCAGGATAGACTTTCTGTTCAGTAAGTTTAACATTACCATTTTTGTCTTCTACCAGAGCCTCATCAGTATAATCATAGAGTGCATAGTATGGGGTAAGTGTGGGGTACAATCTTCAGAGTGAGATGAATGGAAGATGTCTTGAAAGTTGGAGTCAGAACTGCAACTTATTCATTTGTACTGAACTACACGTTATTCATTACCCGGATGATCAATTGACTCAAGATCCAGTCAAGAGACCAGATAGAGCTCTAGTGTCCAATTGCATTTCCAGTTGAAGGATCAAGTCAAGTAAGATGAGCGAGAATCGGTATTTGTCACGAAAACTATGTTTGCGGCGGGGGCATCTCCGATCCCCTTGCGAATCTGTCGGTACGGCTCTTCGTGATAAGCAGGTGGCAAAGCAAATACCCACTTTCTATGCAGGCCTAGGATTACACTGGGAAGATCTTCCCCAGCATCCCAACGGAGCTACTCCTCACCCTTGGGCAACATGGGTAATTGGTCGAAGGAGACCCAGGAGTGAGTGGATTCGATATCACGATATTTACCGACTCTTCACGCTTACTTATTTTGGCAAGTGGGGTTGGCTTTTGCTACGGGTGGTGCTTTGAAAATCCGCAAGGCCATGGTATGATGGTAGTACTGGTTGATGTATCACAGGTATGCCATCATTGCCATGTACTTTACTTTTAGTATTCGATACACCAAATCTCATTGAATTAGCGGCTAAATAAATGTTCCTGGCAACCTGCCACAGAGACCACAGATACTGTACAATCAGGGTCACGCGCTTTCCGAGGGTGCTTCATGACCGGGTAGGCATAGTCGTCCCCGGCCGACCACCTGTCAATCAAAGGATGATCCAGCCGAGGCTTTCTCAAGTCAGTACTAGGGCCAGTTGCCGATGTGAAATTGGACAAGTGGAATTCGAGAGCGCGATTTTGATTTTGTGGTAAAATGCATCTCAGTTTGTGCAATATCGAGTCATCTGTTCGGCGTACATACTTTACGAATACTTGGTTAGTAGTACTGACGAGCAGTGAGTACTGTAGCAACTAGCAAAATCTAAAGTAGTGTCTCTTGGTATAGAGAAAACCGAGCTAGCTTGAATGAGAGTCATCTGACCATCAGCCTCACGTGAAAGATTGATAGCGCGAAATCGAACCCATACCACTAAAAGTCTGGGGAGAACCACTGCGGTCCAGCGGACTGAGAACAATAATGGAGTCGGCAATCTAGCGCAGTACTGAGTACACTAATGGACATTCAAGCATGGTCCGGACGCCCCGTAAACGGTGGGAACTGGACTCTGGGGCTGTATCACAGAGTAGTACTGGCGGAGGACTAGCGACGGTGCGGAGTGGACAACGGGGCACTGCGAGTATATGCTCAGGTGCTGTGAGTGGACGGGAGAGGATAAGCGGGGGAGGAGTCCATGGCTGTGGCAAAGTCGCAGGTCACGAGCACATATCACATGACGATGGCTCCTCTTCTCCGGTCCGCAGCGTTTTGTGTCCCGACTGTCTCGTTGACCATCCACCTTTTGTCCCTGCATCTATCCCAGGACCACAAGCTGAAGGGACGACCCTGGTTCCAATGGTGGCCAAATCGACCGCTTGGCCACCCCCATCTGACATGTCCACAAGCTCCACAGCTACTCTAGTCTGCACTTGCTCATTCAGTGCGGTTGTAATTCATCGCCTGTCACAGGCTCACGGCGCACAACCGGCGGTATTCGAATCTGTCTCCTTTGCGACTTTGCGACTTGGTGAACGTGAGACACGCCATCGGTCCAGACGAACGAAACGGGCAAGGTGGGCCGGTCCAGATCAGCTGGTCCTACTGAAATTAACCCTCTTAGTGCGGACGATACACTTTACGCTTAAGAAGTTAAAACTTCTCTTATCATGAATCTCAGTATGTAGCATGCCCTATTTCGGGCCTGGAGCCCTCCATACCCTTGTCATGTCTGGCAGTGCCTGGAAGACTGTGAGTACCGAGTGCCGAGTACAGTACAACTATATCGGTGTACCATGTGAAGGTGGGTCGCTTCCAGTCACCCACGGCACCCGCACACAGATTGTCGACAGACTCGGTACAGAAAGAATCACGTGAAACATATTTATCCGCGGCTTGGCCGCGCGCGTGGCTTGCCGACAAGAGAGCGGCTGATTCATGGATGAAACCTTGCCAGGTACCTAGTCTCTGGAAGAGTGCCAGCCAGATGATGTCAAAAGCGAGCATGATCATCCCCAGGAAGCGTTATCCACCCACCACAAGATGCCTACTGATCATTGATGAGGCACCAACTCCGAAGATTCTGTTATTCGGCTCTCGTCCGAATTTGACGTAATGGTATCCAAATAGACTCGACGCCCCGTCGCCCCATGATGGGTATACTGGACATTCCAAGACAGAGGCGCCCTCAGGATTTGAGCATTTCACTTCCGGACTGTCGGAGCAGTAGAGTAGTCGAATGGGGAGACACTAGACCGTTAAAGTCTAATTTCTCCGGATCCCGCCGGCTAGAAATGGAGGATACTCTGGGCGAAAGTGTACCGCATCAATAGAGTTAAGGTAGAGAATATGCTTCCGAAGATTGGCCGCGATGACACTCTTTTGCTCGCCCGACTTCCACGAGAAATCTGTTGCGCGAAGAAGCTCATCTCACAAGGTTCGAGGAAGGATTGACTCCGCAATAGGTGGTTAACAGGCGCTGCTGAAAACTTGCCTCGGCGCATCGCATGGCCGTCTAGTGTCTGGCCTTACAGTTCGGAAGAAAGGCTAGACCCATTCTGGGCACAGTGTGAACTTATCCACGTGGAAAGCCGAGCTTCAGGTTTGCGTATAGATGAATTGAGTAGAACATATGACCGTTTTGGACTTCATGCGACATTCAGGAAGCTCGCTCAAATGGATTAGAATTAGGCTTGATCTGGCAGGTCGAATTCTGTCACAGTGTCACTTCTAGGATAAGACTGAGCCATCACACGGCAACCTCGCAACGGACGTTTTAGGTTCTTCGATAAAGTCTATTCACACAAATTTGTATGTATTGAGTTCGGATCAAAGGAAAAATTCTCGGATACTCATCACTGGTCACTGACAGTGACAGTAGCATCCGGCGTGCCACATGCTTCTGGTTTGAAGTTCTGACCCGTACGATAACTCCCAAGCCCGAATCAATCGCAACTAGGAACTGGAAAGTCCGCCCCAGACGTGATTCACCTAGCCAGACAAAGACAATTTGGAAGGCCGGCATTCTCAGTCCGGGGAAGACGGCCGTGAGAGATCCATGGGACAATCCTTCCCCAAAGCTACGTTCCCGATCCATGGGTCAGGTGAGCAGTTGATCTCGGAGTCCATCTTCCAGTCGCATCTTTGCCAATCATCTACTCTCATAAGAGACAGATCCTCAGGGCCACTGTCGTCATGCTCTCTCGCTCTAAATTTGAGGCGGCGCTGGCTGAGATTCCTCATGGGACCTCTCCATTCACCATGACGACCGAGTTATCACTCGGGGTCATGATTGTGGCCACCAACCTCATCGCGCTCAAGGAGGGTTGTTGATCTATGGAAACCGAACGAGTCACTCTTCAGCCAGGGTGTGAACGAACTCGATGAAGATTCGGCACAGATGTCCGCGTGACCAAGTATCCGACTCTTACTCAAGGGTGAGACGTCAGCAAGGCTGTCGGGTGCCTAGAGTCGTTCTGGCTGCACCGCTGCATTGTATCTGGAAATTTAGGACCTATCAAAACCGTGATGGGGTGTCCCCGGCGGCTGCTATCCACCCGGATGCAGGACTCGCATATCCGGGGTCGATCTCTCGTTTCATTCGAAACAGCATACAGGACAAACACAGACCCAGCCTCCTTGAATCGGGAGTCTAAGACCTGAGAGACCGGAGGCGGAATATTCTACAGTGCTACGTTTATGTATGGCTGTGAAGTAATTGCATTGCCATTCTGCCCTCCGTCCCATCTCGGCCAATGCACGAGTGAACATGTTCTTTTCGATCACCCACCGGGACTTTGCAAATGCAGACATAACCTGCCATTTGGTGCAATGTGACTCCAACAGTTGGCCAAGTGATCCATGAGATCCAAGTGACCGATCCAATGGCAAGCCCATTCTACGCCCAAGCACGCTTACTTCGCTATCCAAGTCTTGTCTATCAAGCAAAGCAGCGATGTTGTATGGTTGTGCTCGATGCCAAATCTCACACTTCCAGATCACCTCACCCTGGTCCCGGCCAGGAACAATCGTCGAAGGGCCTCGGCTCCCTCCTCCATACTTTGTAAATCCCCCTCGGGGTACATTTGTCACATACCAGTCGAGGCTTAAATCTTGCTTCCTGGATGACTGGGACAACCGTACCCCTTGTTTCGGATGCGGATGCGGATGATGATGCTGATCATGTGAGCTAATCGACCCTTTCGCTTTTCCCTCCTGTCGATCCAAGTATCCGGGTACTTGGACGTGAGCGCATGCCTTCTGGGACATTCTTTTGATTCCATGAGGGACTGGGTGGATCGTAATAAGCCCAGAAGTCATGGAGGGTATACATACAGTGCCACAGTAGTACACTTGATGGCTCGAGGAGTGTCAGTAGTACTTTTGCTCCCTATGTGAGGCATGCAATCTTGGTCCGTTTTATCGTCAAGGATACTTCGATAAAGAGGTGATACTGACTACTTGTACACTAAATCATTGGCCGATCGTCTTGTCATTTATTATAGACAACCATTTTGGGCTGTCATGCGCCCAACAGCCCTTACTGGGCTGCGCGAGGGACGTGACCCCAACTTCACACTCGACTTCAATGACCTCGAATTGAACGTAGAGTCAAAAGCTGATAGGCGACTCCAGAGGAGTACTTCACGTCCACGCATCCCCATATATACCATAGTACTTCGTAGTTCGTACCATGTTAGCGACAATTCAAGGCCCGTCTGTGATTACTGCGGCAGAACGGGTTATTGTTACTTTTTATGATGCTATAAAAGTCTTTTGAAAAGCAAGAACGGTATAAGTGTTCTAACAGGGGGAGATTCATTGACGCGCGACTTTTCTTGACAGGTTTTAGGAAATGTCACTCGAGTTTTGTATCAAACGTACCTCCGGTCCTCCGCTCATTGTCATTACGAGACATTCTTGGTTTTTACAGATCTGAATGCACTAGGTATGTATACTGTAGTAAGTACATACTTCGTTGATATTGCCGTAACTTCAAGATTTGTCAGTTCAAATAACGTTGTATAGAAATCGAGTGTCTAGTCATCCTGTCTTCTACCAAGATTCAACTTGATTACACAGCTTGACACATGATGTTCTATAGCAAATGCAAGTATCTCATCACCAGCACACACACATTCTAAAGGAGACCAGACTCGAGAGACACCCAAAACGATTGACGTACTTTGGTGCCCAAAACCATAGATAGGTCATCCTCAAGTAGACATGCAAGGCAGTAAGTGCCTATATTAAGTAGTCGCTTGCCAGTTCACAGACTCATCTAGGCTTACAATTTTAGGCAACGGGACTTGAAATTTGCTTCTTTGATCGTCTACCACCCGTCCACCACGGCTGCAGCGGTTCGCAAGCAAAGACACGTCAAATCAATGTGTGCAACTAGCCTTATCTCAATGTGACCGTGGCTGACATGGCGCATCAAAAAGGGGTGGAGGTGGCTTTGTTTAATGACCGAGGCACGGCCCCAGGTCCGGGGGCGGTCATGAGGCTTTCGCCAGGGCCTCCGTGGATGCGTCTAGATTCTAGCCCGCGCTCGCCCAAATTCGATCTCTGACTGAGTGGATCTTGGGCTTGTTAATCGCCTGGTCGAAAGTACTGGGTGCCTTTGGGGAATAGATACTTGGGAAAGAGTGGGTTAATGCGGAGAAGCTGGGGTACCCTGTAATCTGTTCGCCAACTCGGTCGCGCTATCTAGGTACTAAGATGTGTGTATGGAATCCGGCGGTCGCATGATCCAAATATTACTACTATAGTCACTGTGGTTAGGCAACAATGAGGCAGTCAACATATGCAGTGATGCGGTGACTAGCACTGACAGCGCGGTGAGATGGATAAAACCACATATTTTGGACTCGAAGCAAGTAGTGGATCAGCAGTCATGCCTGAGATTGGGGCGAAATGATATATCCGTATCCAATCTCTTTTGTAATATTCAAAATATCGTCGTTGATCCTGTCTCTATTTAACAGGCCATTACTATGGCGGCATTGGAACATTAGGGTGTACCTAGATAGTTTGTTGTTGGAATTTCCACCAACCGGGCGCTCAGCAGAGTGACAAAGAGTGTCAGGGGTCAACGCCTCCAAAAGGCTTGTGGCGGTTTGAATTGGTTTGGGAAGTCTGCCTCCTGATCTCTTTGACACGACGAGGAAAAGGTTACATAACGTTAGTGGATTGTGATTTGAGTTTCATCTACTTAGTAACACTGGTGCGTTCAAACACGTGAACTCATGAAAGCGCGACTCAACCCGAGGGAATAGCGACTGGTAAACCACCCATGTCGCCATGTGCCACGGTGACAGATGCACAGTTAAGTCCTTCAAGACTCATTGGACGTTTCAATTTTAGTCTACCGATCTATAGGCCAGTTACGTATATGAGCGATCGGATGAGCCCTTCAGTGGCTGTTAGTGGGCTTTGATATAAGACTTGGAAGAACATGGTTTGGATGTAACTTTTCAAATGGAGGGAAATGAGTCATGAAAGGCTTGACTCTTACACTATACAAGTTATGTATTATTGATGGAGACGAGTCAACGACTCAAGGACGCATGTCTCCAGTCTCGCTGCTTGAAGCTTGATCTTTCAAGCATGGCTCTATACTGAAAATGACCTCGACTTCAACGCTTCAGCCAGATCAACACCGGGTACCTTTCCGTTCTAGGCAAGCCGAGAGGTTCTCAACTTGTATTGCCCCCGGGATTGGAACAGCGAAGAGTGAAGATCAATACGACTCTAAGAAGATCAGAACATGACCCCGTCATTCAACAGCTAGAAGAGAATCCTCAGTCTTGAATTTCGAAAGCCATGGCAAACACTCGGCGAGAATGTTCCCAGCCAGTCAAGCCTGGTTGGACATATCCAGCACCGATAACCATTACATCATCGCCCTGAAGGATCTAGATCAATCTTCTGGCCAAAAAGAAAGGATGCGTTCGTCCATAGCCAAACACTCCTCCGGTGGTGTGACCGAAGGTCACAAGCGCCCATGTACAGGCGACAACTTTGCAAAAGGGCGGTAAAAGGATTTAGACCAGCGATCCCGGACACTCCCTGGTTGCAAAGGGACACAGCGCCTAGCACAAAAAGCAAGTGACGTGTGTCAAATACAGATATTTTTATTATCACAAAGCTTGACTATCACGAGAAGAATCCAAATGGGTTTCCAGGTCAATCTCACGACAAGAACACCAACGAACCGTAAGCGACCACGTCAGAAAGGTCATTGACCATGTGAGCAAGAAACGGGCCGCAAGGTGGATGGCGGCGCCATGAGGGCCGGTGACCTAAATTCTATACCGTAGATCTCGATACCTAATTATGAGCACTAGAGGCGCCGGTTTGGCGCTGGCAAAATTTGTCGCTTCATAAGACGTGTACCGTGAACACATCTCATGAGGCGTTGATCTAGGCCCCTCGTGTGTTGCGTCCCATAAGTATTTTCAGTTGATTTTCTGACATGTCGCCATACAGCCCCCAAACTTACACAGCATCTGGTCATCTGCTAGCTGCTTTATGCGCTGGTGCAAATCGAACATCGGGGGATCTGCGATCGTCATACTTACAACTTTATGCGCGTGTGTCGCATCTGAAGCCAGTCACGGGTAGCGACAGACTGGAGAAGAGATGGACACCTCTTCTCCATCATAGGGATCTTGATGACGAAATCTAGAGGTGTTCATGTGAATAGAATCACCGGAGAAGAAGATTTGTTATCGCTCAGCAGATATGCAAGGCGGTTCAGAGGTAGATCTCGACTCTGGTACTTCTGGTCTCGTTCCATAAGTACAGTCACACCGCAGCAACCGGTGTATTAGCATCCGAACCGAGTACCAAAGCTTCGTCACTAAGCAGAAAGTGGCTCCCCTACTGCTATGTCCCATCACTGCATGAATAGGCAGGATAGAAAGGGTTCAATATACTGCGGTGAAACAGGGTGAATCACTCCTAAGCGCGATTGCCGACCCTTATTGTGTGGGATAAGCATGCATCCGCAAGCACCGCCTATATTAGGACCGGACTTAGATGCAGACTCCAGTCAAGCCTATGGAGTCAGGTAAGTCGAGTCAAGGGCATGAATGCATTGAAAATTGATGAAGGAACATGTCCATGTCAAGTAGGTTGGGACGTTAAGCCCTTTACCACCCGTTGAATGGGCAAGGGCTCCTGCTTTGCTACACAAGAACTACTGACTTGATCTCGAATACTACATTGATAAGTATCCACTATCCACAACTGTATGTCCACGACTTGGAAATCTTGAAGTGTTCTAGAAGATAAAGAGTCGGTATCTAGCAAGGGTGAAATAGCCCCAGTATAGCATCAACACGTCAATTACTATATTCGACTTCCAAGTGCTTCTTTCTGTAAGTTACTGGCTTGAGGTTTGAGTTGGTCTCTCTCACATTCATCTATTCTACCACCACTGCCGGACAAAATCCATGTCGGCATGTCTGCTTCCCTCCGAAGACAGTCTGAGCGACCAAACTTGAAGACGGTAGAACTATCATTCTAAATCCTCCAGACCACAATCTCTGGGGAACTATGTGTAGTACCTCAGTTCCAGCAACAGTGAAACATACCTGCACCGATTCGCCGGATTCACTCTCATTCGGGTAAACCACTGAGTAGCGCCGGCCCTCAATGAATGCAGATTTACCACTTCTGCCTGGAGACTGGAACAACATACCGGTCTTGACGTTTCATAAGTGAACGAGCTTTCCACCTACTTGTGCATTGAACGCAAAGATAGCGCTGTGTTCCAACCGGGAGCTCCACGGCCTCCTATAGGATCCATGTGTCCAGGCGTACTCTGTACGACTCGGATCTTGTTCTTTGAATGGGATCACGAGGGAAAAGAATAAAAAGAAAGGAAAAGAAAAGACCACATCAAAATGGGCCGAATGACTATGAAGGATAGTCTGGAGACACAATGAGTTAGGCTTGTTGATATCGTCTAAGAAACATTGAGCAAGGGAATGACAGGAACCAAAATAAGCGAATGCTGCGCGCCTCGAGTGCAATCCAAAGAAGACCAAGCAAGTCCACTCAGACAGGCCCCATTTCCTGGTCAGGGGGATAGACACTCCGTTTTGTACAATTTGACAGAGGGTAGTACCCGGTCCGACACTTCTCCACAGAGATATAAGGCAGGGCGTATTTTTACCTTGTAGTGAGCTTGAGGCAGAGACAAGACGGAAACTTGGAGATATCGTAAACACTCTCCTCATTGCCACTCGGGAAGGTCTATGTAAGGGCTATAATTTACATAGGAATCCAGCATGGACCATAACATTCTTATTTTATGTGTCGACGTACCAGCCTGATTCACCGATATCGTTTCAAGGGCGTTAAGTTTTATGCGAGGCTTTAGAACTCGGACTGGTCATCACCGGAGATAATGACGTTGTTGATCTGCAACATTGTTAGCATGACTCAGAATGAAATGGAGCATCGACTTTCTTGCTGGGCGTACCTTGAGAACCATGCGACAGAGCTGAGTAGCCAGCAGCAACTGCTGGCGCTTGCCAATGAGTGGATCGATGGCGAAGTGTTCACGCATGTCTTCGAGTTGAGAATAATTAGTACGTGTAGACACTTCACTGCATTGGGCATTGCATTGGGCTGATGACTTACCATTGCTGCCAGTCAGCATGCAGTCAACACCAAGACGCGAATTCTTCTCCTTGACCTGGCGAGATTTGATGGAGGCAAGTGTCTCGATGGGGCTCAGACCAGAGTTCTCAGAAAGCGCAAGAGGAACAGCATCGAGGGCGTCAGCAAAGGCACGCATAGCGTACTGTTCAATGCCAGGGCTCTGTGGGGTGAAAGACACCGTCAGCTAGGTTGGAGGGATTATAGCACAAGGGTCAATTTTTACCTTCACTGCAGCATCCTCTACCGCGATAGAGCAGGCAATTTCGGCAGCACCACCGCCGTAAACGATGCGGTTGTCGCGGACCAAGTTCCGAACCACGCAAATGGCATCGTGCAATGACCGCTTGGCTTCATCAATGATCTATGGGGTGTCAGTCACACGGATCTAAATTTCATACCACAGTGACAGATCGTACCATCTTGTTGCTACCACGGATGAAGACAGTGACAGCTCGGCTGTTGGCACACTCCTCAATGACCAGCATCTTCTCTCTCGTAGTACCGAAGGTCATTTCGCGAACACGTCCAGCACTTCCCAACTTGTCGGCAGACAAGTCCTCGAAGCGAGGGACAATACGGCCATTCGTGGCGATTGCGATAAGTTCAATCTCAGGACCGCCGACCCACCGAACAGCTGGGAGCTTGTTTTGGAGAAGCAGGTGGTTAGCCTCGTCATCGAAACCCCACTGACAAATGACCAGGTTGGCGCCAGAGTCCTTGAGCTGCTGGATCATTTCAGCGAACTTCTCCTGCTCGTAGTCTTGGAGCTTTTTGAATTCATCAACCGATGTGATGTCAAGCTTGTGCTTGGTCTTGGGCTTCGGAGGCTCGAAGGGACAGGTCAGAATTGCGATTTTGGCGTCCTGAACCTCATCGGGCATCTGAGGATGAGAGAAATCTTTGTCGACGATGACACCTTTGACAAGAAGAGAGTCCTCGAGAGCGCCGCCAACTTTACCATCCACCTTGATGAGTTCGAAATCAACATCCTTGCGCTCGAGGTCGGCCACGGACAGCACAGCGTCAATGGCAATCTGGGCAAACTGATCATGAGACTTGGAAACACTGAAAGACAACGTTAGCAAATCGTTGTTGGCCAGAAGGAACAGGATTTACGACCATACATCTTGCTGCCCAAACTCGTCTTGGCAACCTTGAGCAGGTTGGTGGTATCCTCGCGGGAGAAGGGAAGTTCGTCACTGATCTTGTCAAGCTCTGCAATAGCGATTTCGCAGGCCTGGTCGTAACCATCCGCAATGCGGATAGGGTGAATGCCCTTATCAATTAGGTCCGCGGCTTGCTCCAACATGGCAGCAGCCAGAACCACGACACCCGTCGTTCCGTCACCAATTTCCTCATCTTGTGACTTTGACAGCTCAACCAGTAGTTTTGCCACGTTGTTGGTGATTTCCATCTGCGATCGAACGACCTGTCAGTGTTTTCCCCTTTCGATATAAGGAAAAGGGGTTGAGTCGAACCTGGCCGAGGATTGTAGCGCCGTCGTTTGTGACCGTGATATCGCCGTCGGGGGAGATGAGAATCTTGTCCAAGCCACGAGGGCCCTGAGAAGAGAATTCAGTAATTGTCCATCTCCTATTCCGTGGGATAGCGTACCAGAGAAGTCTTGACAATGTTGGCCACCGTTTTGGCGGCGACAATGTGCGCCTTCACAGCCTCTGTACCATGTTGCCTCTTCTTCTTTCCCTGGCTGTTCAAAAACAACTTTCAGTCAGCCTCTCCCAATCCTTATCCCATCATTGCCTATGACCCCAAGTATTGGTAATTCGATCATGTCGGTGAACGTACTCGCGAACGACAATAAACGGACGGCCATTCTCATCCTTCAACACCGAAGCTAACCCAGGAATTCATTCAGTAATGAGCCATGATAGAACCGTAGCCGAAAACCGCATACCGTTAGAAAGATCAAGTTCTAATATTGTTCAAAACTGTCAGTTGGTGAACATTCTTGATGGAAGTTGATTGAGGGGCATTCGGGAGATCGGTGGGCTGTACGTACGCATCGCCATGTTGACGGTAGACTTCCCCTTGGTCAAATTACCAACAAATAGTTGACAAAGGACAAAACCAATAAATATCAATTGCGAGAAAAGACAGCACGGTCTCGTTTCCTCACAAGCGGCGATGTAGAGGGGGGGTTTCGAAGCTCCGGGGTTCACAGCAAATTAAATTCTGGGCCCGAAAGCGGTATAGCGTTGATCATTCCGCTTTTCCAGCAGCTCCTCGCTCCTCCCACGCGCGCGCCTTTGACAGGTCACTCCCGCGATTCCAGCTCGCGACACAAGATTCCCTCACCCAACTTGTGGTGTCGCGAAGTTTCCTATCACGTCCACCCCTATTCAATTGCATCCACTTGAGGCAGCGTCGCCTCTTCACGTCACGCTGTTCTCCAAACTACTTAATCTTGCCTCACCTTTTCGATCTAACATGCCCCGTCAGTAATTGCGCCCACATGCTGTTCTCTTGGGCGGTGACCTGGACGCCGAGATTGACTTCTCTTTACAGCTCCCATTGAGGATATCTCCGACGAGGAATCCGGCGACATCCCCTTTGATGATAAAAATGGCGCGAAAGAGGATGTGAAGACGAAGGATGACGCCGAAGACGACGGAGACGAGGAGGAAGAAGATGAAGAGGATGTGTGAGTATTGGGTATGCTCCAGACACCATCGGATGCAGTCGGTCTGACCACATGCAGCTTCGTGGTCGAGAAAATTCTTGATCACGCGTGGATGGACGACGTGAGTCTGTTTACATCGGCTCTCTCAGTCTGTTTTGCGCATACACTAACATTGCAATAGGGCTCATTCAAGCTCCACGTGAAGTGGAAAGGCTGGGATAAACCTGAAGACCTGACTTGGGAACCTGAATCGTCGTTGAAGTGCGTCCACTCTAAAGCCCACCACACTTGTAGTCACAATAGTCGCCGGGACTCCGCTAACAACTCAACTCAGGTCGGGCGCTAAGCAAATTCTGGACGCTTACTACAAAAAGATCGGTGGGCGCCCTCGAAAGAACGCCGCGAAGCCCGCGCCCAAGGCTGGACCCGGCCGCAAGCGCAAGTCTATGAACGACGTCAAGGAATCCTCGACTTCCGTTCAGCCTGCCGAGTCCAAGCGACTCAGACAAAAGTCATCAGCTCCTGCAGCAGAGGAGTCCGCCCCAGAGCCAGCTTCCGAGGAGGAAGAGCATGATTTCTCCTGGACTCCCAAGGGTAAAGATTGGGGTAGCCAGCTTGAGCGAGTCGACACTATTATCAGAGATCAGGAGACCAAGTCACTGTATGCGTTCTTGCTCTGGAAGAACGGACGACGCTCCCGCGTTGAATTGGAAACTTGCTATGACAAGTGTCCCCGTCAAGTAAGAAGAAACCAATCTTTTTATGGCTTAAGCCTATTCCCGCAGATGATTCTAACTTTTTTCTCTGTCCAAGATGCTTGAGTTCTACGAAAACCATCTGTAAGTTCACTGCATGATGATTGTTTCTGCTGTGTGCAACCTAACAATGCTAACTCCTCGTCCAGTGTGTTCAAAGAGACGTAGATGCGTCGTTTAACATGGGATTCGTAATGGCCTTGATTGTCAGACTATGGACAGTGACTTCGAAGGAGATCCAGAGAACATTTCTTCGCAACAGAGCTCGGTGTATTCGGCGTCTCTTCTTTTACCAATTTCAGAGCCACGCTTCGCAGTGTATCATAGGCATATCAATTCAAAATTGTTGTATGTCCATTACGGTAAAATGATCGTGCAATTGTTGATTCACTACCGTCGCAATCGGTCATAACTGTCACGAAACTTCATTTGTTGATGGCTGGCACCTACGCTTGATCCATCGCCCACGAGCAAAGATACTTGACAATATTGAGTATTGTAGGTATCTTGATCTTAGAATATCGTTCTAATCGACGAGGCCTCTTTCTCTTGCCATCTCAAGGTACTCCCAACGTGCCTTGAAAAGTCTGTCGCCATGTTTCATGACAACACGCTCAACGTCGTGGGCATCGCGACTCTGGAGGCATCGATCATCTTCCTCAGTCCACACACCTCGCATGTTCTGCGGGACAGGGTTTCCATCGACCAAGATTTGAAGTAATTTTTTCGCCGGTCCGGGTTCCATGCTGGTGTAGCGCAGCGCATTCAAAACGGTTGGGCCGTCTACACCCTTTGCCACCTGTGCGTTCACCCAACTACGGAGATCGGGATACTCTTCAGGGTCGCTGTCATCATCAGCATCTTCCGATCCACTGTTGTCAGATCCAGAATCAGAACTGGTTGGAAAGAATGGTAGATGTTGGAACAGAGGGTCTGCATGCTCTTCAACTTGGTCTTCCGCTGAACGCTTCGAACTTTGGTCTAACGTTGGGACATTCTCGAGAGGTAAAGTTTCCTGGACCCCGTTGGGTGGCTGAGCACCTTCAGTGTGCACCTCTTCATTAGAAGCGGTTGTCGCCAGTTCCTTAGCCTCCAGGGGAGGGTGAGCGGGAGGCGACTGCACGGCAACTGCAGAGCTCAGTGTTGCTTTGTCGGCCCCTTTCCTCGCCTTCTTTGCAGCCACGGAAGGTTCGGGTGATGAGGTCAAGGGCGGCTCTCGTTTTCTCGCCGAGACTTCTGGTTTTGTTGGAGGTTTTGAGCCTGATTGGTTATTTACTGGCCTTGACGCAGATTTCCCAAGCTCTTTCGAAGTCGCAGCAGCAGGACTTCTACCGGTAGCGAGCGACCCTGCTTGGGGGCGCTGGGGTGCTGTCCCCGGTTTCTTACAACCGGGAACTGCTTCGGGGCCCCCGTACACAAGATCGGGCCTGGGTTCACCGCCACCTGGACGGGGCTTCCCCCGAAGGGTCTTCAGATATCTGCTGCGCCAAGATTGCCATGTATGATGTGGGAACTTAAGAGGTCATTAAGTCAATTTCAATCAAGCAACAAGAGGCCCACGCAATCGTTGGGAGGCAATACTCACTCGCTCAGCCAGGAGCTTGTAGATGGAAGTTCCATGTGTTGGTGCGCCTGGGGTCTGTTCTAGAGGATAGAGCCAATCGAAGACAATCCGGTCATCCTCCAGGCTGTAACTTCTCTTCGTGCTCTTGGTGGGAATGTTGGAAGCGCCGAGTGGTCGAGCTGGAGATGGACCAACTTTGTGAAGCTCAGGATCTTCCAGCTTACCGTTACGAACGGATCTCTCCACGAATTGATACGAAAGTCTGCAGAACAAATCAGTCCCCAGCCCTCATTTTCAAAGGAATTTGGTCGACATACGCATTGGCAGGGTGGGTTTGCGATTTCTTTAGATGATCCACGAGTATTGTGTCCGCGTCCTTTTCTAGTAAGACGACCGTACCTCCATTTTGCTGTACATACGTTAACGTCGGGAATCCAGTAACGCATCCCAGTTCTAACTGACCTCGATCGTGACCCTCAGCTGGCTTCGTTGTGGAACAGCATGAGACAAGAAGAATCTGGCCCCACCAAATAAGTTCGGCATACTACATGCAACTTCACAACGCCGAAATTATCGGGAAGCTTTGATTATCTCTCACTAGTCGCGATACACGTGGTCGAGCACACAGTGGTCTTTGTTACGCGTGATCACGTGTCCCAGTGGCCGGGCTGCTGATGTTTCACGGCGACAGGGAATTTGGGAATTGTAACCGTCAGAAAAACTTATTCCGTGGACAAAGTCCTTGTGGCCTGCTGTAGAACGAGTGTCAGGAGAGCTGTGGCATTAAAGATCTTTGGCAGATGAGGTGTATCACGACAAGACCAATTTGCAGAGGGCCCTAGAGACAGCGAAAGAAGCAACATCACGTGATTGACTATAATGGCAAACGACCGGCACAGTGGCCGACGGCATTACCATCACCTCCAATGTGCGGTTGTATAATCCGCGGCCGGGAGAAGACCATCATGGAATCTTTTCCTCGCTGACATATACTTCAAGCCTCGATACAATTAGTCATCCAGCCATCTTCGCTCAATCTGGGAAGATGGGCTTATTCCGGACGGCAGGTCTTGTCGTCCTAGGAATATCGGCATTCGTGTTCGTGGCACTTTTTGGTCGCTTGCCCGTATTCAGGTAAAGTCATCGTGGAGAACCTCCCCTGGAAGTAGCTAATATAATCAAGGAAAACACCGATTGCTTACTTCCATCGGCTACTATGGGTGCATCTACCAGGTGGTATTGCTTGGATTGACTCGCACTTGTTCGGGGGTCGGATAGTGCACGCGTGGAACCGCTCGGGCAGTTACATACTCCACGAGAATCACCCTCTGGTCCTCGTAAGAACTATCCCCAAAAATGACACCTCAAACATGATTCTAAGTCATTCCAGGTGTTTTTCATTGGTCTGCTCGGCATCGGAGAATGTGCTTTTGTACCAGTGGCATGGCCTCGGATTTCCGGTGTGCACCGCTTCCTGGTGGTAGTGTTGATCATAATGCCCTATGTCCTGATTTATAAGTGCGTCACGACAAAATCATACATTGACTCCGACAACCATGCGCAAGAAATGAAGAGGTATCCATACGACGGAGTACTATTTCACTCGGGTCATGTTTGCTCGACCTGCAAACATTTCAAGCCTGCCCGCAGCAAACATTGCAGTTTTTGCCATGCTTGTATCTCACGACACGACCACCATTGCGTGTGGCTGATGAATTGCGTTGGCGCCAAAAACTACAAGTACTTTCTCTCGCTTCTTCTGGCATTGTCTGTACTCCTCATCTACGGCACGTCACTGGGCCATTCCCTTCTCTTACAAACCATGCACAAAATCATACCTCCGAATGTACAGGAAGCTATGAGGAGTTGGTCTATGTATTTTCACGTCTGGGGCATTGTGGTCACGAGGGACCCTAGGATTGGCACTGTCACCTTGTTGATGGTAATGACGGCGCCTCTTGCCATCGGCTTCTTGGTCTATCATACATACTTGATCTGGGCAGGCATGACGACAAACGAGAGTGCCAAATGGGCTGATTGGAAAGACGATGTCTTGGATGGCTTCGTCTTCGGAACAGATCGAACTCAGATTGAGGGCGCACCCTCCCAGGTCGACTATGGTAACAAGCCATGGCCGGTGCAAAGTAACCAGATCTTGGTGACGGATGATCACCCGCCGCTAGAAGGCTTTGTCTTTGAGGAGGGCGGCAACAGCATCTTCTATCCACAAGAAGCGACATCGGGGTCGATTGACTTGCGTTGGACCATGCTTCGACATGTGAAGGACCTCGACAATATTTACGATCTAGGATTCAAGCGCAATCTTGCGGATGCTCTGGGAATGTCTATCCGATAGTACGAGGCCCTGATGCGACGAAGGTTCTACAATAAGTTAGCTGATTCTGAATGAATCTAACGCGAGATACTCTGAAGGTCTCATTCCAACGGACAGAAGGGGCCTCTTGTCCGCATTGTCCACCGATGGATCCCAACGAATCTCTTAGCAAGTAGCCGAAACCAGCCGAAGACAAAAGCTTGAGACATGTCAAGTGACTGCCAAAAAAGTCTATTGAAGTTTTCAAAACCCCTGCAGCTGCGCATCCTGGTGGGCTTTGGAAGGACATCATATTCCAACTCCCGATAGCACGTGAACCCGCTGGTGTAGGCCGACAACGGTCGGAATTCATTGGTTGAAGGTACATCTGGGGTGAAGGGCGGTAGTGTGGGCGGTAAGTCTAATTGTCGACAATTCTTCTTTTTCGGCAGCAATACTTTCCTCGACTGATCAATCCATCCCGCTTCGATTTGACAATTCCAGCAGCCCCCGCTCTATATCTGAGGCGACTTGCCGCGCAAGATGGCGGACAATAAGCCGTCATGCACTCCGCCGGAGCTGATGTTGAAAGTCATCCTAGCTGGGACACTTAGCCACTATGAGACGCGGGGCATGATTGACGATAAGCGATTAGAGCATATGCTCGCTGCTGGAAAGCAAATTTTGTATAAGACGCATCAAGAAAGTGAAGTTCGGTATGGCAGACATGAACTCAGTGTACTTTCCATGAAGTGGAGCTAATGAAATCATTTTAAAGACACAATCTTGGCATGTCTCCAGATATTTGGGCAGGACTTACAGATGTGCTCACCAAAGCAATTCCGGTTCTCGAATCGCAGTCCTTTGCATGGAAAAGTCCCCGGGCCGCACTCGAACACTCTTCGTCCAATCTGATTGCCTACAATTATTTCTCGCTAGTGAAAGATATTGAAAGGCTCAACGACTTGTGTACCATCGCTCGTAACCTTCTTGCGACCACCAAGAAAGCCCAGAACCTCGCCGCTGAAAAAGGATTTGACCAGCGAGTTCTTGCTCTCATAGATACCTGTGTGCGCGTTACGGCGAGAGGGTTTGACGGCGAAACGAATGCTCGCAATGAAGAGCGCTGGCAGAAAGTCGTTAACCTCTACAAGCGACTTCTCATAACATGTCTCCAGTACCTCCATAATTTCATTATGCATAATGAGCATCGAAAAATGGTCCTGTGGCTCGATCTATTCGGTTACCATTCCACCGCGGACACGAATATAATCCAGCCAAAGGAAGCTCTGGATTCCACGGCTCGGACTGAAGGGGTTGCTCCGATCGTGAAGATCGGAGAGCGGGTCATCAATCCTCCCATCCGAGCGCTCTATGACCAGACTGCGGAAGACCTGCTTCTGGAGACCATCGCCAAGTTTCCGCGTGAGCCGTCAACGATCAAAGAGGAGGCCGCGATGCTTCTGCTTGCGAACATCAAAGACCACATGGAGAAGATTCTTGGACGTGACTTGACCGATATCCAAGAAATGGGTCGTGATCCTGAACAGGTTAAATACATCCGAGCTGCTTTAACTTCGATTCTGGGCGCCAAGGTTGACGGTTGGGCGGATTTACAGGAGAGGGCACGCGAATTGCCTCCTGCTTTGCCAGAGGACGATGAACATGAAACAATGAAGAAGAAAACGATCTTGACAATCGATCGGAGCTTGACTGCGGGCTTCCCCCGGCTGTGCTGGGCGGATCTACCTGAGGTCAACGATTATTCCGTGGACGCAACGGTCACCGAGGACGACACGAGCTTACCTCGATCGTCGCAATCTGCCGCCGAGACACTGCAGGAAGCCAAAGACGAATTGATGGCCCGGTTACAGGAAGCCTCTCAAATTGGCGACGATGGTGCCGACTATGATCGCGGGGATGCCGGGACAGTGGGCGAAGACGACGTTCATAGCTTGGAAGGCCATGCGGATGGGAGTGTGGACGAGGACGAGGAAGAAGAGGATGATATTGACCGTGGCGAGGATGGTGGAGATGTGGATGATGATGAAGACGACGATGATTATCGCGGACGCCCCGGTGATCAACAACGTGGCCTATTGACAGACATCCCTCTTGTCTTAGGGCCAGCCGAGATCGAAGCCTTACCTATGATCGTGCAAGCTGGTATTGTTGATAGCTTTGGGCTCAAGGGTGGAGAGAGGAACGGATCACGAAATATGCAGGCTCTTCGCTGTCACATCCTACTGACTCAGGAAACCGGTCGAAATCTGCTGCGTGAACTACTGATCTTCATCGCTGCTTGGGATCTGCCGGACGACGAACTTTACTTCAAGATGATGGTCCAAATCATGGAAGCCGTTCTGCGAAACGGGCTCATGTCACACGCCTACTCTGACTTTGGTCAGCCGAAAGACATAATCTCGCCAGCACAGGCCGTGGTCATCAAGATCCTGACTCATATCTTCCGCGCGAAATACTCGCCAGCTTCGGTGACGGGCTCAACACAGGGCAGCGTCCCGAGGATGTCATCGCCCTTGAGCCGTGTGGATGTTTTGACAGTCAGATACATCTTCACCATCTTCCGTGGAAACATCATCCCGGAGACCTGTGCTCTGATTTACCTTCAAGGCCAGATTCGGGCTGACCGTGCTCTGCCAGAAGATTTCCCTCTTAATTTGTGGGACATGGAACGGGTTTACGAGGGCGTGTATCAATTCCTTGAATTCTTTGCGGTGTTGACTGAGAACAATGACTGGAAGAATCTGCTGGTCAAGTGGGAAATTGTCTACGACCTCGTCACCCTCATCAAGGAGTTGGAGGCCAGCATTCCCAAAGGCCAGTTGAGCGCCCTCTCCTTCGGCTCGGTGCCTCCTCCACCTCCTCCTCCAGGACGCAGTGCTTCTCCCAATCACTACACGAATTCCAAGCCTGCATCCCCAACGCCCGTCGCCGTCGAGCGTCCCTACGATCCAAGTGACCCAGCAGACCCACTTGACAGCCATGCCGGCAG
Organism: Penicillium ucsense; assembly: GCA_014839625.1. NCBI lineage: Eukaryota > Fungi > Ascomycota > Eurotiomycetes > Eurotiales > Aspergillaceae > Penicillium > Penicillium ucsense. The sequence continues at coordinate 437,349 of WIWV01000004.1, forward strand.
CGTTGACTCGCGACCCGAGTCACCTCCGATCACCGAGGATCCTTCCGAGTTTGAATGGCGCAATCTCAAGAAGCTTGTTGTGCTGGTGCTTTCATCCCTGGTATGGAAGTCCCCCGAAGTGCAGGAGCAGATTCGTCGCTACGGTGGCGTTGAGGCGATTCTAATGTGCACCTCTTTCGACTCCAACAACCCTTATATCAAGGAACACGCTGTAATGTGTTTGAAGTTCCTGCTCGAAGGTAATCGTGAGAACCAACGGTTAGTTGAAGAACTCGAGGCCCGCGAAGTGGTCAGGGATGACGGTGGCGTATTGGAACGCAGTGGGTACGAAGCCATGATCGACCAGGCCGGCAAGCTGGCCATTCGCCCCAAGGGTGCATCGGAAGAATCCTCATCGTGAGGCTCTCAAAGCACATACCCTGGCCATGTGCTACCCTGTTTGCCCCATTCGCGTTTCTCATTAGAAAGGGCGTAGACTTGTACAGTAGTCTTTTGTACAGCAGTCTTTTGGACAAACGCAAATGTACCGATATGGACCATCACGCCCCTCCAGCTATGCGTAGACGAACCTCCCGTGCAGGTGGAGTCGTCGGAGTGGTCTTCAAAATGGGTATCTTCATGAACTAAATCATAGCGAAACTCGTTTCTACAACGAGATTGCGCCGAGGTCTCTCCTCTAAAAAAAAAATAGATGACTCTAATGCAACTGATCTCCCGCCCACTGCTTGATCAGCGGTACCACGTACTGTGCGGTACAATCAACCACATTTCCTGCCACCCTCCTAACACGACTTAACCATACATGCCATCCCACTCCTCCTCGTCATCCTCTTCAACCAGCTTCTTCCGCTCGGCGTCCTTGTCGCGCAGCTGCTTGGCAAAATCGGTCCGGTCAAGCGGACAGGTGCCCCGCAGGCGAAGCCACGGGCGCACGCATTCGAGATCGAACAGATGTGTAGGGTGGCATGGCAGTCGCACGACAAGCGGGTATTCATCCTCCAAGAAGGGATTGTTGCAGATGGGACAGACCTGGGACTTGTCCAGGGATGACTTGGGCACACGGTCGAGCACTGTCGCCATGACGGGGGCGCTTTTGTCAGCAGCTGTTCGTTCCCCCTCTCCCCCCCCCCCATCCCAGCTCTCATCGCTCCACTGCCTTGGTCATGGAAACTGCAAGGAACAAAGGTACATTTGTTGAAGTATAAGTGGTTAGGTAGGTGAACTTACTATCGCAGAATTCCTCACTGACCCCCTCTACTTCCCTCGGAGGCGTGTCCGCCTCACTGAGCAGAGTCTGAATCATCTGGGTCAAAAGCTCATCGCCATTTGACCCGTCGCCAGACTGTGCAGCCGTCGTGGAGGCATCCCGGCGCATGACCTCGAACGCTTCTGCCAGTGAGTAGAAGGCGGCGCTCACGTCGCCCGGTACAGGGACGGCATGAGGTCTGTGATCCGGGCCGGGTGTGATTTCGGAGAGCGTTGCGAAGAACGTGGAGAGATCGGGACGGCGGCGACGGGGACCGTCATTGGCGAATGCCGGATCGGTGGTGTCGTGTTCGGCTGGAAGAGGGGAAAGGTGGAATTGGGTCAGTAGATTGACTTGACTGATGGAGGCGGCGATTGCTTACTTTCGTAAGTCGCCATGGCGCAACAATGACAGAGCTGACGTTTCCGGCCGAGGTATAGATTGACTCGAGGCTGATGGAGGGGTTTGGTTGTGGAAGAGTGTGAGCCACACTCTGGTCAGATGGGTGGCCCGAGTGAGTGGTATGTGGTGCCGATCTGGATGGACTCAAAAAGTATAGTGTATTGAAGGTAGCTGTATTGATGTGGTGAAGAAGTTCGAGAGATGTGAACTCGCAGGGCGAGTCGAGGATGAAAGAAGTTGATGATGACCCCAACCAGGTAATGATGGTCTGGAGGCAGCAGAGTGATCGCGCGGCACGGCGGGAGAGCTTTCAGTCCTCGCTGCTGATTGGGCCGCACGCCGCGATTCCGAGAAGCTTCCTTGAAGAGCTGCCGGCAGGACTTCAACTACAGATTTACATGGACCGGGTCCAACGCCCGACTTGCATGTCTCCGATCAGTCTATCGGGACTTATTTTCTGGCCTAGATCTCTCTACCGATGCAGGATATTGTTCAATGCTAGCGCACGTGTTTCTCAATTTCTCAACGGTGACAGTTGAGGTTCCGGGCTCATGCTTGCTGTGCAATTACGTACAGTGCGTCGGTAGGTGGTAATACCTACCTAGGCTTGGCGGTGTTAGGGAGAGCCTCCGCCACGGAGGAATATACAACCCAGCTGAGGTGAAAGTGGAAGATTCCATTATGTATATTCCGACGATTTTTCCGTGTGACTTTCGTCAGAGATAGTATGGACTTGGCGACAGCAGACCCCTATAGACTATAGGTGAAACCTGGGCACATGTCGAGCATACTGTGAAATAGAGAGCATTTCAAGCAACGGTTCCCCATCGCCTGATTCATAGCTCATGCTGCACTTGGTATCCTATTTGGACTCCACTAATCAATTGACTAATGTAGTATCAGTAGACGGGCAATCGCTGGGATCCCCAGCTGCGGCCCGAACCACGTTAGTCCCGAGGGAGGTGAGATCGAGGGTGCTTAGGTAAGTTTTGTTCCGCGTCACTGAGGAGTCCCGTCGTTCAGCGGCTGCCCCAAAGACCTAACGCCGTCGATGCGCTCTAAAGACCGATCAAACAAGTCTCACCTCTCTCCCTCTCAGCCATAGCGGAGCTTGCGTGATGTCTTGTATCTCGTAAGCATGGCTGAGCTGACTTTTACCTTGATGCGTTTGAAATGCCAGTGGGGCCGCAAAGACGAGTGCCCATCTGTGGTCGATGATAGCTTTCAGCTGCTCGGTCTTTGGAACCCAGAGTGTACCCGAGGAGCATCGTCTGTGGAGAAGACTCCGACGGCATTAACACTGTAAGACCCGATAGTAATATCGAGCATAGCAGGCGAGATGATCAGGGGAATATAAAATTCATGGACTCTGCTGCCCTAATGACATAAATATCACAATCAGTCTTTGACAAAACTTCATCAGGCATCTATCTTATCTGATCCATACTTCTTTACCGAATCCAGTCTCAGAACCGTGTCTTCTGATCCCAATATCATCATGACTGTCGACAAGACCTCACCCAAAAAGCCCACCGTTCGTCGTGCTAATTTGCCGGACCATGCCTTGATCGGAGATGCCGCAAAGCTACCCATCAATGCCACGCAGCCTGTCATCTCGATGAGTCCGCTTGTGCTGCCGGCCCCAGATCGCATCATGGACTTGCACCTTCGTGTATCCGCACCTGTCACAGGAGAGAATCTGCCGCTCATCCTCCTTTCCCACGGCCAAGGCCCGTCGAATAACCTTTCCTCACTGAATGGATACGCCCCGATCGCCAACTTCTGGGCCTCACATGGCTTCGTCGTCATTCAGCCCACGCATCTAGGTTCTCGATCTCTCAACCTCACCATCCAAGACGACCCAGAAGCTCCTTGGTTCTTGGAAAGCCGTGTGGCGGACTGCAAGCTCATCCTCGACGAGCTGAACCAAATTGAGACACTCTTCCCAAACATCAAAGGCCGTCTGGATCGTGAACGTATTGCTGTTGTTGGCCACTCAGGTGGCGGCCATACAGCAAGCCGACTTCTCGGTGCACGAGGAACCAATCCTTCCCTCAAGTCCTTTGAAACTGCCCGGGAGCCTCGTATCAAAGCCGGTGTGCTTCTTGCAAGCCCCGGGGACGGAAGAAATGGAGACGGCATGGGCCCTGCTGCCCTAAACACCGAATTGATATACCATAGTCATGCCGATATGTCGGCCCCTGCTATGGTAGTGATTGGGGACCAGGATGGGTTTCCATTCTTGACAACTCGTGGCGCTGAGTACCATGCAGACGCGTATCACCATAGTCCAGGGCCCAAGTCGCTCCTCACGGTGAAAGATGGAAAGCACGGGTTGGGAGGTGTATCCGGTTACGACGTCGCGGAGGCCACTGACGATGAAAGTCCCGAGCGGCTCGCCATGGTCCAACGAATGACTTGGGCTTATTTGCGCACTGCTCTTTATCCGGATGATCAAGCCTGGTCCGAGGCGCGCGCTGCCTTGAAGGCGCTTCCGCATCTGGGGGCGGTTGAGGACAGGGTCTGAGCGAAAGAGATGATCACGTTTTTGGCAGCCAGCATTGATGTCGACCGGATTAGGCACATGTATCAGTTGTATCGAGTCGAGCGGAGACTGTATTAATCTGAGATAGAAGAAACATCGCAATGTACTGGATATCTTCGTGTTTGGCGCAGATTGTCGCATGAAACGTGGAGTGGGTCGGCGATTCCGGCTTTTGAGGGCATGGAGCGTTGAACGTAGGTCCATAGACTAGCGCACCTCCAGATGATCAGATGTGGAGGTGGGTGATGAAGCTCTCCGAGACTCAAAGATTCGACGACCATGACACTCGAAATTCCTCAAGATAGCGACAGTGGCTGAGCGAGATCATACCATTCCAGTAGGCCACGCAGGCCGAATTTGTTACTCTGCGCAGCCAGCAACTTACTGTTGAGAAGGCTGTCGTGGAGGTAGCCTGTTCCATACCATGTCACACGGCCTCTGTGCTGTGGCAAGGGTATCAATGCATTAGTGTCAATCACATTGTGTTCTACCATTGGATCGAAGCGCCTCTCCGCACGATCGAGCCCCGAACTGGAGACCTGGTCAATCTCAAAAACACCTTGATAGATACGCGAAAGACGGCAGATTGTTCGTTCTTCGAGGGCAACCAGACACATTCCACAGAAACGAAGAACGACGACGTCCTCTGAGAAGCGAACTGTTCTTTCTCGTCTCTTTGTTAGAGGTGCCGGTACCTTCCCTCTGGGGTAGCCGCCAAAGGCCTGCTAGCGCAGCATCATGTCGCTAGCCCCTCCTTTTGCAAAGTGCACCATCTGCTTGCATCGTTGGGCTGAAAGGCGGCAGGCATATTGCGGATCAACGAAAACAGGTATGCCTGTCCCAGTCATTCTCCTCTTGGTCTAGCGTGCGTCGGTGGTGACTGAAAATGGAGACTAGTAAGTGGTTGTCACTATTTGATCATCATCAGAGCCGAGCCAGGACTCACTTCCATTGATTTCCATTTTCTCATGAAAAGAGCTCAACTCAAAAAAAAAAGCTTCTTTCTGATTGATTAGTATCAGATCGATTGAGCTACTTTTGCAAAATGAAGTTTAGCTCTGGGGACTCCAAATTCAATCCGTCATCATTCCCTGACAAGTCTATTCCTGCGTGGCCCTGGAAGCGCAGAGACCTGCTTCAGGACAATGTCTCTATTCTCTCCTTCTCATCCGCTCATGAGAAGAATCCTCCACCGGCACCTTCAGACAGTGACCAGACAGTACCTTCTACACTTGATATCCGAGAGCGTGAAGGTTGCACTACCGACGCCGGGCAATCAAAGCAGGCAAATGAGAGAGTCGAACCACCCATCTCGTTTCCGGACATAGCGAAGACAACTCAGACTCGACGGAAAGCATTACCGATACATCGCATTACTCCATCTAGTTCTTCAACGTCACAACCTCTTTCCGGACTTGGCGCACAGCGATCAGGAAACCCCATACGTTTCGGGGACGTGGAAAATGGTCAAATTTGGGGGTCACAGCCAAGTCTACCTGACTTGAGTGAGGAGCCCACTACAGCTGCCAGCAAAACAAACAAGTTCAAACCGAGTCAAGGAACACTCTTTGGGAGCTCCCATATATCTTTCGGGGCCAACGAGGACTGCCCCAAACGAGATCAAGGGCTGCCCTTTCAATTCGAGAAGCTGCAAGTATATGGTGAGATGACCGAAGCTCCTAAGAAGCTGACGGTTTCTGACCCGGGACACACATTCCTACCCAAGGAGAATGGTGGACCTCTGGCTAATCCAGCAAATGCAGGTTCTGCGACCCATGAGTCCAAACAGAGCCAAGCCGATCATGACGAGGAAGAGCAAGAAATTCGTGACGATGAATCTGAAGCCTCTGCATTGGCAATCCAAGTGAAGCCCGAAGACTATGAGAGCAACGAAGAGGCTCTTGACCCAATTGACGATCCCAAACTTCAAAAGCAATTGAAGCTGGTTATCGATCAACTCAGAAAGCTTTGTCGGAGAATGCAGAGCTGTCAACTGTCGCAAGACTCCGATAGCAAGCTTTCTAGAATATGCCAAGAGACTCAAAAACTCAGCCTGTTCGAGGACCGGGAAGAACGTATCGTCGGGTTCATCGGCGAGACCGGAGCGGGCCAGTCCTAAGTATACAATACGACGAGGCCAAGATCAACTAAGCTTACTGTGTTGTAGGCAAAAGCTCTGTTATAAACTCAATATTGGACCAGAAAGGACTGGCACGCTCGGTATGAGTTGCATCATCCATACATTGACCGATGACCAGAAATACTAACAACCTGCAACCAGAGTGGTGCTGGATCAGCATGCACTTCCGTGCCAATGGAGTACCGATATATCGACGACAGCCACCCACGCTCCTACACGATTGAAGCCGAATTCATGAGCGAAACGGAAGTTTTAGACTTGATCGATGAGCTTCTGCGCAGCATCTGGCGAGTTTGCGGTAAGCCCGAACGGAGCTTGATCGGAGATGAAAATTGGGAGCAATACGAAGCAATTGGAAAGAAATCACATGAGACCCTGGAGGCAATCTTTCAAGGCCGGGAAGATTTGACTCGAATATCTCTCTCAACCAGGCAAAGAGAATGAGATACTGAGCGCCTTCAAAGAAGAAGCTTTGCGGACACTATCGTCTCGGCTGACAGGCTCTGATTCGTCACAATTCCTTTTCGTCGCAGATGACTTAGAGGATTGCAAAGAACAGCTCGATTTTCTTACAAGTGGCCCAGAAGACAGCAAAAGACCTGCTTTATGGCCTTTCATCAAGTTGATTCGGTACGTTGAGTAGATGAACGCTAGTGTGAATGAAGTCAGCCTCTAAACTGCAGCTAGTGTCTACATCAATCTTCCGATTCTCAAGCATGGACTAGTGCTTGCGGATCTTCCAGGTAACATGACCTTCCCCTGCCTGTCATGAGCATATTGTGATGCTGAAGTCTCCCAGGGTTGCGAGACACGAATCATGCCAGAGTACGCGCGACGGAGAAATACCTCGCGGCGAAGTGTGATGAAGTGTTCATCGTTGCAAACATATCCAGATCCGTCTCGAATGAGTCGATCTACGAGATTATGAATAAGTGTGGAAAGATGAAACGCATCAGGATTGTTTGTACAAGAGCAGACGTGAGTATGCTATAGATTGCTCGGAGATTGTCTTGGTACTCAATGTCCCACAAATAGGAAATATCACCGGAAGAATCTGCGCGAGGCACCACCCCATTTGCCAAGCAGGTCAAAAAAATGAATGCAGAGATCAAGCAACTGGAGGTCAAAGTCGCCCGGGCGGCCCGCGAACGACAGAAAGCCCAGGGTGATGAGAGAGCAAAACTCGCACTTATTGAAGCGATGATAGAGTAAGAGAACATCTTGTGGGCAGGCTTTGAAAAAGGTAAACTGACTAGTTCGCTCTACAGAGATGAGGTGCACCAGCGTCGCTATGAGTGCGTGCATATCATTGTCCTAACAGGGGGGCTTGTACCAATGGCAGATAATAGACGTCTGGCATCCCTGATGAAGGAGCGAAATGAGTCCGTGACTAGGGATCTCATCAAGGCCATTGAAAAAAGAGAGAATGACCGAGACCAGGCAGTCATTGTGTTTTGTCTTGGCAATGAAATCTACTCAAGCCCTCCCACCCGATTAACTAATGATCACAGGGTATTGAGCGGAGTGAAGGAACTGCAGGTATACTGTCGTTCAGTGCCTGCGGAGGCGAGAATGTTGTCTGCAGCGGCATACATCAAGAATGAGGTGCCGGCACTTGTGCGCTCTATTCAGCACTGGTGCCTTGCAGGCCGGTATTCGAAGCCGTCCGCGGGGGACGATGAACTCAGAGAGATTGTTGATCGGAGCGAAATATCTCTCCGCGAGGTATGTAAGCTATTAGACTCAGTTCTGAAGCCCGCTTCTGCTCTGATAGGCTGACATCCATGGGAGAGCTTTACTTTCGGTCAAGGCTGTGTCAGTAAGATTCACGAAATGACAGTTGCGGCATTCGAGGGAACAGTCATGCTCAATCTTAGTGAGTGAACCTCAAAACGAGATCCTCCACTCTTCGTGAGCAAATCTGAAGACCAATGTAGGTCCTCAGAGAATGGAGTGGATGAAGGGAAAGTTCCTCAATACCAGCAGTGTATGGAAAAATGTGTGTTGTCCCTATGTCGGTTTAAAGTAGCAGACAGATGTTGACGGAAATATCACTAGTGGCATCACTCAACCTACGCCGCATTCTGTCGCCAGCTTGGAACCCATACAACAAGGGCCGCAGGATCAGCTTGCTGGAACGATGAACTAATGCAGCAAGTGCGACCCGAACTTGGCGTCTATTGGAAAAGGCTGGAATCGCAGCTGCATGCCCACAAAGATTCTCTCCAGCATGCCTTGTCCAAACTCTTCCAAGGAATTCTGGCACAGATACAGGGTATAGTTCATTTCCTACACTGGAAGACTTCTTCGGTATAGGCTGGTAGAAGCCCACCCCGCTCATGCTAACAGTCTAAACTTCAGAGTTCACTCAGGTTGCACCAGGTGCAGTTTCTAACCTCCTTTGCACACTGGGGTGTCGGCAAAGAAATATTTATCAGATATTCACGCGCTATTTTAATCAGATCTTTCGGATCATCCGGTGAGTAAGATTGCTTTCATAAGCAATGCGATCTCACGAAAACGCTAACACTGGGATCTCAAGTGACCTGAAGCAGCGTAAACTTTATGGTCACAACCACAGCTCTCTCATAGCAGATCTGATGCGTGCTGCATACAATCAATGTAACATCGAATCAGGTTTGTGGCCACCATATACTGCGGCAGGAGCTTTGGCTGTACGCTGATACCGGACTCTTTTGCTAACCGGGGGTTTCTAATTCAAAGGAGAAGGAAGTGACAGCAGACGCAAACACATCATGTATCGTCATCTTTCAAACGATGGTCTTTACCAAAGCTACGCAAGCAGTGTTCAAGATACATACTTGCATGCTGTCAGCAAACCTTTGGCTACGCTGAATGTTGAACTGTCGGAGCAAGTACAGCGACTTGCCGATGACATCAACTCTGTGATACTACCCACTGGTGAAACTCCAGAGGCCGAGAGGGATTCCGAGGTGACTGTTCGCTTGGAGAGAAGACTGCCTAAGGTTGAAGAATATTTGGGCCTTGCGACTGCATCTGTTTTACGACTTGGCTTTTGAATGCGTCTACTTTATCGTTATTCAATGTATCAATTGCTTGTTCTGACCTGGAGTTTCCCTGTGCTCGCTCGAGCTGAGCTTCGTCATATAAATCGGTAGATGCCACCGAAAAAGGAAACTGACGGTGGTAAACGGGAAGTGGTCGTGAGCTGGGAGATCTCCTGACGAACTAATTTAAACTTTTCAATAGGGCTCACAGCAGTATTTCCTACTCCATGCAATCAACCGACTACCTTACTGTCCAATATCTCGTTCGTCACTTCGAGTCTCCGATCTCTACGCACATGAAAGAAGAACCACAACAATCAAAATAAACGCATCCCTTGGTTTAACTGTCTTATGGATTCAAACTCGAGCTTCGAAATGAAAGAAGCTCACTCAGATGATGAAGGGGTCGGCGACACCCATTTTCGAGAGTCCGAAGACTTTTTCTCTCGAACTACGGATCTCTTCGTGGCCCTGGAAGGGGGGAAGAGACCTGGCGCGTCGTACTGGGAGGACTTCGAGGATGAAGGCGAGGAAGAAGAGGACGTCCCGGTCAGCCCCAGGAAAAGACAGAGGTTTCTCGAGCATCCCAGCTCCCTTCCAGGGAAGTCCGACAGCAAGCAGCAACGCCCGAGCCAGTCACGGTCTCAGACTCCCGCAGACCCATTCTCTCAGGAAAGTCAGGCGGTTGATGAGGACGAAGTTGGCACTCATTTGATAGACAGTCTGAGCTGCCAGAAAAGCTTGAAAGCCGTCACGACCCAGCTTCAAGATCTACGGCAGACGATTGACGGCTGTTCGCGTTCTCAAGACACGCAGTCAAAGTTCAATCTTCTTGCTCAAGAGACTAAGAAGCTGGGGGATTTTCAAGATCGAGAGGAACGTATTGTTGGCTTGATTGGGGACACTGGAGCGGGTGAGAGCCTGGAGAATTCATGGGTCTTGACTGCACCATGATGTGCTGACTCATTTTAGGCAAGAGTTCTCTGATCAACTCGATTATGGGTCAAAGGGGACTCGCGCGCTCGGTATGATCATGGTTCCATCAATGTAGTATCGGTAGTAGGAGTTGTCAGGTTTTCATGAGCTAATCATCGGCTGAGCTTTGTATTTGCTTCCAGAGCGGCGCTGGAGCGGCTTGTACATCCGTACCGATGGAATATCGATACCTAGACGACAAGCACCTGACTCCTTACACCATTGAGACCGACTTCATGAGCGAAGAAGAGGTCGCTGAGCTCCTGGAAGAACTACTACGCAGCATCCGACGCGCATATAACACCACAGATCGTACTGTGCTTGCGGAAGAGGACTGGAATGAATATGAAACAATTGGAGAGAGATCGTATGATACCTTACAGGCCATATTCAGGTCTCGAAAGGAGTACGACTTGGACTACCTTTTGCAGCCAAACAAGGAGCTCGACATCTTGGAATAACTGAAACAGAGCGCTCTTGAAAGTCTATCTTTTGGGTCAAAGGGGAAAGTTCATTGCACCATTCCGTTGTTGCTAAAGACCTAGAAGCCTGCAAGATCGAGTTGGATCATCTCACAAGCGATCCGGAAGACCTGAATACACCGGTTCTATGGCCTTTCATCAAGCTTGTCCGGTAAGTTGAGATATGGCCAGTGGCATGGTCAGTATACAGGATTTCTGATAGATGCTATAGTATTTTCCTTCGCCTACCGATACTTGAGCATGGCCTGGTGCTTGCGGACTTACCAGGTGACTAGTATCCCATATTTCCCACTACTGGGTTGATTTCTTGTGCTAAAACATGCTAGGCCTGCGCGATACGAATCACGCAAGAGTACGAGCTACTGAAAAGTACCTTGCGCACACGTGTGATGAGGTCTTTATCGTGACTCCAATAGCGCGGTGTGTTTTGAATGAGTCGATTTACGAGATCATCAAAAAGTGCGGGCAAACAAAGCAGATCCGCATTGTCTGTACACGGGCAGATGTAAGTGTGTGTCAACGTCGCGGTGAGACATACTCTAATATTCAATGCGCAGGAGATTTCCCCAGACGAGCTGGCTCGTGGAAAAAGCCCCTTCGCCGAACGGATTAGGAAGATCAACGCTGAAATTGAATACCTCGAGACTCGGACATACGAAATTGGGCGCGAGAGGAGGACTGCTCGAGGAAATGCGATGGCGGGACTTGCTATGATGGAAGCGATGAACGAGTACGCATGTTGTTTCCTCATCTGTACCTTTGTGAATTACAACTGACAGTGTGACAGTGATCAAATCTACACACTTCAATTCAAGTGAGTATGCACGAACAAACCATCTTGATGGACCCTTGTGTGCATGAGTTCTCCCACGGGTTCTAACCAGCGATCAAAAAGGCGAAAGGCCATTTTGATGAGCAATCGCAACGAGTCAGTAAAGAGGGAGCTTCGTGACGCAATTCAGAAACGAGAAAATCGCGAAACTCAAACGATTCGTATATTTTGTATTGGAAATGAGCTTTACAGAAATCCGCCATCGAAACTTGCCAAGAAGTACAGAGATTTGAGCGGAGTTGGTGAGCTGCAGACATACTGTCGAGCAATACCTGCAGAAGCTCGAACGATTTCTGCCGTGGCTTACATTCAGCATGAAGTGCCCGCGCTGGTTCATTCGATTCATCAATGGATGCTGACTGGCCATGAGTCTGTCAAGGCTGAAGAAGCTGAGAAGCTACAAGCAGTGCTTCGAGCTGCAGAAGGCTCTTTGCGACAAGTATGTTTGAGCGCAACGGCTCAGTCACTGATTTCTCCATAAGTACTCGGTGGGAGTGCTGACAATTTCAAGGAGCTTCTCTCGCCCTCGGGATTGTTGATCGCTGTTCAAAAGGAGGCATTGCCGACTTTTGATAACCTTGTCATCGAGCATCTTCGTGAGTACACTCTCCTGGCCATGTGGTGGATCATCATTGTCAAGCAGAACCTAACCAGAGCCATAGGCTCTCATGTAGACAAACTAATGATGACAGAGTTCATTACAGTGAGTGAAAAGTGGAGAGGAGTAAGTCGTCTCATGCGATGGAACATAATTCTGAGAAGTTGCTGCAAATGGCTAATGTACCACAAAGTGGCACTGGACAAGCTATGCCGCCCTTTGCAGAAAATATGGATCTCATACGACAAAAAAAGAGGTTATTCCTGCTGGAATGACCAGCTCATGGAACAAGTGCGGTCATGGCTTGATCCGCGTTGGGACATGGCGGATGAATGGCTCTTGGCTCACAAGTTACGCATGAGCAAGAGTATCGCCGGTCTCTTTGAGGGTTTCTCGAGCAAAATCAAAGGTACGTTGAGCCTCGCACTGACACTGGACAGAGATTGTGTTCTTGACTCACTTTGGTTCTCTTGTTACAGCTCATCGTCACGCAGCTCCCGATGTCATTGAAAATCTCATTCTTGCCTTGCAGCACCGGGGAGAGAATATGCAGCAGGCCCTATCGCGAGGCATGTCCGAGTTTCAACAGAAAGTCAAGTATGTCGTGAACTTTCCAACTCTTCTCCGAATCACATTTTGATTGATATCTGGCTAGGCTAGCGAGGCAACATACCCTTGATGGCCACAACCACAGTTCCTTGATCGCAGATCTGATGCGTAAGGTGTACAACGCATGCAGCAGAGAGTCAGGTTCGTATTGAATGTATTCCCGCCTACAACGCCGGCGGGCATGGTGAGTGCCAGCCTAGCAACTTCACTGCGCTGACTTCTCCCGCCGGGTGATCTAGGGGTAGGCAGCGACAAAAGACGGAAAGAGGCTATGCAACGCCATCTATCCGACACAGATTTCTACGCCAAGTATCTTGAGTCCACCAAATCTTTCTACCAGAACACGATCAGAGCCTCCATGGTGACTGTCAAGGAGGAGTTGAAGGATCAGATTGACTTGATCGCGGGGGACTTTGCCGGTGTGACCATGTCAAGTGAAGAGACACCCGAGCCGGAAGCAGAGCCTGAACTGGCGAAGGAGCTGGCGAAAAAAATTCCACTCCTTCAGGAATCACTGGATCGTGCTTCAAAGTCGCTGCAGCTGACAAGCAGTTGAGAGTTCAGATTGTGTCGGGGTGTTAACGCGACTTGACATTTTTCTGTCGCGCTTGATGAGGGGAAGGAAAAGTGTCGGGGGCATTCCAATATCTTGAAAATTCACGAAGAATTGAGGACAAGTTTGAATTCTGGAATGAGAGATCAGTGCTTGGAGTTCGCTTGACGGGATCTTCAGGGAAACCAGTCTCTTAGCGAGCAGTTGGTGACGAACGGGAGCAGTGGGCAAGTTTGGTGACGCACGAGTCTGGGCTGCGGCTGATGAGTATCTTAGTCGCTCAAATGTCCAAGACGTGCTCCATGGAAGCCCGTCTAGTGAGAACAATTACCCAAGAATGATTGCAATCAAACACTGACTTTGATCATATAGTCTGCAGGAAAGCCCTTGGAAGTAACAACAGATAAAAATTGAGGTCAATTTTGTAGCACATATTGATACAGAAGCAGCTGCACCCACTGTTCCATGGGATAACTGTACAGGTTGATACAATGTAGAGCCTGAGGTCATCAGGCACTTGATGTCCGTCAGGAGGTTTGATCAACCCGACCATATTCAAGAGTACCGTAAATAGTCAAAAACACTAGATCTTACCTGTAATGGAGCATCGCGATATGTTGACAATTTGATCTCTGCTAATACCAACGGGCTGTTTGTGACCTATGATCTACGACTGTGGACCTGGATCACTCTAAATTTGGACACCATGCATATACTTATGGGTGAGTGTGTCAATTTTGGGCTTGTTTTCATCTTTGCCATCTTCAGAGGTCCTTGACATTTCCAAGAAGAAGCTGTCACGAGCCTTAGCATGAAAATCATAAAGCTCGACTTCATGTTACCGATTTGTCGGCACGGCAACGTCTCTATGATCAAACAGGATGACGCGGCTCGGGCTCGGGAGACCTCACTTACCTTCGCCAAGGCTCCCCGAATCCCACTAATTATGGGATTCTGATTTCGCTGAGTACTAAACTAGTAGTGTATAACTACTGCATAGTGCATACTGTCGACTCTGCGCTCGAGATGTCGAGAACTCAGAGCCTCGACTTAGGTATGAGTGTAAAAAAAAGTAATATATCTTCCAGTATATAGAAGAGCTAGGATTGCGCTCTTTTCACCACAACACTTGTAATTCCTATCCTTGTATCATCAGATCATGTAGTCTTCCACTGGGTGGAGAGCCCCAGCGTCTGCCGTGGAGAGAGTCCAGGCCCATTTGTTGACTATCCCGCGCAAAGACAAAGCTCCACGATCAAAATAAAAATAGCGGGCGTGACGCAGCATCCCCATGGAAAAGTGGCCCATCATACATCGTCGATCAAAAAAATGCGGCTGTGTTTTGAGTCCATTTGGAGAAGATCTGACACATGGGAACACGTCCAATAGGTTAATTGATGTACTGTGAGTCAGTTACTAACTTACTAATAGTTAGTAGTAACTAGGTAGGTACTGTCGTTGGGTACCATAATCCATAAGTCCATTAGCTTAGCTAGAGCAAGCAAGTTGCTCTCCAGCCTGTTGATGTTCCCACACTTCTTTTGTTTACCTCCTTCATTCATCTTTCTCCAGGCCTCGACACCCAAAATCAACCTACATTTTCCTACCCGGCAATTGGATCCATCCGTCTCCTTGCCAGTCTTTCACTGCAGGCAGACATTAGCGAGTGCCCCCAAAATTGAACACTGTATACACTGTACAATTGTCATCGTATACAATCATTGACGTCCACGATGAGGTCGCGAACATCAGTCAAGCCGTCCGATTATCCACCTCTGCCATTCCATGGCATTCGCTCCATCATCTTCCTCTCCTCTCTTGTGGTCGCCATCATCCTCGCCATATTCATCTACCATCTTCGCGCCGATGGCTTCAAGCTTCCCTATGTCTATCTCGTCGTACGTCAACTCCTCATACCTATCCGTGGTCCAGCCCGCTCTCCTCTCCTCCCTCATCACTTAAACCTTAGGCCATGCAAACCAGCCATGCAAAGCACAAATTAACAAGCCTTCTTCCAAACACAGCTCCTCCTCTCCTCCGTCCTGTCCCTCATCACAATAACCACCACCGCCCTCGTCAACTGCACCTGTCGCCTCTCCCCCAAACTCTCCCTCTTCACCAACATCCTCCCCCTAATCATCTGGCTCGTCGCCCTTGGCCTCCTCGCCTACAGCATGTCCGGCACCATCCTAACCGCCTGCACCACCGAATACTGGGCCACCGCGACCGGCATCTCCGTCTGCCGCACCTACAAGGCGCTCTTCGCCTTCACCGTGCTCAGCACCCTGGGCCATCTGCTCGCGATCGTGCTGGACGTCGTGGTGCGGCGTCGGCAGACTCGTCTGGGCGCGTATGATCCTATGGCCAGTACGGCTGCGCTCGGGGAGGATCCGTGGGATGTCAAGTTGGCGGAGAGGAGGGATTCGGTGGCTGGACGGGGAGGAGGAGGGGCGCATTATGATGATGTCCCTACGTATGCGAGAGGGAGGGGGGCTGTTGACGATCATAGGGGCGCTGGTGCTGGTGCTGGGGCGCCAGGGGTGCGGTTCCAAAGTGGTTATCAGCATCCTGCTGAGCGGACGGGGTATGATCCGGCGGCTTATCGTTGAGATGTGAAAATTTGGAGAGGGCAAATGCTGTCTCTTCCTAGGTTGAGATCGGGTGTTGCTTGGAGTCGGTAATCATGCGGAAGGCATGTCAGTGCTTGTATATCTCGTGGTTTCCGCAGGCGGATCACACATGTAGCGACGGCGTTGATGGTTGACTTTGTTCAATAGATATGTATGCCGGGGGGAGTCATTTGGGTTCCATCTATTAGGGTTGGATGTGAAGAACGACCATACAGTTACAACCTATCTCATGGCATAGTAACGGATACCAAAGATCGTGTCTCATATAGCTACGATTGATGAACATTTGGAAGGTCGATGACCGGCTGAAAAGTCGGTGACCCGCAGCTCTTGATTGAAAGACGGCCAATTCCTGGCAGCGGGATGATCTTAGAATTGACTCCAGAGAATTCGCAGGGCGATCAGACGAGTTTAATGATTAGTCGACAATGAGACTAAGAAGCAAGGGTGAACGCGATGACGCTTAATATGGACGAGATATGGGAGGTATTTTAGAAGCAAAACATTGAGAACATTTCCAGGACAGACATCTACATGATGACCTCGTTGGCAACATCCTGGTCCGAAGAGAAGAACATGATATCAGCAAAGGATCGAGATGGATTCGGGGACATTCGACTCGGATAGTTTCACTTACACGCTTGAGTTCCTTGTATGGCAGGCACACACAGTTCTGCACGCGGACCTCGTCACCGACAGCGCATTCCTTGCCGAGAATGGTGATGCTCTGCACCTTCACGCCCTGCTTGATGATGCTGGTGGAGTGGCTGCCCAAGGGGATGGGGGTACCTTCCACACGAGCCCAGGCACCGACGCGGCTACTCCAGCCGATGATGGAATGCATCACGCAGGCATCATGACGGATCTCTGAGTCTTCCAAGACGATGGAGTCCTTGATACGAGCACCGGCGCCAACGACCACACGGGCACCAATCGAGACGTTCGGGCCGAGCTTGGCGGTGGGGTCCACGGTGGCAGTGGGGTGGATGAAGACTGGAGGCACAATGGTCGCAGAGGGAGCAGTCAGCTCCTCGGACTGAGCCTGGAAGGCCTTCTGAAGGTAGAGCGCGTTGGCGGGCACGGCGGAACCAGCAGTCTTGATCTGACGCCAGAAGTCCTTCGTCTCGTGCACAAAGAACCGGTTGCTGTCGGCCAGATCGGAGAGGATGTCCTGCTCCAAGCGCAGAACCTCGTTCTTTTCACCATCCTCATCATCACCAGCGACGAAGGATGACTCGAGGTTGTCCGTGGAAGGGTAGGAAAGGAAGCGAGGGCGGGTGGTGCGGCGTTTGATGGCGCTGCGAATGGCGGGGAAGATACACTCCGTAGCGAAAAGGTAGACACCGCAATTGATCAAGTTGGAGATGTGCGACTCGGGCTTTTCAACGTAGTGCAGGACACGCTTGGTATGGGAATCGGACACAATGCAGCCAAAGTTGGACGCGGCTTCGTTGGTGACGCGGGTACCCAGGATGACGGCCTCCGCATCCTTTTCCTCGAACAAGCGCAGCATCTCGCCCAGAGGGAATGAGCAGCAGACATCGGCATTCAGCACCAAAAGACGCTCAGGCTTGCCTTTGAGGATCGCATCACGGAAGTGGTACAAACCACCCGCGGTACCCAACGCCGTGTATTCGCGGAGATACTGAATGCGGAACTGGGGGAACTCCTTTGCCGCCTCTTTGATGAAGTCCCGGAAGACAGACTCGTCGTAGTATCCGATCAAGATGACTTCGCGCACATCATCGACCTTGGCGACAGCCTTCAGGCAGTGATTGATGATGGGGTGACCAGCGACTTCGAACAGGGGCTATTTGCGGGGCAAAGGGGGCCTCTGTATTAGCTCGGTTTCTCGAATCCTCTTTCGCGCACAGCGCATTGAGAGTAATGACTGCAGTATGTACCTTGGGGACATCGAGCGACAGCGGGCGGAAGCGAGTACCACGAGACGGACCTCCGACCTAATGTTGTTGTTGTTGTTTAGTTTGTATATCACCCAGATGAGGGCAGTATTATCGGCGGTAACTCACCAAGATGATAGCCTTGGTGGAGGAGTGGTGAGAATCACCCCGAATTGGGACGTTAACCATGATGCCTTGGGTTAGATGTCAAGAAGATGAGATCAATAGGAGGATCTTCACAATTGGCGGGTTGAAAAGAGTCTCAAAGCCCAGAATCAGAAGCGACCAGATCGAGAGCTTCGAATGCCAAGACAACGCTTGCGGCGGTGGTGGGGGAAAATCAGGAGAGCTCACCTGACGCGGAATCGAGAACGTGGGCTTCCATCGAGCGTGGGGCCTGCCGCCAACTGGTGACTCTGGTGGATCTAATCAGGCACAGTTGGAAAGGTGGAACCGCATCTCACCGTCTGCATACTACTGAGTACTGACTCTGAGTTACGGCCAGACGCCTTCACAATTTGGCTTCAAGCAAGGATCATTCTATCCTCTACAAAAGGATAAGCTGCATGACGATTGATGATAAGTTTCATATCGGGCTTCCATTCTAAGTGCCTGATGCTCGATGGTAGGTATGGCTAGGACTCGATCCTCTGCGAGCCCGAATATGCAACTTGGGTATTCAACTCAGTGCACATGGTCCAGCAGTCACATTGGCTCATCCTCAGGAGCTCATTCTTAAATGGGGGCAAAGCAGTCAGACACAGTGTCCATATCATCGGTATGATGAATCGTCTGGATCCAATCCTGCGCTCGACTCAACTTTTCTCGCTCGCGAATCAATTCCCCGCGTCGTCGCTCTCGCTCAGGATCCTCAGCCATCAACGCGTTACATTGATCGGCAGCTGAATTGCAAAAATGCATCTAGTCAGCGGGGATTCCATGCCGAATGGTGGAGATGGTCACTTACACTTGGTGTTCAATCGATCGTTGATCACGTCAACCAAATGAGTCCGGCACTTGCTGATGACCTTGGCATGGGCGGACTGGCAAATAACATCCAAAAAGCGGGAGCTCGCAATCTCGTAGTACCCATGAGAATCCTGAAAGCCGATGCAATTAGCACCGACATGGTCCTATACAGGCGAGGGCTCGACACACATACCGCCATCATCTCGATTTCTTGAACAAAATCATCAATACCCAAATCCTTCATGAACTTGACAATCTTGGACTCGTCATCAACATCACCGCCCGCCTGACGAATAATCGCTCGGGCTCGGGCTCGGTTACGTCCTGAAGTGAGCAGCTGGAGAGCGCTCTTCGAGGCAGCTTTGTGTCGCGCCTGAGCCATGGTGAAGGGCTTGTCGTACTCGATTCGGAATTGAGCCCTGGCATGGCCCATGAATTCAACTTGGCATTCATTGATGAATTCGCTAATAACTCGACTCAATTCTCGATAAAGGCCCGTTTGACGATATTGGGCGATCACCTCATCGAGACACTTCGTGATAATTTTGAGGACAATTGTGCACGTTGCAGAGACAAAGACACTCGCAAGCTCACTCCAGTGTTTGATACTCGCTCTATTCAAGGACTCAATGACCGTAGGGTCAATATGGTTCGGGATTCCTGTCGAGCCCGATTCCTCTCGGAACTCTCGAATCTCACGAGGGTGGAACCTGCGGGCTGCCTCGACATACTTGTCGAAAATACCATCTATGAGGTACAGCTTGGTGGGCGGAGCAGGGGTCGGCGAGTCTGGAGGTGTCATGTCGCTGCTTTCATGCTTGCGTTTCAATCGACCGGCCTGGGGTGACCCATTGACATTCTGGTTGCCTTTCGATTCCGTGTCTGTCACGATAACGCCCATGACAGTCGGTTTGGTTATCTTCAATGCTGTTTGAAAATCCGTGGCAAGCCGGTTCGAAAACCCAAGGAACATCTTGGGAGTGTCGTGAACCTCAGAGCTCCCAATCAAGATCTCGTTCAACCGAGATCGAAGGGCCAAGACCTTCTCCATCACGATATATTGACGATTTTCGGTGGGTGGACTTGGCAAATCCGCCAGCTCTCTATTGACCCGACGTGCTTTTTCATTGATTTGATCGATGATGGACGGCAGGCACATCCGGATTTGGGCCATCAAAATTTCCTTGAGTGCCTCCTGGAGTCGGCGAACACCAAGGCGATCTCTATATTCAGACATAGTGCCCTTCCAGAATGGATCGTCAAAAAATCTTTCTTCTTCCTTGCGAGCCCTTGCATGGTCGACACCAGGATTTTGATTATTTCGCACCACGAAGTACCCATGGCCCAGCTTGAACTTCTGGCCCGCGAGGATCTCTCTCCACTGCTCGAAAGATTCCATCCCCAAGGCACGGTCTGGTTTTGTAAGTACGCCCAGGGTTCGTTCTTTGGCGTTCTTGATGTCTCGGATCAGCCTAGCAGCACTCGAATTTGTAGCGTCGTCCGTCATGGTCAAAGTGAGGAGGATGATGCAATTCTCCTGCGACACATAGTGTTTCACTAGATTCTCGACCAGCCTGACGAGATATTTCTCATCGTCGTGCTCAGGCTGGCTAATCACTCCAGGAAGGTCATAAAAGGACAGAGCTGGGAACTTGGGCCCGGAGATGTCCAATCGAACAACATTCGGCGAGAATTTGACAGCAGTCTTCTCTGTGACTCCCCGATTCATGCCAGGTTTGTAGATATTGGAATCATCGGCTGGGTTTAGAATGGCGACCTGGGCCCACTTGATAGTCTCTTGCACCTCAGATCTATCATACAATGTCATGAAGACCTCCTCGTCTCGACCGACGCATGCAACCCAAGGGCCTAGGAGTTGCGTTCGCTTCGAGGTCTTCAGTTTGTTCAACGGGTCGTACACATACCGACGAGACAGGTACACGATACACTTCCACGGGTCACCTGGCTTGCTCTCCGACAAATTAATCTCCATCGGACATCTGGTACAGGTACCGGCGCTCCGGGGAACCTGGATCTCGGAGATACCCTCGATCAAAGAACTTTTGCCAGTACTCTGGTCACCAACAACACAGATCTTGGGCAATGCAATCTGGTTGTCCTCGATACCAATACGGCTCAGCTCTTGGATTTTGCCCACGAGATGCTGCATGTCCAAAGTCATGATGTCGATACCCTGAGCCTTGACGGGGGGTTCTCTTTCGACGAACTGTTCTTCAATCGATGGCTCAGGATGCGGCCAAGTTCGATCTTCGGTTGGCATATTGTAAATTTCCCTCTCTTCTGTCTTGGGTGGGATGTTTTGTGTTAGGCGATTGAATAGCGGTTGCCGCGCCATAATGAAAGGTGGTCTAGCAGATAGTCCCT
Source organism: Penicillium ucsense (assembly GCA_014839625.1). Lineage (NCBI taxonomy): Eukaryota > Fungi > Ascomycota > Eurotiomycetes > Eurotiales > Aspergillaceae > Penicillium > Penicillium ucsense. Next base: position 458,645 of record WIWV01000004.1, read on the forward strand.
GCTTCTTCATACGGACCCGAAAGAGCGAGTGTATTCTCTCCGTGTATTGACGTGGACTCGAAGTTTTCACTGGGAAATGGAAGGTCTTTGGAGACTGGTGGAGGAAGTTTGAGAAATACTCGGCGAGACTTGGAGAGACTTAGAAGGAAGCGCGACTTTAAAGGCTGCCGAGTCAAGGCATTCGAAGACCTTGAATCTCCCGCGGGACTGGTCTCTTTGGATATTTGGTGGCATGTCCCCTGGTAACCTCCGACAGCTTTTTGATCGATGGTAGCTGGAGGGTTCCATGAAAGACTCGGTGAAGTTGCTTAAAACTCTACTCCTCCGCCGATAAATCTCTAGGGGGCAGCAGCTTAGCGTTTCAAATCACCAGTCTTGCCACTTTTTCTGACATATAGTGGCAGTAATGAAGCAACAAACTTGTACGGAACCTACTGGTGAGTCGTGTCTGGATCAGATATCTCTGCCTACCGACTTACCTGCATTGCAGCGATGAAATCGGCTTTTTTTTGGCAAGGCAATCTTACTCCGTACAATTTCTGTGCATGATGCCTGGTAGCCTCTGACAATCCCAAAAGATCCATCGATGACCCCCATTCGATTAACGTGATAGACCTGCGAAAGAATCTACGGAGGCTCATCATACAAGTATATCTTACCTTTCATTCGGGCCCTTGTCAAGGCTGTCGGCGGAAGCGTAATCGAAACTTGCCCAGATCATTCTATGAGGCTTGCATCATCAAACGACTCACAACGGCGTTCAAGTACTCGCACTGCAAGGGCAAGACAAGATTGTTGGCTAAATATGTTTGGACGTGCCCGCGTGTAAAGCCAAAGTCTTTCAAGAAAAGAAGTCGAAACCCTAAGTACTGATCCGAGGACTCTGATCTCGTATCTGCCCCGCTGTAGTGATAAGCTCCCTCGCATGTAAAAACCTCATACTCAGTATGGTGGGTTACTCAATTTCATGCAACTGAATAAGATTTTGAAATTGCACTTCGTCCCTGCTATTTCCTTTTAGCTATGCAAGTGATGGCCCAAGGAGCTTTCCTGTAGATCTGAACTGGTCCGGCTTCGGAGAGTCCCACAGTGTTACCCTAAGCCCTATGTCCGAATCAGGAACTACATTGATGAAGCATGAAAGAGGCCATGATGAACGGCAATGGACATGCTATGACGGTCATTGTGGTCTCAATCTTGAATCCAAGTTATATAACTGACACTCCGCATCATTAGTGCTTATGGCTTCGTGACTCAGTACATGCATACTCTAGGGATTCAAGTGACTCATGTCTGAATTCTGGGGTATTTATGTGACCAAATCGGGCGAGCCCCGCCATGACTCCCGCCCAAAATTTCCACGCGCCCCTCCATTGATCTGAACCATTCATCCATCTTGTGTCAAACGTCTAGAACCAGACAATATGGCGGACCAGAACACTGTCAAGGAGGCTGAGGCCTCCATGGCCAATCTCCAGCTCGACTCCGTCACCGGCGAGATGGTTTCCAAGTCGGAGCTGAAGAAGCGCCTGAAGCTTCGTGAGAGGGAAGCCAAGAAGAAGGAGAAGGTGGCTGCTGCCCCTCCTAAGGCTCAGAAGAAGACCTCCGCCGAGGAGGATGAGGCTAACTTGACTCCCAATGTATGTGACTCCGATCGGTTCTGAAGATGGAGTGAGGCTTCAATTGTTGCAATGCCCGCCTGTCGCTCGTAGTACTCACCACGGACGGGGAGTTGATCACATACTCCGGCGCGAGAGTTCAAGTACTGACATATCAATCTGTCCTAGCAATACTTTGAGATCCGAAGCAAGAGGGTCCAGAAGATGTTCGAGACCAAGAACCCAGACCCCTACCCCCACAAGTTCCAGGTCACCACCGATCTCCGCGATTTCCTCAAAGACTACGACAGCCTCAAGAAGGGCGAGGAGAAGCCCGATGTCCCTATCCGCCTTGCTGGTCGTGTCTATACCAAGCGCGCCTCCGGACCCAAGTTGATCTTCTACGATCTCCGTGCCGAGGGTAAGAAGGTCCAGGTCATGTGCCAGGCCCAGAACGCCACTGGCAGCGTGCCATTCGAGCAGCAGCACGAGCACCTCCGTCGTGGTGATATTATCGGTGTTGTCGGATATCCCGGTCGTACCTCCCCCAAGAACCGCGACGATGGCGAGCTCTCCATCTTTGCCACTGAGGTCGTTCTCCTGGCCCCGTGCTTGCACGCCATTCCCTCCGAGCACTACGGTTTCCAGGACAAGGAGCTGCGCTTCCGTCAGCGCTACTTGGATCTCATCATGAACGACAGCACTCGCGAGGTGTTCCGCACACGCGCCAAGATTATCAGTTATATCCGCAACTTCTTGGACAACCGTGACTTCACCGAGGTTGAGACGCCGATGATGAACCAGATTGCCGGAGGAGCCACTGCCAAGCCCTTCGTCACGCACCACAATGACCTTGATCAGAAGGTATGTCTACCGAGTTGCGGTCAACATTCACGCAGAGATAAACACTAATTCTTTGACAGATGTTCGTACACGTTCCCTGGTGATATATATCAGTGCGTACTAATTTGACACCAAACTCTTAGGTACATGCGTATTGCGCCGGAACTCTACCTGAAGATGCTCATTGTCGGTGGCCTCGAGCGCGTGTATGAGATGGGCCGTCAGTTCCGTAACGAGGGAATCGATCTTACCCACAACCCCGAGTTCACTACCTGCGAGTTCTACTGGGCCTACGCCGATTACAATGACGTGATGGATCTGACTGAGGAGCTTGTCTCAGGATTGGTCAAGCATGTTACTGGTGGCTATGAGACCAAGTTCACCACTCAGAGTGGCGAGGAGTACAACATCAACTGGAAGGCTCCCTGGCGCCGAATTGAGATGATCCCTGGCCTCGAGGAGGCTACCGGAGAGACATTCCCTCCCGCGGACCAGCTTCACACTGCCGAGACCGGCGAGTTCCTCAAGGGTGTGCTCAAGAAGATGAACGTGGAGTGCACCCCCCCATTGACCAACGCACGCATGTTGGACACATTGGTTGGTGAATTCTTGGAGAGCACCTGCATCAACCCAACCTTTATCATGAGCCATCCCGAGATGATGTCTCCTCTCGCCAAGTACCATCGCAGCAAGCCTGGTCTTTGTGAGCGATTCGAGGCCTTCGTTGCCACTAAGGAGATTTGTAAGTTTACTTTCCTCGTCCCCCATTTGGGAAGGGCGTTTAGACCCTTTGCAATGACGGCGATGTGCTAACGAGACCTACATCACCTCAGGCAACGCATACACCGAGTTGAACTCTCCCGCTGTTCAGCGTGAGCGCTTCGATGAGCAGGCTCGTCAGAAGGATCAAGGTGATGACGAGGCTCAGCTCATCGATGAGAACTTCTGCCAGTCTCTCGAATATGGCTTGCCTCCTACCGGTGGCTGGGGTATGGGCATTGACCGATTGGTGATGTTCCTTACCAACAACTATAGCATCAAGGAGGTGCTTGCCTTCCCCATGATGAAGGAAGATAAGACTGCTCACCATGGCAAGTCTGTTCTGGAGGCTGTGAACAGCAAGCCCCAGCCTGAGGAGGGTAACCGTATGATACTGATCTCTGCCAACTTTCACGAACCGATTTCACTAACAATGAACCTGCAGCCAACTAATCAATGAAAATGTGGGAGATGGATTGTTCATCACTTGACGAAAGCGTCAGATCGCAGAAGACTAAACGCCGGCGGTGGATCAGTGAATAGCTACCTGCATATTGAGAAAAATATCACCAAATCTCAGGCTTGGCCTCCATTCAACGGACGGGCTACTGCGAATAATTGAAAGATACCTACTATATTCTATATAGTCTATTTGGGTCCCGGAAGACACCGGCTGCTTTATGACCTGAAAATAGGGACCCGGAAGCTTATGGCTCCCTTCGGACATTGTACTGATTAATAGAACGGCAATTCTATACTGCTGCGCACAGTGTCTCCAAATCCAGACATCATTGTTTGTATCATCCAACATCAGACCAAAACCGTGCGCAGATGGTAGCGGAATCTACCGTCACGTTGTTTGCCTTTCCGGCTGTCCTCTACCAAAGTATTTATATTTCATTCCAACCATCCTCTCTGCGAACCTTCTTCGTCTATTCTGTTTTGTGGTTTGCGATCTCTCTGACAAACATATTGCTTTCGAACCAACTCGCAACTTCGAGAAACTTCGCCTTCGTTTCACAGCTCCATACCACCCACCTCACTATGCACGGTCATTCAAAGCTCGCTGCTCGAAAGAGCCCATCCCCAGACAATCGTGAAAGAAAACGCCCGCGGTTATTCAAGTCACCACAGCCCGGTTCCCCGAGTCGTAATGTGATCCCTAGCCCAAAGACTCCCGAGGTGAAGCAGGCTCATGAGGCTCGAGAGGCCTCTATGGGCATTTTCCGCACTCCTCCGACTCCCGTGGATGTCCAGTATCAGCCGGCTGGCCCAAGCCCAGATGTGCGTTCACAGCCCTTTAGCTCGGAAGATTTGGGATTCCTCTCTTGATGTGGATTGTTTCTGACCCCTTTCGACAGGCCGATAAGCTTCTGGGCTATTCCCCTTCCCCAGTCGACACCATGCGCCGACCTCCCGTAAGTTCAAGTTTCGTATGCATTTTCTTTATACAGAAATGACTGACACAAGCGACATTTCGACACACAGAGCCCCCCTCTATTGCCACGCATGTTCATCGCCCCAGAGGGAAGCCAACGAGCCGTCGTCCGCGAGAGCGTCGAGCAACGTATGTCTCAGTAGCAACAGTCGCTGAAGGTTGAATCGTCATGCTAACTAAGCATCCCTTAGGCCCAGCATTCAACATGACAGAAGCTCCCTTCGCAAGTGCCTACGATCCCCTGGCGCTCCATGGTCGTGTCAATGTTCTTCCGGCCACAACCAGCCAGCCTATCCAGCCTAGCCAAGCTCGTCAGGAGCCCAGAACGCCTACTCCGACCCCCCGCCAGCGACAAAGCCCATACGAAACTCCTTGGAAGAAACTCACCGTTACGACCGTCGACTTCGAGGAACTGTCCGCACACACTGCCAAGTGTGATCTGTGTGATCGTCGAAACACAGAGGGCATGTGGCGATGCACACCTTGCGGATGGCAGTGCTGCCGTCGATGCCTCATTGACCGAGGTGGAGACCGTTCGCATCCTAAGGCTGGCACAATCCATTGTCCTCGGGACATGCTCCCGATGTCATCCCTTATGACGCCAAAGGAGGGTCCTTCCGGTACCGCTGCCTCCACCTCCCGCAGACGAGTTCGCGCGTCTCGTGCCTCTCGAGGCACGCGCAACGTGTCGACCGATGAACAGGCGGCCCGACTCCTCAGTACCATGAGAGAGGATTATCAGGATCGTCGCAGACAATTGCCACCCCCAGCTGCTAAAGAGTCGAATGATGCTGCTGCACCGCAGCGGCCTGCTGGCACGGATGGTGAGATGGCTGGACATGGTGAGATGGGCGTGAATGGGGCACAGGGTCTGCAGGATTTCACCATGGACGTGGACCTGGACAATCTTCCGGATCATCTCGTCAATGTACGTCGCAACCCATCGCGCAGGGCGAGACCGGCCGATCTGAAGGAGTGAGGAATTGATTACCAGCAACGCGCAAGTTTCGAAAAACTCGAGGGTCATTGGTTTGATGGGATGGGCGATCCAATAGCATTAGGCTCATAGTTTCCAAAGTGCAACTTGAATTCTAAATGATCTAAAAGTTCTGTGTCATAGTAGAGACTTGAAACAATGACGGATGTATTGCGTAGAGACTAATCTTACAGCGGACTCGGGACATGTCGATGAGTCTGGCTAGGGAATGGAGATGGTATCAGAACAGAAGGGCTTCATAATATCTCGATAGAGAGCCTTGATCACAATATTCGTACACACTGATAGTTGATCATTTTTGAGGGGTTTCTTTTCTTCCACACTTCGTTACAGGCGCTTCATGGCCGAAGCAGTGGAACTGGACAGCTGCTGGCCGCGAGCCTTGGCAGCCATTTGCAGAAGCTTGGCTGTGCGCGACGGATGCCACACACGGCTACCAAGAATCATAACCCAGGTCAACAGGAACAAGCTTCCGGCTTGATGAGCTGACGCGAGCGGGGTGGGTACCAGGTACAGCAGAGTGGAGATACCGAGAGCGACCTGCATGCAGGCGAAGCCGAGGACGCCGTGCATCCCCTTGCGAGCCGGAGCAGGAAGCAGACGCTTGATTGGAGCACGGCGGGAATAGGCAAAGAGTGCGACGATAGAGGTGAAAGTAGTGATGGCGAGAATGCGGTGATCAAGCTGGACGAGAGAAGGGTTCTCGAGCATGTTACGCCACCACAGGTCGGAGCGATCCTCATGGCGGGAGTAGCGCGGGTCCCAGAGTTCAGCGCTGGGAGGGGTCAGTCCCTTACCCATGTAAGGGAACTCGTTGTAGATCAGTCCGGCGTCGAGGCCAGCAACAAGGCCTCCAGACATGACGGTGACAAAGACCAGAAGCGCAAGGCCGGCGACGGAGCGGCGGAAGAAGGCCAGTCGAGGATCCCGCAGGGCGTTCAGCTGGTTCAGACCCTCGGAGGGATCCTTCATCAGGCGGTGAGATCGCAGGATTGCAAGACCGTTCCAGAGCATGGCCACGTAGCAAGTGAAGGCGGTAGCCAAGTGAGTGGTCAGACGGTACTGGCTGACTCGCGGGTGGCTTCCGGGAGCGAACAGATCATCCTTGAGCCCAGACTTGACCATCCACCAACCGATGAAGCCTTGGAACCCAATCAGACCAGCAATGCCACCGAGGCGCAGGGCCATGGGCGCAGAGACCTTTTTCCGGGCGACGAAGTAAACAGCGGGCAGGACGAACGACAGACCGACGAATCGGCCCCAGAGACGATGAATCCATTCCATGTAGTAGATAGACTTGAACTCGGACAGGGTCATATTGGGGTTGAGCAGTTGGAATTCCGGAGAGGCACGATATTTGGAGAACTCAGACTCCCAGTCGTCGGCGTTCATGGGGGGAAGAGAACCAGTGACTGGGCGCCATTCGGTGATACTCAGACTATGCGATACTCAAGTTTATTAGCTAACAAAAGCCACAACCAATCCACTCGGGAAGTTCACCTACCCAGATTCGGTCAGCCGGGTCAATCCTCCAAAGACAACAATACCAAAGACGCTGGCGGCGCTGCCCAAGAGCCAGTAGGCCACACTTTTGTCGCTGATCTTGGGGAAACTTGACTTGACCTTGGCTGCAGTCTCTCCCACGGCAGCCTCCACGGTGGGAGCGGCGACCGATCGACGCAGGCTCGAGTTGAAAAATTGACGGTTTTTATCGGCGAGGGTAGAGGTCCGAGTCATCTTGGGCTTCGCTGAAGGCATTGCGGCGAACCGGCGCACAGTTTTGCCAGCAAAGCCTTGGTTTCGGAGGCATTGTCTGCATGTAAAGAGTTCTTGTGACAGTCGAGGTGTCATGCTCCGCCATAAAGGCAGGGCTGGGCCTAATGAAGCCATTGCAATTGAGACGTTGCAAAGCAATTACTGCTTGAGAGGAAGCAAGAGAGGAGGAAAGTGAGCGTCGGCGGGTTGCATGACTTATCCAGATGTGGCGCAGGGGACCGATCGCCAATCAGTGGCGAGGAATTAATGTAGCTCAACTTTATCGGGAAAGTCATTCAAATCGGTATCCGATTGTCCGGCCGAAGAGAGATCTTGAACATTGTCGGTGGATCGGTGACACGGACAGGACTTCTCTGCGGGAACTATAGTCGGATAGCTTTCAAACTTGGCTCTGAGTTATTTGGTCCATTCAATATATGCTGACTGCTCAGTCTTCTACAGAGTCAAAAGCGATCATTGTCTCGTCCACCGCAGCTTGATACTGCCTGTCACTCAATAGAGTTATGCGGAGCTCCACTATCAAGAGCTGAAGAGTGTTCCTGGTGCCTGAGGCAGAATACGTGCCGCCCGGGAAGCTTGATGTCAGATCCGCAGTGTTGTACGGCGTATGCTGCCGCGCTTAATCAACACATTGCTTCGCATCACCCGACGCCATGTCTTATGCGGTCGAGTCCAAGAAGCGCAAGTTCCACCGAATGCTGGAATCCATCTCCAAGCCTCTGACCCTCGAGACTGCATCGCGGAATCCCGGCCCTGAATCCACCATGACCACCAAAAACCGCACTCCGGCCGATCTTTCGATCAAGAGAGTGAGGCTGGATAACAACGATACTTCTGAATATCCCGCCGTGCGCAAGTCTACGTCCAAGATCGCTCGGCCCGACCTTCAACGAACAAGTTCTTCGGTTTCCACTTCCTCCACGCGTCCAACATTCGTCCCTTGGGATCGTGAAAGATTCCTCGAGCGCCTCGAGACTTTCCGTCGCGTCGACCGTTGGACATCGAAGCCGGCTGCGATAAACGAAGTACAATGGGCGAAGTGCGGATGGGTGTGTACGGATGTTGCGCGGGTCAGCTGCATCAGCAACTGTGGTGGCTCGGTCGTTGTGAAACTCCCGGATGAGATTGATGAAGTAGATGGCTTCGACATGGAAAAGGTTCAGGAGAGGAAACAAGTTCGTATGTGTGATTCGGTCGTGAACAACCCCCCATCTACCGTTCTGGTTCTTGCTAACGGACGTGTGTACAGGTTTGAGACTGGTCGAGGAGTATCAGAAACAAATGATTGAAGAGCATGGCGAGAATTGTCCATGGAGGAACAGGGGTTGTGACGGTAAGTCTCGTCATTGAATACTCGGCTCCGCTTGACGAAGAGACGTGTCTGACTATGCGCAGCGACAATACAACATCTGCCATTGACCAACGTAGATGTGGCCATACTCGGACTTCGCACTCGATACACCCATCTTATTCAAATGAGTGAAAGGCTACCCACTCTTGAGACACTACGCTTTCCCGACAGCTTCGATATTGAGAGTCTTGTGCACTTACTTCCCGCTGACTGGTCTCCAAAATCCGATCGCGGGACACTGCCGCCAAGCGATTCCAATGAAGAGGCCGGCGGAGAGGCCGCGGCTCCGCCGCCAACTGATTTGCCATCTCAGGATGTTAATAAGGCCGCGCTCGCCATTGCCCTATTCGGCTGGGACTCAACCCCTGACTCATCCACAGATCTTGTCGCCTGCAAAGCTTGTTTTCGGCGTCTTGGTCTGTGGATGTACAAACCCAAAGCGAACGGAGACCGTTCTGTCTTCGACTCACTTGATGTGGCGGCTGAGCACATGGAGTATTGTCCATGGACTGACCGCAATGCTCAGAGTGGTACTGGTAAGGTCAATCAAAATCTAGCTTCTCTCCGCAGTGGCTGGGAAATAGTCGCCGAGGCTATCAAAGTGAAGCATCGCAGGCAAGAACGCTCGACAGCCCCAGAAGGAAGTCCACGGCCTGAGCAGAAGACGCATGACGCTGAAGTCTCCGGGGACGAGGGTGCCCCAGATGAGGAGAAAAAGAAAGCTGCAGACCGTGAATGGTGGGCCAAAATTAGACGCATGAGGCAAGTTTGGACTCATAAGACGCCACGTCGCAAGCCTGCACCTCCCGCATCAGATATGCCCTAATTCGAGGCTCCCGCATGGCGTTTTAGCAGGGTGTAGCAATTGGCTTCCTCATTGCATTATTTTGAGCGTTTCACAATAACCTGGGTTTCATAGTTTAGTCATGTCTCACTGAGTTTTCACTTCCGTCTCCGACAGAGACTAGAAGACCTGTTACTTGAGCGTTTTCGAGCACTCCTCGACGTCTCCCTGCTATCTCTATATTCAGTAGGCGCATGTAGCCTTACGTCACACTCAACCTGTGGTGATCGCACAGACTTTTATTTTTGGCACCGTGGCGCAACTGCCGTTTTCCGAACCGTCTTCCAGAACGGTCAATTATCACAGCCGTAGACGATCAAACTTCAATTCTCAAGCTCATTCAAACGTCCCTAAACTGAGGATGTTGGTTGTCGAGCATCATGATCCCAGCATGAGAGTTGTAAGTGGCACCTGAATCCCAGTCCACGCTCGAGCTACTGCGATGCTTATCACATCAGTCTCATCTCAGATGCGCATGAAAGCTTTATTTGACAATCTTTGCGGCTATATAAATTTAAACTCGGTTTTGACGTCCTGCTAATGGCCGCCAACGCTCATTTTCAACAGTGTTCAATGAGAAGTTTCGCTCACAGTGTTCAATTCCAACAGACGACATTTCGCGGTTATCCGACTTCAATATAAATTCAAGACCTCCCCGCTGCCAGGCCGACTTTGATTTCTCTTCCACAAATATCTGGATATTGATGCTCACGAATATTGATTCAAACTCTTCAACACAGTGAATCAGTGATTCAAACATATATTCAGCACTGACCTGACTTGACTGCACGCTTAAGCCCTGCTACCAAAGCACGAGGCACAAGCACTGCTGGTCACCAAAGTCCGTCACCATACTTATACTCATTGACCCTTCTCGCCCTCGAGCCCTTGCCCCGACAAGGTGGCCCAGGAGGCCGACCTACGGTACGGGTAAGGTGGAAGTGCACAATCTCGAAATCTTGCTTGAAATTTCTTCTTGAAATTCTTCGAAGACCCCGTGTGGATGTCTCCAATTCCAACCACACTGTCGCCACAGACCGGATCGACAGAGACCATCTGCGCAACGATTTCTTCATCCAGCACCTGCGACAAAATGACCGTTGTTACCGATGTACCGGAAGCTGGTGCAGCTGCACTTGATGAAACCATGGCACTTTTCCCAAACGATATGTTTGCAGTAAACCCCCGCCTATCACCCATTAATGAAGCCATTGATTCTCTGGAAAACGAAGCGCTTGCAATTGATGCCAATGCAAGTCCAGTCAATTTGCCCATGGATTCCCCAGAGGGTCAAACAGTTGCCGTCACTGTCAATGAGCCTCCGTTCGACGAGGCCATTGACTTTTCAGGGAACAATAAAATTGGACCTACCGCCACTGCACCTCCAATCTACGAGCCTGCGGATATCCCAGGGGGTCGAACAGTTGCAGTCGCCGCCAGTCAATCTCCAATTGATGAGGCCATTGATCTTCCAGGGAGCGAAATGCCTGGACTCGCCACTGCCACGCCTCCAGTCAATGTGCCTGTGGATTTCTTAGAACACGAAAAATTGTCATTCACCGCCACTACATCACACGGACCGGATGTACGTGCTGATGATCACAGTATCACGATGGATCGGCCTTCGCCCGTCCTGACAGCCGATCCTAGTTGCTCCATGATCACCGAGGACGAAAAAACCGCTATCGAATGTCTAGCACCCTCCACGGCACATGTATGGTATGGCCCAGACAAACCGGAGGGTGCCTTGACCACCCCCCAAACCCCTCCGAACGACCCTGCATCCCCTGAGCCAGCCCCATCCCAGGCCAAATCTCAGCGTATACGAAGACGGATGAAGGTTCCCCTTGCACCCGCAAGCCTACCTGATCCGGATAGGGATCTGAACGAAGAGCAGATCAGGCTCGTCTGCGCTCAGCTCCCCAGAGTGCGACAGAAATACGGGCAGTACTTTTCGGCTGCTGGGTTGATTCGCGCGGCCTGGAGCCAAGCCCTTCTGAAGCGAGGTCCTGACGGTGAGATGCTTCTTCCTGAAGATGTTCTTCGATCGTGCATGCCAAAGTGGAAGGCGCGCCTGGAAAGTCTGAAATCCGAGGAATCCCCTCGAAGCCACACTCGCAAGCGGCATGAAAGGGAATCCTCTACCGCAGAGGGCCCGGATAATGGGAGCAGTTCGGCCAAGAAGGCGAAAAGGCTTCATCGAGACGCCGAAAAGACCTCAGACGTCGAGACTGCCCCTTCCCAAAATATCCTCTCACGCAAGAAACCCATGATCCGCATCCGGGCAGACACCAGCCGCCTTGGGGAATCCAACAAAGGTAACGCAGTGGAGACTGATGCCTGTCGGGCTGCCGAGGTCAGGGTTCGTGATCCCGGACGTGTTTCAAAAAGCGAAGCTCGGAAGATCCTCGACTCGGGAGCTGGACGACCATCTGTCAAACGAAGCGCAATGGGGAATGCTTTGAGCGAGCAATACAATCTCTTTACACACCGTGTGAAATTTCACAGGTTGCCCCCGACTGATTCCCAGTCAGCAGATCAGATTGCACCGCCTGCACCTGCTGGTCATTCGAAGCTGTTAGATCCGAAGTACCTAAAGAGCTTCAATGATTTCCTTACCCAGGAGATCCATCACATGGATGATACAATCCTCCAAATTGAGCATGATCCAGCTACGCGGGGCCAGGCCGATACTCTACGGAACCATTGGCATGCTCTGGTCAATCTGCGGGATTCTTGCACCCGCATTGAGATGACTTCCGCGTCTCATACGAAAGAGTAGATGGTCCTTGAAGGGTTGGCATATCTTTCTTAAGGATATTGAGGTGGAAAAGTTGTTTGTTCACAATGCTCACGTGCAGCGTTCTCTTTTTGCACCTCTCTTATTCTTGTCACCTTCATGTTATTGTTCTTCCTTGTTTCTTTATTGGGGGCAGAAGCTGTTGAGGAAGCTTGCTCAGCTAGAGAGTGTTCATTGGACATCTTGCGAAGCAAAGAAAAGCAGAAAAACAGGAAAGTAAAGGGAAAAATAAGGAGAAAAAAAAGCAAGAGCCATTGTGAGAGAGGATGTTTCATTGCTTTGGCGAAGGTTTTGCAAATACGCGGTGCATTTGATTTGAATTTGAAATTAGGTTTTGTTTTTCCAACTCTTCTTGATACATCCACTGTAAACCTGATAGACTCAGATGATCGCGACTATCGTAAATATACACTTTGGTGACATTCAGCACAAACGGCTTCCAATCGTCGCCTTATTGGCAGGTAATGATTTCTGAATAATCACACTGTCAAGATGCCACCTTTCCATGAATCATTTCTGGAAAGGACAATCATGCTGACATAGAAAACAGAACACCTCAATGGAGCCTCCTTTTTGTTCATCTGTGAGCTGAGATAGAATAGGATATATCTCGAGGAGCTCAAATGCTGGCTCCCGTCTCTTTGTGAAAGTCTGCGGGAACTGTGAATATATCGATGCAGATGATAATTATGAGTCTGTTCACTTCCCTCAGTGACATCGAATCTTTATGCAGACCAGGACGCAAGAGACACACTGTTATACCAGGGCTATTTCTAGAGCTTGCGTGTGTAGATCTAGGGGTCTGTAACACATTAGAGAGACCCCAAGACCCTGCGAATAGTCCAGTCAATTGAAGTGTATTTTGACAATGTAAATAGGCGTAAAGAAAGATTCTTGATCTGTTTGAGAAGGCCTCGATGGCGGAATATGTGACATTGAAGTGAGTCGTGACTTTTGCGTCGGCAGCTCACTTGCGAACATCATCTGAAGGTTCAAGGCCGGGCCCGCGTCTAATGAACAGACCAGACCCACTAAATCAAAGGCACGAAGCTCCCTTCTGCCGCTCGCACCTTTCGCTATTCAACAACTCGCCTTTTTCTTCTTGTTCACCCAACATCGATTCACACTGATTACTTTCCTCCTAGTGTTCACAGTGTGAGGACTTTTGACTCCATCAGACCCATAGCAGCGATCTACGAACAATCAAAACCAACCCTTGTCTCTATCGATCTCCCACGAATCTCAACATTCAGTGAGGCGAATCTCTCATTTCAGTCAGCCATTCCACCCGCATCCGCGAACTGCAGGACAAAATGGAGAGATCTCCTGGGCGAGAATACAAAGATCATTCCAGTGCCTCCCACGATGACAGTCAGAGAAACGGCTCGCATCGCTCGCCTGACCCATCGACAGAGCACAATGGGTCTCATGATGATCGGAAGCGCAACCTCGGCGAGAACGGGGCACCGGACACCGATCAGCAACAGCAGTCATCAGGCCCAATGAGCAAGCGCAGACGGATGCAAGAACGACACCAAGCTCGCAGACGTGGTCGCACACCTCCACCTTCAGTCTTCTCCCGACGTGATCGCTCTCGCAGTCCCAACAGCAATACCGCCAATCGCGATGACTACTCGAGACGCTCTCGATCGCCTCTTCCGCCTCGTTCCCCAGACCCTCAGGAGCCCCCCAAGCAACGAAAGCGGCCTGGTGGTGGAGCCCGGGCGGGCTTGCTTAATCCCGAGCAATTACGACGTCGGCAAGAAGAGCGCGAGCGCGCCATGGAGGAAGATGCGATGCGCACGTCGCGGGACCGCGGTGTCTCTGATGTTGTTCGGCAGCATTACAATGCCGTTCCAGAACGAGGTCGGGAATGGCGCAAGACAGAGAGCAAGATCAAGGGCCTACGAAGCTTCAACAACTGGGTCAAAAGCACTCTGATCCAGAAGTTCTCACCCGACGAGGACTTTGTCGCCCGTTTCGAAGATACCAAGGAATGGGCCGATGAAAGTCTTCGACCAGATGCGGCTGAAGACAAGCAGCTCCTAGTGCTGGACCTGGGCTGTGGAAAGGGCGGTGACCTAGGCAAGTGGCAGCTTGCGCCGCAGAAGGTAGAGTTGTATGTGGGTCTCGACCCTGCAAACATCTCGGTGGAACAAGCTCGCGATCGGTACGGGCAAATGCGCTCTCGAGGCGGAGGTGGAGGCGGCCGTGGTCGACGTCCGCAGCCTCCCCTATTTCACGCCGAATTCGCAACCAAGGACTGTTTTGGCGAGTCATTGGCCGACGTGGACATCATTCAGCGCGTCGGTATTGACGCCAATGCAGGGCCAGGGGGAAACTTGATGGCGGCACGATGGGGCGGTGGTGGGTTTGATGTCGTAACATCGATGTTTGCCATCCACTACGCTTTCGAAAGTGAGGAAAAGGCGCGTCAGATGCTCAGCAACGTTGCCGGTTGTTTGAAAAAGGGCGGTCGGTTCATCGGCGTGTGCCCCAACTCGGACGTGATCACAAGCAAGGTCAGCGCCTTCCATCAGAAACGCAAAGACGCTGGAACCGCCAAACCTGCAGGGACTGAAGCCCCCGAGGATGGTGAGGTGGAAGAGGAGGAACGATGCGGATGGGGCAACGATATCTACAGCGTTCGCTTCCCTGGTGAGACCCCTGAGAATGGCGTGTTCCGCCCGCCATTCGGATGGAAGTATACGTACTTCATGGCCGAGGCAGTTGAAGGGGTCCCAGAATACGTGGTTCCCTGGGAAGCATTCCGAGCGTGAGTGTCCGACAATACTGTTCCCATACTCGACCAAGCACTGACGACATATAGATTGACCGAGGACTACAACCTGGAATTGCAATATCGCAAGCCCTTCTTGGAGATCTGGGAGGATGAGAAGAACGACCGCGAGCTCGGCCCGCTAAGTGAGCGGATGGGAGTACGCGATCGCCATACTGGAGAACTGACGATGACCGAGGAGGAGAAGGATGCAGTCAGTAAGTGGTTCAGCATGGCATATTCTGCACGCTGCTTTAGCTAACTTGAAACAGGCTTCTACCATGCATTCTGTTTCTACAAGGTTTAGTGATGAGATGCGGTCTGAGACAATCGTGGGCGTAGCTTCGCCCTTAAAGTGGAAATCCATCTCTGAGCCGTCTTAATCCTGACCATCCTCGTTTCTTGTTTTGTGCATAGCATTCATAGCCTCGCATCAACGCGTTGTGCAAAGTCGAGTGTTGAGAATGTGGTCGACTTTGCCTATCTCGTGGGAGAAGTCGTTCAACTGTAGTATATTGCTTTTCTGATGGTGTCTTGACGCACAACGTAGAAGACCGCATGAAATCGCTCTGACGGTTCCGGCTCCTGCGATAAGCTTATCGCTGTAATGTAACCCAATCGGGACTAGTGCATGCGCGTCGCGCGTCCGAATGTCGCATTGCTTTGTTGCGCCGTCAAGCTCATCTCCATTAGCAAATATCATCAGATTCCCGGCTATTGTGTCCGTCGAACCCAGAACTTTCTTCTACGGTCACAGGGTCTCTTTGTGCGACAAAAAAAGCAAGTTGTACAGATTTCAAGACCCCCAAATGCTCTCCGCAACTCCGGCGCGACAGCGCACCTCGATATCTCAATCTCATCCCCCACCAAGCGGTGCGCACGCACAAGCAAGACAGAATGCCCAAGAAAGACAAGAGCCAGAACTGCCCGAGTATCAGCCTCCTGAGTTCATAATCTCAGCCGAAGCCAATCGAAAACTTCGCGCCCTCCTGGACATGCAATACCTCGAAGTTGCCAAAAAACACATCCACGATGCGGGCATGCAGATCACCTATTCTGCGGGCGAAGTGAGCGATCACCTCCGGGACGCGCAAACTCGTTACCAAAAGTCGAAAGAGAAGCGTCGTAACAACGGAGACGGCCAGGAAGAGGATGCAGAAGCCGGTGACGAGGCTTACCAGCGTCTTGCGGAACAGGAGCGCAAAGTCGGTGAAATCATGGGCCGTCTGGAGGAGAGAATGCGTCATATGGTCGATTGTGATATGAAGCTTGTGCGGATGACGGAGTCGTTGAAAGATATTGACAAGGAGGAGGCTCAGAGACAACATGCCATATTGGGTGCGCGGCAGACGCGAAGCCAACGAAGGGAACGACGACCTATTGATTCTGAGGATGAGGATGCAGAGGAGAATGACCCGGCCCGAGAGCCTACGCCTGTGCGGGAGATTCGCGAGGCGAATGCGCAGAATCCGCCCAGTCGGAGGTTGAACGCCTCGCTGGCTGAAGGACAACAGAAATGGGAGGAGCTCTCTTTGACTCAACGGTGCGTTGCAAAAGATTTGTGATCTGATTCGTCGACATAAGGGAAGTGGCATTGCTGACGAATTTCCATTGATGATTCTACAGCTACGCCAACAACAACGACTACACCGGGTTCTACCGCGTGGTGCATGACTCCAAATACCCCGGAGACGAAGCACCTCCACTCCCACACTCTTCCACCTGGTTCGCACACATGGAGGATCCTGAACGCGCCGCGAGAGACTCCCCAGATCAAGCTTCAAGCCGACGAACACGCAATCAGCGCCAGCCTTCACCATCAGGGTCCGACGACATTGCTATCGATCGCGAGAAGATCTCCATGAACTGTCCCCTTACACTGCTACGCTTTAAAGACCCCGTGATCAGTAAATGTAAGCATCGCTTCGAGCGCGACGCCATCATGGAGATGATAACACAAGCACGTCCGATGCCTGTGCCTGGTTCGCGGGCTCGTCAAAAGGCCGTCAAGTGTCCCATTTGCGGAACGCCTCTGACCGCCGAAGATTTGGCCTTTGATCGTGCCATGAAGCGCCGAGTCAAACGTGCCGAGGAGGAAGAAGCTCGACGAGCAGAGGACAGCGATTCGGATGATGACGATAGCGACGATCGGCCGTCGAAACGAGAGCAAATCACATTGGCTAGTGACGCGGTAGATCCAGATGATGATGCCATGGATATCGATCAGCGGCCGGCAGGAACACAGATCAAACCTGAGCCAGTCCCGAGCGGTCAAAGGGCATCATTGGGAACGAGCGAAGAAGATGGGCAGGACGATGAGGAGGAAGAGGAAGAAGAGGAAGAGGAAGGGGAAGAGGAAGAGGATAGCGAGGAAGGAAACGAGAGTGAGGTGTAGATGAGGCCCCAGATCAGTCACGTTCTTTGCCCAAATACCCAGGCATACATCAATTTCAATGGTCTTGGTGAGCGGGTAATGCAGGCATGGCTTCATCAGTTAGCACCTATAAGCCGAGATTGGAGTGGGTTATCCGAGACTCAGCATGTATCAACACCCTCTTGGCTGCCACTTTGGGTCGCAGCATTAAATCAGCGCCACTATGGAAAGATTTCGTGTTAAAAGCTACAGATTACCCAGGGCACACGCAGTGTCTGAAGACACATCGTCCATCATAGGCTATTAGGCACTAAGGTCGATCTGCATTCTGCGGGAAAAAACAAACAGTGATCATCTCTCTAGGCCAGTTGATGGATCTAACGACCCCTGGCAGCATTCATAGCGCTACGGCAACCTTACAACTCGATAGACGGCACGGTAGGCATGAGATAGAGACATTCTAACGGTCCACGATGTTGGCTCGATAACAACACGGAATGGAGCTCTCCCGGATTTTAAGATTGGCTTATCCCGAGTCCATTTATCGCCGGCGTGACCTAAGCTCCGCAGATAAGATATGTCTCAGCCGCAATATCCAACACCACACGAATGCCGACTGGAACGCTCCCGCCTCTATCAATGCACGTCAGCGCGACAACATCCCCACTGCTGATAATCTATGGTGGAGTCAGTGTCTATTCAACGACACTATGATTCCCAACCGTGCCTCTATCTACCCGGCATATCCAGTCTGACCCGTTCCTGTTCCACTCGATAGGCAAGGAGCTTCTGGTGGATTTCTTATCGGGGAGATCATCTCGAGACACTTGCCTGGATACTACTACCTACGGTTAGGTAGTTACATCTTTACGTCGAGTATTCAACATCCACTCTCCGCCGTTTGATTCCCGTTCAGTCATCTACTTGGTCATCCCGCCTGCTGTCAATGATGTCTATGGCTTGAAGCTCAATGATATCGTCATGGACATCAGATTCACTCAAGGTTTGAACAGCTCGCAAGACTTGTCATCATTGACACCGTAGTACCTGTCTAGTACTTTTTCTTGCCTGCTACTGTATATGATCTTCCGAGGCGAGCGCCAAAGCTCACTAGTGTGATAAATAAGTAGGCATTGATGTCCACTGCATGCATCTGGACTACCCCGTTTAAATCTGGAAGCATCTGTTGGACATCGAGTCTCCACCCGTCCTACATCAACGATCATACATTCAGTTTCTCTTTTGCATTCGAAATTCATAGTACTTGATCTCAACTTGTATTCTCTTAATTTATACCGCGTCCAAGAATGCCCACCGCCTTGCCACTAACGTGCCTCCATGCAGTAACTAAGTAAGTTACTGACTGCAAGTTACATAAGTACCACCAACCCCGGTCTGTCTCACCCAACAGCCGTACCAACAGAGACTAAGCCCTCCGAGGTAGTGGCAAAAGCGATCAAGCGGGACCGGACCCTGATGGGTGAAAGGACTCACAAGACATCTCCAGACGAATGGTCATGACTGATCATTCGCAGAGCAGCTGTATGACTCGTGCACAGCACATGAAGTCCCAAAGACCTATGGTGGGACGCAGTGGGACTGCCGTAGGTGCTTGGTAGCCTGTGACAAGTACTACTATGGCTCTGTGGCTGCGACGCTATCAGTACAAGGGGACAGGGAGGGCTGGAATTTGAGTCGGTGATCAAGAGTTAGGTATAGACAGTTTAGACACTGTGTAAGAGTGTAGGATGAATATTGGGTGATATGAGAAAGGACACCAGGCTAGTACTGGCTCTTAGCTATCTAACAGATAAGCAGATATTAACGCGAGTGATCGAGGTGGTATGTTCGGTCTACGAGATAACATGGATTGAATTCCTAGCTTCCTACTACCCGATCACTTACCTGCTACTACGTCGATTGCCTCACTACTACTGAACTACATGGTTGAGACGGTGGTAAAAGGCACAGATTACTAATTAGTAACTAGACGCAAGAACAAAAGGACGTGGCACGTGCCTCGCTCGATGTGGAATGAATGTCTCGAGTGCTATTTACTCTTGAGAAGTTCAATGTTGAGACTACTAGCTCTTAGAAGTTACTATAGGTGATGCTGCAGGTGGCGGTGAACTGGTCACCCTATTCAGGTTACCACCTGTCGACGATTGAGGCTATCCTTGCTGTGGTGTGTTTCATTATGTGATACAGTTCTACCGAATACCGATCTGCTTCCAGTAGAATATGCGGGTCTGTAGTACTATGCACATTCTGCAACATGGTTGTACCCGACCACACTGGCCCCCTGAAAGTTTCCTTCGCTTATCGTCTGCTCAGAAGACTGGAGGAGAATGTTCATCTTCTCCGACTTCCGCTGTGACTGACTCACCCCAAATCCGTGTTGGTCCGTCGGACTGACTCACTACCAATTCATACCTTACGATGTTGGTCCGTCTAGATTTCAGTGCACTGTCTTAGTCATAGACCCATTGAATCCAGCTGCAGTGGTCTCACCTACAGTGACCGTTAGTCAGTAGTATTGAGAGCACCAGTATCCTACACCGAACAATGATGTGTGATCACAAGCAAGCCATCACAAAGCCTATCTCTCCCCTCCTGTCCGAGAGGCCCATATAATCCCCGCCATCAAGCCACCCAAGATACGCTATGCAACGGCAATACGGCAGGGTTTCTAGGGTCACATAAGGTGGCTCTGGGCATGACTGTATCACTGTGTGTCCTCTTCGCCGCCACCATTTGTTGTTGACTTTGATTTTTCCATTGTGATCTGGAGAATCGTTTCTCCAGTCTCGCCAGCTTCCCCGCGACTTTGAGAGACAGATGGCCCATATTCCATAGTTCCAGACTCAGAAAGAACCGCCGTCAAATCTGGGGTAAATGACTTTGACTTCCGCCCATGCTTCTGGAGACGGTGGCATGTGCAACGGGGGAATGTGGACCGGGAACCAGAGACATGATCCGGGTACCACGTTGTTTGCAGCGATCCTCGGCTCTCTCACGCGACCGAGTGGATCAAGGTCGCGTATCGAGTCTACGACACTACTGAAAGCTCTGCATGTGCATGATGGAGAGATATGAGAGGAGAGACGGCACCGGGACGCTGGTGATGGTCGCCTAGAGGAGGTTGTCTATCAGGTTAGTCGACCACTCTGAGTTGTGATGACCTGTCATCGATTAGCGACCGGAAGCTTATTATCGACCGTGTATGCCGAGATGGAAAGCGCCATTGCTGGAGATCGGCCTGTGGACTGCGGAGTATGTCAGTATGATGCCCTCAATGATTGTATCGTGGGGAAGGAGAGTCGCGGTGCGCCAGTTCAGCTTTTCAGCAACCAGAACACGCCGAGGGTGAAACTCACAGGCCATGTTTCATCGTGGCAAGTGTAACTCTGTTATCAAAGCGGGCCCGGGCTTGTCGGTTGACCGCCTCAAGTCCATGTGCCGTCTGGCTTTCACAAGTCACTTTCGGTTAGTAGGTCGTGATTGGAGACTCGACGCGAGCTCAGCTGGGGAATCGTTGCCTGAGCGGCGAGGAAATACACACACACACACACACACACACACACACATGTCCTCTGTGAATCTGTCTTTCTTCTCATGAATGTCTCCTGAGGAATGGTACTACCTCGCTAGCTATCTCCATGTTCCATTCAGAGCTCGTCCTGCATAATCGCGCCTCGCCGCAGCCTATCCCCCAACATGAGGTGTAATTCTATACTACTCTCCCCGCAGAGAAAGCGGTTCCCAGCATGGCGGAAATGATGGTTGTGCTTCCCTTGTCCCCACTCGAGGTCTGGTGACTGGTCCAATTCTGCTGGAGGGGTTCGGGTCACGCCGATTGAGGCTCGACTGGGCGGGTTCCCCTCTCTCTTTCATGGGTATGGGTGAATGCTGGAAAAGGGGGGATATTCTGGATTTCCTGATTCAGCCTCGAAGTGGCTCAAAGTGGATAGCGCTGGACAGAGCACGAGAGTGTTTCGATGCTACCTTGCCGCGTGGTAGCATCCATCCCTGCGACCTTCCCCAGTCCCGGCAGTCCAGTCAAGGTCTATTCACTTCGCTAGACTCGATCCGTCCACAGCCCATACCGTCTGTATCGCCGGTAGTAGTACTCCTTCTTCTGTTTTGGTAATTTCTAGAGGGACGACGAGAATCACGAGATCTCTTGACTACCTTAGTACTGAGTACTGAGCAGTAAGTTCGTAGCACAGTAGTACTGTAGTAGTTAGGTAGACTCTTGGTCCCGAATTACCCACTTTGGAAAATGGACTTGGCCGCTACATCTGACACCCGTGATCGCGTCTCAGGAAGAGAGGTATTAGCCTAGGTACCCACCCTCAAACCCGATCCCAGTAACACGTCTCTCTCCCCATTTCCAGTCCCACCTGCGCTTCTCCAGGTCTTGTCTTTTCCCAAAAGGGTGTCAGGTCATACGAATGATCGACCTCGGATGCACAGGTTCATATCTTGGACTAGTCCCAATCATGAGAACACACCCTCACTAAACGGGGCTCGGCTCGTGCTTGACAGCTCCGAGACGGTGGTAGCGGTACCCATCCTACGATTACTTGACGGTCCAGTGCGACAGTTCAACAGTCCTACAGTACCGGAGACTGGAGTACACTGAACATCGAACACACAGTGAATAACGGTCGTCTGGCGGGTGCCTCTCTACGCTAACTTTTCGGTCAAGCTACCCTGCCGTCCGATTGTAAAGTTAGATGGTACTTTATCTATTTTTGTGATTATCCTTTTTACAACTACCATCATCCCTATTATTCTTATTTTCTTTTTTCCAGACGCTTTCCTCACCTTTTTTTTTTCCTTGTGTCGAATTTTAAGTTTGACTCTTAATTTGTTTTGGGAAGTATTCGTCGTTCGCCAGAGCGTGAGGTGCGTTCGAGCTGGCCATCGCATCTGATCTCTTAAACAACACCTTTTTCCTGTGACCCCCCTCAATCTTCTCCTCTGCACTCTTCCTCTTCCCCACAAACAAAGCCATCATCGTCAACACCACAGCGCTCGACTTGCTTATCGTCGATCCCAACTCTCAACCTCCCTCACTCTCCACTTTCAACTTTCACCTCGCCTCGCGCCTTTTCCGCACTTGGACTTTCACACGCATTCTCACCCCGTTCAACTCACGTCTTCCAAAAAAAAATACCACATCACCACACACACGTGGCATAGATCACATCGTTTTTTTTTTCTTTCAGCACGCCTCGGGTCCTAGTCCCTGCTGCACAAAGCACCATGGCAGAGGCAGAGCCCAAAGCTCCCACCACCGAGGTGGGCCCGAGCTCCTCCTTCACCGATGATGTTCCTCGTCCTCGTGGTTGGATGTACAAGCGCATCGGTAGTGGTAAAGTCAACCTGGGCTGGTATGCCTCTCCCAAGTTCCAGCTCGGCATGGTGGCCTTTGTGTGTTTCCTGTGTCCCGGCATGTTCAACGCTCTTGGTGGTCTCGGTGGTGGAGGCAAGGCAGATGCCCAACTGGCCGACGACATGGTGAGTATCAGAGTTGTTCTTGCGTTTGCCTTTGTCATAATCTTTCCTCCGTCGAAGCACAGTTCGACATTGGAAGAGCTGCTCTCGCGTCAATCGAAGCTCGCAATCACAATCATCTACCTCACATCCAGTTTTCTCGTTGATCGGTTCATTCTTCGACCCTGTGCAAGTGACTAACCACTCGTGGTCTCCTAACATTAGAACACTGCTCTGTACAGTACCTTTGCTGTCGTGGGCTTCTGCGCCGGTACCATCGTCAATCGCTTAGGTGTTCGCATTGCGCTATCCTTTGGTGGTATCGGTTACTGTCTCTATGCCATCTCCTTGCTTGTGTCAGTGCACAAGTACGTCCCCGGTTTCAACATCTTCGCTGGCGCCTTCCTCGGTGTTTGCGCCGGTCTCCTGTGGACGGCCCAGGGCACTATCATGATGTCCTATCCCCCCGAGCAGTCTAAGGGTCGCTATTTTGCATGGTTCTGGGGTATTTTCAACGTCGGTGCCTGCTTAGGTAGTTTGGTAAGTCTTGAAAGCGTCTGAAACCCAGCTCACGTCTGCCCTCCTAATGTATTCTGCTGGATAGATTCCCCTCGGTCAAAATCACAGCGTCAAGACCAACAGCACCGTCACCGACGGCACTTACATCGCTTTCATCGTGCTCATGTTCGCGGGTGCCTGTCTGGCTTTGTTCATCTGTGACGCTGACAAGGTTGTTCGTGAGGATGGCTCCAAGGTGATTTTGATGAAGAGCCCCAGCTGGAAGACCGAGGTCTACGGTCTGTGGGAGACCGTCAAGGCGGAGCCTTTCATCATCCTCCTGTTCCCCATGTTCTGGTCCTCAAATTGGTTCTACACCTACCAGCAGAATGCCATCAACGGAGCCTACTTTGATACTCGCACCAAGTCGCTCAATGGTTTCTTGTACTGGTTTGCTCAAATCGTGGCGGCCACCATCATCGGTCCTCTCTTGGATTCCAACCGAGTGCGCCGCAGTGTGCGTGCCAAGATCGCCTTTGCCGTGCTGTTCATTCTGACCATGGTGATCTGGGGTGGTGGTTATGCCTGGCAGAAGCGCTACACCCGTGAGAGTGTGAGCAAGGATGCCATTAAGGCCGGCACTTTCACTCCCTGGGACTGGACCACCCCGGGTTACGTGGGCCCCATGTTCCTCTACTTCTTCTATGGTCTGTACGATGCTGTCTGGCAGGGTGTCGTCTACTGGTAAGGTTCCCCCAGTCTCTCATCCGGGCCACCCACAAGTCGGCATCAACGTATGCTAACATCAACTTTTCTCCCACCATTATAGGTTCATGGGTGCTCTTGGCAACTCTGGTCGTCGCTTGGCCAACTTGGCTGGGTTCTACAAAGGTCTGCAGTCAGCCGGCTCGGCCGTCATGTGGTCTCTCGACAGCAAGAAGACACCTTTCATGAATGAGTTTGCGTCCAATTGGGGGATCCTCGCCGGATCTCTCGTGGTCGCTCTCCCCGTCGTGTTGATGCGCATTCGCGACACCATCCCCATTGAGGAGGACCTGAAGGGCACCGACGAGACCATTGAGGACGTTCTTCCCCCCGGCACCATCGTGGAGAAGCGTGTTCACGGCGAATCCTAAGCGACCGATTTGCCAGCTGAGGCGCAAAGGGTCTCTTTTCTTCATTCTCCGCCTTGGAACGAGACCGACATGGCTCTATGAACTTTGAGCTGTTGGACGTCTGCCTCGGAAGGGTGAAGGATACCCAGGCAAGGTTTTACCTCTTTCTGATCGCGCTTGTTCTATGAAATGACGCATGGGTCACTCCGCTTTTTGAAGTTGTTTGTTTTCTAACGATCATGGACCATGGATGACTGGGTTGGCCCCCTAAACATGCAAATTGACTCCTATTGTCCTATTACCCAACATTGTCCCTACGTTGTCCTCCCCCCCCCGCCACACCATACCTCTTATGTACTCCACATATTTCCTCGTAGTTTTTTAATCCAGTGATGTTACGCCTCTTGTCACTTCATGTCCACATACCCAATGTTATGATCAATGAAACAATCAATATTGACTATGGAATTTTGTTCTCCAACGCTGTATCGGCACCTTGTGGTCTCAAATCTCATCCTAAGCCCATTGGAGTCATCATTCACGGACCAGGGCAAACAGCAGTCATCATTAGTCACGACAAGACACCGGCCGCTCCCACCTCGTACCATTTCCTAATCGTATCACCCTCGTCCTTCCAAAGCCGGTTCCATCCATCCATCCATCCATCTCTAACACAAACGTAGACCAGACCCTCGAGATCCCTTCTCCGAAGCGTCTTACATAAGAACACTCACTGGGCACCTACCACTACGGCACTGCGTAGTAGTACAGGTAGGTAGTAGTACTGTAGCTAGTAGTTACTACCCAGCTACCCAGAAATAGCAAGTAAAAGAAGCCAAGAGCACGACCACAACCACAACCCCAACCACAACCACAACCCCAACCTCTCGAACCAATTCCCACGCGAAATGCATACGACCACCTGCACGTACCGACTTAAGCACAGCAACCCCAGTAACAATCGACCCTACTCCCATCGTCGCACACTCCCGTCCCGTCACGTCTTCTGGCTACCGACCAAGGATCAGTAGGTTGAGGTTCAGTAACTAGCGATAGCCAGATCCAGTATGTACGGCAGACAAACGAGACCGAGCCGGAGCCCGAGCCCGGAACCCCGAACCCTCCCGTCTATACATTAAGGTTGGTTTCCTATCCGAAGATAAGGTGGTGCACTGTCGTGGGCGTGGGGGTGTATCCCGCCTGAATGGCGTCCCGTCCGTTCCGAGATCTTGCGCGTTGAGTAACCTGAGTGGTCATGCCGGGCGTCTTAGGTGGATGTTCGTTCTGCGTGGAAATACTGGGTGATGCGAGTGGATTTCTCTTGGTGGGTGGTATGTCTCGGTCGAGTTTTGTGACTTGGGCGTGGGGGGGCCCCCTGACGAAGACTTTGAGTAAAGATGGGTGGTGTTTGTGAGAGCGAGAGATATACCTATTTATGACCTCAGGACCTGGGATCAAAGCTGGACGGGGTGCGAATTGTTCAGGTAGGTACTGGGGAGTAGGTACTCTTGCTACGTTATAGATTCGCTGGAATCTACTTCAACCAATCTAAGATCTACCCCATTGTTGTCGTGTTCCAGAGCGGCTGCTCGTTTTCGGACCTCGAAATTCCCGCTGGAAGGAGATTATGTGACATGGATCGAGGATTTACCTTTTTTGCTTTTCTAGATCAAATCCCAGCAGCATAGTACTTGTGAATTTTCCAGACAGATCATCTAGTATCAGTGGCCTTCATAATCTTAGTACTCCGACTCACCAACTACCGTGTACCTAGGAAGCTGGGAAGCACCACCACTTTTTGAAAAGTCTTTCCATTTTGGAGACAGCCCATTGGGGAACAAAAACTACCAGTGTAGTAGGGTATGCGCGTGGAAACAGAAAACTACCTATCCTCGGCCCAGAGACAAGCGACAACCCACCAGAGTCAACATACGGAGCCATCAAGGACCGTCAGAGGAGACGTGAAATGAATGAGGTCCGGCGCTGGATAAAGTCCTCATCATGCGCCCGTCACCTCGATGCGCGTCACATGTGAGATCCAGACCGAGTTCTTCACTACCAAGGAACGTCGTGGCAGTGGCAAAGAAACAAACAACAGAACATGCCCTTCCGGATCGACCATCATAGCTCAAGAGAGCGTTGGAGTAAAGGTCGCTCGAAAACTCGGCACTCTTTACTTCGTGATCAGGTTGAGGTAATCGGCCACAATCAAAGTCACCATCCTATTGATCTTGTCAGTTGACAATCGCCATCCCAAAGGCGGGGGGAAATGGTACTTTGGGAAGCATAAGAGTGGGGGAATGGGAGTGGGTGGATGCGGTGGGCCGCATGCTGGTTTATGGTGGAGATGTCGGATAGGGCGACGGAGAAACTTACGCATGAGGGGCGATGCGCACGTAGTAGGTGCCGAACCCCCGGTAGAATCGCAACCACCCTTCCTCCTGGACTACTTTCTTTGCACAATCGATGACTCCTCGGTAGGGCAATTTGCCCGTGGCGGGGTCCTTTTGTTGCTTCTGCAAACGAGTCTTGACAAAGTCAAATGGCAAGGACAGGAAACTGGCAAAGAATCCCGCGATCGCGGAGGCGGCAAAGGTGGTGGTCTGGGGGGAAAGGCTGGTGTGCTGCTTGAGCTGAGCTTTGCTCTCCGCGAAGAAGGTCAACTGGCCCATGTTGAGAGCCATGGCGCGAACCACGGTGGGCAGGGCGCCAGACCACAACGCCGCCAATCCTTCCTGTTTGGGGATGCGAACCAAGGCGTCAAAGACGGAGCGGTAATTGGCACGAGCTTCGGGAGCTTTCAAACCATCGGATTGCATTCGCACAAGGGCCAAATCGGCAGGGTTACCAATCATTGCAGCAATACCACCGGCCGAGAGGCCCGCGGCGGCGCGTTCAGCAAAGGTGACCCTGCGGCCTTGGTCCTCGGCTCGCTTGTTGAGCTTCTTGATGAAGGTATCGAAGAATCCGAGACGAGCCGTGGTGTAGACGGCCTGGCGAAGCAGTCCAGCGGACAGACCGGTATACAGGTCGAGGGCCTTGCCCGAAGCAATGATCTCCTTGGTGATACCCAGGGCAGAGGGTCGAGGACCGGTGCGGGCCCCCTCGCCCGCGAGTTGGAGGCGGACCTTGACCATGTCGACAGGCTGGATGACGACCGTTGCGGTCATACCGGCCAGTCCGCCGTTGATGAAGGGAAGAGCAACCCGCATGTAGGGGTGGTGCAGGAGAGTGGTGGTCGCTGCTCCGGGATTCTCTATGGCAGCTTTGGTGCTTCGCTGCGCGGAGAGTGCGGTATCTTTAATGGATCGTGACGCCATTGTCAGTTGGCGGGCTGATCGAGAGTTACAATATCTGTGAGGTGAGAAAGTCGACGTGTTAGTGAAGGAGAACGTAGTTCGATTGACTTGGCACAGCGGTTGATGGAGCATCCGATGGAACAAATGCAAGGTCAAGACCGAGGTCTTCTCTTCGAAGAAAGAGAGGCGCTCAAAGTGGTGCGGAGAGTCGCATGGAGGAGGAGATAGTAGACGGACCAGACACTTGAGGGGAAGAGATCGAGTCGCAAAAGACTCTGCTGAGGACGAAAGGACAAGACGACAGGCACGCTGTTGATGGCTGAGAAAGGACACATCAGTCTTGTGTCACTCTTGCAAGGCGCGGAGTGCATGCCGGTGGCTCGCCATCAATCCATGGGACACTCACCAACGCTGCGGTCCGCAATTCAGGACGGGAATTTGACAAACGGTGCGAGGCCCAACGATGAAGGAGGAAAAGGTCGCGGTTGGGAGGGGACACAAGTGAGGCAAAGGGAAGAAGAGGGGGATGAAGAGGGAAAAGAGAGAAGAAGAAGGAGGAGGAGGAGGAGGAGGGTGCGGAGGTGGGACGCGGTGGTCCAACAAGCTCTCCCACGTTGGAATAATGATAATAATAATAATACATTGCCCTGAAGGGGAGAGCGGTTTTGACGGAAAGGGAAGGAGGGGACTGAGAGAGCAGTGCCTTTGCTCTTCTGGTGGTCCATGCAAAGTGCGGTTCCGGCCAGCAGGTTCCGAGTCGGAGGATGTTGGAAGTAGCTCCTTGTATACAACCATTAGCTCTACAGCCCTGGGTACCTACGGTAGGAGACACCGGTACGTGGTCGGTCGGTAGCAGTAGCAGTAGAGCCCAGATGGAGGTACAGGAGACAACTATGGTCTACTACGGTCAAATACCGGTACTATTTTGTATCTCCATCGGTAGTAGATCTTTGGCCCCTAGCCTCTAGTCCACGAGAGTGATACATGTATGGAAAAGGAGCACACTAGTTATAATACAATACTCCTTATGTCTCTGGTCCTAACGCTCCTGGTCTGGACTTTTGATCCATTCCAAGCTCCAGTACTGACCTCATCTCAGATGCGTCCTGATTACCACAACCCACTACTCATCGTTCACGGCACGACTTTCTTCTTTCTGCCCTGTGGTGATTGCTGCCCGAAAAGCAACGAGCAAGGGTCGGACATATATCAGAACATGAGTGGCCAGTGCTACTGCCACCATCCCAGAGTTCAAAACGATTCCCGAGAGCAACACAACCGGACCTCACGTCCGTGAGAGCCGAACGTTAGCCGCGGAATCGAATCCACCACGCTACGGGAGGAAGGCGTCTTCTCCTGCCCCAAATCGCTGCGGGGAGTTCAAGGCAAAGTCAAAGTCAACCACAACCAAAAAGAAAAACAGAAAACCACCGTTCAAGGCGTCCTGAATCTAGAAGCCCCATCCACGCCTCGTCGGAAAATCAGACACGAGAGAATCCGAGGGAAACCCTCGTCCGTTTTGATGGAGTGGAGTGCGTGGGGCAGTCCCGGAGGGGCGGAGATCATCTGCTGCAGGTGGCCCCTCTTTTTCTTTTTCCACATGTTGGGAATACATACTACGGTCGAGGTCAACTCCCTCTATCTCTTCAGGGCGACTATGGTCACGCCCTGTAGGCCATGCGCTTGGTGAACAGACTCGCAAGTAATTGCTCTGCTCATATAGTACTGAATGAATACTGGGTTGCATTCTCCGCAACTCTCGGATGTCCGAACAAGGCAGAGAGGAACATGTCGCATGTCATGTGCTGCAGGGTGTACAGTGTACACTGTGCAGTACTGAGTACAGTTGGTCTCAGTCCAGATGCGGGGAAAGCTTGATGTCACGAGTTGGGAGCTGTGATGTACAGTACTCCGGCTCGGGTACTACGCTCAGTAGTTAAGTTACGTGTCTCTACCTGGTACGAGGTAAGTTGTCACACTTCTCCAGATCCAGGACCCCCGCACGAGAAGAATACAAAACAATCTGGCCGAGATGTTCCGAGTCCATAACAACATTTCTTTTCCCTCTATATCATCGTTCGAAGCGGCTCTCCCAGCTCTGCCCCCGATTTATCGCTCAGTCCGGCCATCTTCTCATGCCGAACGATGACGCAGATCCGTGCAGCTCCAGTGACAAGCGTCTCCGTAGTGCATTTAGGGCCACGAGCTAATCTCGGAACCCCACTTTCTCCACTATGCCACTTTCAGAGGATCCACGAGAACGGATCGGGTTCCCGGGCGGATAACACAACACAGAACAACTCCATGAGAGTCTCGCAGCAGGTAACTAACTACTCCTCTGACTTTCACCCAGACTCACGACGATTCCATCTGCATCTCCAGCCTCACCCGACAATCACCCACCTCCGATCGTCGGCATCTCCCTCAACTCCCTTCAATCCCGTAGTCCGCCCAGTGCCCAGTGCCCACAGCCCACAGCCCACAGCCCACAGCCCACAGCCCACAGCCCCTGGTCCCCATATCCAGACACATCCATGTCAACCAGTAACACGACCGCCAAGTTCCCCATCGCGCCATCCCGTGCACGGCTTTGCCGAACGACGGGATAACCTCATCACTTCAGCGCCCGGGACCTGGCCTCGGAAAAGGTCTGCTGGGGTTTTCCGGCGACGATCGTCCACGCCTGGCTGTTCAGGTGGGTGCATGGACGACCTGATCATCCTGATGTGATGGGGGCCTCGATTTCGCCGAGGAGCGGACCTGTTCAATGACACTGCCTGAGTGGAGTACGATTACATCTCCGGGTCCGAGTATGGGTTTCTGCAATGGCTTATGTTGGACATGGGAATTGGTTGGAACTTGGTAGTCATTAGTCCAGAGACTCAAGACTGAGTATACGCTGAGTATAATGCGATTGTTGTATGTGGGATCTGCAATGTTCATGTCGAGATGGTGAGAGCATGAGAGCAGTGACAGCGCACGGAGCCCAGACTATCCGACTATCCGACTATCTTTCCGTCGTGAGGCTGCTGAAACAACGGAGGACAGGCGTCCGCGTGCGAGTCTACATCGGAAGGTTCGAGGGAAGTGACCTATCGACCTCTCTACCGAGTCGGGCCCACCAGATGAGCACGTTGAGGACTCAATAGAACCGTAGGTACCTAGTCAGGACTAGGACCAGGAGTAGGTATGTATTATATCAACATCCAGGACTCGACGCCACTCCCAGCCCAGTTGCGCAACCCGACTATCGCGGGAATGAATTTCTCCGTGAGACCCAGCTAGACAGCGGACGGAATTTCTCCTTCATTCTTCCGTCGTCCATTGGATCGTGGAACTTGGCAGACGAGAGAAAGACGGACGGTCCTCGACCGAGTCGACCTTGTTCTTCTGGAGAACACACTTGCCAATGGCCATGCAGTGAAATATGGCCGGCTTACTCCCGTCGTCTTCCTCCGCCATCTGCGCTACTACCGACCCAGTTTATCAGGGAATCACCAAAGGAATGGAATACTCGTCTAACAACTATGCACATTCCCCTGTAGGTAGTGGTACTAGGTAGTGGTACATAAGTGACTACATACTACATATGCAATCACAATATACATGAACCAGCGTCTTCACCATCCAAGCAATTCCACTTCCCGGCCAACGTCCACCCTTCACCCTTCACCCTTCCCCGGCACAGTAAACCCTCACCGCTCCTCAATCAACCATCCCAACACGCATTTCCCGAGCAATTTCCGATCCCGAACGGCTCCAGACCTCCTAGTATCTCGGCACGCAGTACGCGAAGGGAGACAAAGAGAAAAGAGCAAGAGAAGGCGGGAAAAGCCCAGCCTCGTCCTACCCGACTGCTACTACTACCCCGGCGGGATACGGATAACGTGAGACGGCCTCTGGTCTCGGCGGTCCGGCTCAGATGTCGGCATTTGGAGGTTAGGTCGGGTAGAGCAGGTGAGGTTGGAGGATGACGGGAGTGATACGGGGTAGTTGGCTTTGGGTCGGGGAGTAGATTGGCTGTTGGGGTGTTCTTGGAAGTTGTGGGGGCTGGGGAGGCTCTGGGATAAGTTCATGCCTGGTGTGTTCAGACGAGGAAAGGGTGTTGTCGACAGCGAATAAACTGACGGCGACGGCCTGGTTCGATAAGCCGGGATCAGTGGATAAGGCTTGGGTGTAGAGGCGTGTAGACAATGGACATCACTCGATATACACCATTACTCGCTCATCCGGAGTCGATCTATCTTATACCAACTCGTCGAATGTCGCCTTTCATCTAGATCCGAGAAACGCTAGCGCTGCAAAGTTGGTGTTCCTACATTTACAAAGTACCTGAATAAGCCAGATCATTTCCTAATTCCATATCATTGAAATATAGATAATTTTTGTCAAAAGTTTATCACCAGTCTCTGCAACAAGACTATCGGCCAGATGTATCACGACAAGGATTCGGACATGTCAATCGTAAACGGTAAAAGAATAGACACAAAAACAGATCGTCGGGGCATTCAAGACACAAAACCAGAAATAAAAGAAAAACCAAAACAAGTGGGGGAATAATTCCTCACGCTCGTCCCGACTCAAGCGCGAGGGCAGACTTTGACAACAAAAAAAAAGAAACGCACAAAGAGAAATACACAAAAGCAGCACGCCATGCAAGTGATGAATCCACTCAAGAACACAAGAGTCGAAGCGAGAGAAATGCCAGTACTTCTTTCTTTTTTGGTCGACACCTCCGACCTCGCAACCAACAAACTCTCTCTACTCCGGAATTTACTCGGTCTGGGGAGCGGCAGCCAAGACCTCGGGGGTAGCTTCATCAGAGTACTTCTTGAAGTTCTCGTTGAAGAGCTTGCCGAGTTTCGTGACCTCGTCGGAGAACGAGGTGGTGGCAGTCCAGCTGTTCTTGGGGTTGAGGAGCTCGTCGGGAACACCGGGGCAGGACTTGGGAACGGGCAAGTTGAAGACATCGTAGGTCTCGTACTCGGCCTTGGCGAGTTTACCCGAGTGAATGGCGTCAAGAATGGCACGAGTGTACTTGAGAGGGCAACGCTTGCCGCCGGTGGTGGCACCAGCGCCAACCCAGCCGGTGTTCAGGAGCCAAGCGTTCACCTTGTGCTCCTTGATCTTCTCGGCCAGCATCGAAGCATAGCGCATGGGGTGGAGAGCCAGGAAAGGCTGAGCGAAGCAAGAAGAGAAGGTGGCTTGGGGTTCCGTCACACCATCCTCAGTACCGGCCATCTTGGAGGTGTAACCCGAGATGAAGTGGAACATCGTCTGCTCGGGGGTGAGCTTGGAGATGGGGGGCAGGACACCGCGAGCGTCGCAGGTGAGCAGAATGATGTTGGTGGGGTGGTTGTCACTCTTGCAGGGAAGCTTGGCGTTCTCAATGTACTCAATGGGATAGGCGCAACGAGTGTTCTCGGTCAAGGAGCAGTCATCGTAGTCAACGACACGAGTGATAGGATCAAAGACAACGTTCTCCAGGACGGAACCATAGCGGATGGCGTTGAAAATATCGGGTTCCTTCTCGGCGGAGAGGCCAATGCACTTGGCGTAACATCCACCCTCAATGTTGAAGACGCCGGTGTCAGTCCAGCAGTGCTCGTCATCACCGATGAGCTTGCGCTTGGGATCAGCAGACAGAGTGGTCTTGCCGGTGCCGGAGAGACCGAAGAAGACGGTCACATCACCATTCTCGCCCTCGTTGGCAGAGGAGTGCAGGGTGAGGACGTTGTGCTTGACGGGCATCTCGTAGAACAGGACAGTGAAGACACCCTTCTTCATCTCACCGGCATACTCAGTGCCGAGGATGATCATCTCCTTCTCGGCAAAGTTGATCGCCACGGAAGTGGCTGAGGTCATGCCCTCTGTGAAGCGGTTGGCGGGGAAGGAGCCGGCGTTGTAGATGACATAGTCGGGGTGGAAGTGCTCGAGCTCCTCACGGCTCGGGCGGATCAGCATGTTGCGCATGAACAGAGCATGATAGGCGCGGGCGCAGACCACACGAACGCTGATGCGGTAGCGCTCATCCCAGCCGGCATAGCCATCAATGACATAGATACGGTTACGGGTGTTGAGATAGTCGACGGCACGCTCACGGTTGATGCGCCAAACCTACCAATCAGGGAAAGGCGTGGTTAGTAAACCGATGTATGACGTCATCCGAGGGGACTACCTCGGCAGACCCGCGGCGCTGCGGGGAAGCACAAGCAACGAGCGTTTGCAGGTCGGGCAGAGGTGGACAGAGGGGGTAAGTAAAGGAATTGTTGGGAGGGGAGGGTGTTCAGCAAAAATGGGAGTTTTCAATGTGAGATTGCAGCATTGAAGATGCATGCAGAGAATGGCACTTGTACCGCGCAGCGATGCTTAAACCCACGGGTGCATATGCAAGGGCGTTTCCCCAGGTGGGGTCCTCGACGGACTCTGCAAGGGTATATTGCTCGATAATGAAAGACCACGCTTCGAGCAGGCCTCGAGAGAAGATTGGGCAAAAAGAAGACCAAAAAAAGAGCCAAATTCTAGGAACATTGTACTTACTTCAGGGGTCATGGGCTTGTTCACAGGGCCCCACCAGACGTCGTTTTCTGAGGACTCTTCCTTGACAATACGCTTGTCTGAGGGCGAACGACCTGTCTTGGCACCAGAGTAGGCACTCAGAGCACCGCTGGATGTGATGGCAGTACCGGTCTCGTAGACGAGAGCATCCTCGTACAGAGCAGGGACAGAAGGGTTGGCAATCTACAGTAGTCACGGCCATCATAGCCAGGTTAGTCAAACGTTTCTTGTGTGTCCACAGTCGCGCCAGCGACCGTGTCGAGTCTCAAGCCCAAGGCCGGGGGCAAAGGCTTCCTTACAATTGCGACTCGATCGTAGTCAATGTGCGCAGTCTCGTGCAGCTCCTCCTCGAGCTCAGTGTGGCTCTTGCCAGGCCTAGTGAAGAAGGACAGTGAATGTCAGCACCGATCTGCCATCATGATATCATCATAGCCAGGCACGTTGGGTGTCTGGTGTGAGAGCGTGGATTGTGACTTGTTCGTGGTTGAGGGGGGGGGGGAAGATGGGGCGAGGGCAAGAACATACTGAACACCACCAGGGTGCAGCGCAGTGCGATTCACAGATGTGGCAACCATGTTTCTGAGTGAAGTGGAATGATAATTGTTGTTGCGTTGTTTCGCAATCTGCTGTTGGATGAAATCTGCAGCCAGAGGACCTGGGGAAGCCGGGCGACCTGGGGGTATATAATCCTTTCCAGCAGGAGCCATGGTCGTGGGATGGAATGCACGATATCCTGGTGTTTTGCGCGATTAATCGTGAATTTCTTTTTTTGGGAGGGAATTTGCTTGTTGCTGATGCTCCACAGTGCCACGGGTGATGTCGGGGAGGGAAAGGAAGTCCAGCAGGAGGGACAGAGAGACAGGAGGAAAAGAGAAGGGCCGAGCTGAAGCGAGCGGGTACCGATGGTCGATCGCGAGGATTCGAGGAAAGCCGTGGATTGCCAGGGCTTCTCTGTGGCCCGGGAGTCGTGAGTCGTGACTCTCGTCGTGTCAGGTGGGCACAGTAGGGCCCACGTTTGCTTGGCCCGACTTGTCCCGATCCGGCACTTGGTGGAGGCAGTGGAGGCAGTGGAGGGAAGATGGCAGCACGAATTCAACCCGGAACGTCCACTCGGGTCTGCGACTTTTGTCGCCCTTTAGGCAAGGGAGGCCCTGCGAATGGCATCCTGCAGAGTGCACACAGTTGGACTTGGACGCAGATGAATCAGGTACCACGCGTCACACGGACTGGCAGAGAGCGAGTTTGACGCCGTGCAGGGGGAGGACCGAAAAAGACGCATAATGTACATCTATGGGAGCCGGCTGGAACACACGATCAGTCGTATACCACCTAGGTAGTAGGGAAGGGTGTTCCTCCTTGGGCAAAGTATGCATGGAAAACCGCGCATTCTTCGGCTCCCATGAGCGATATAATGTCTCATTCCGAACAGCTGTCTGGCACTCAGTACATAGTATGTACTACGAGACTCGTAGTCCGAGTCACTATCATGGTCGGTTGAAGTACCGGAATTGCTCATCTATTAGCTAGCCTCCCTACATCTGGGTAGAATCCCTACATCTGGGTGCTTCTGACGACGAGTACCGTGCACGAGTGACTGGAGAACTCCTACCAGAGCATCCGGTACGTACTGTAGTAGTGCGAAAAGACCCTCTGCCGAGGAGCCACTTGATCTTGATCTACAATCCGCTTCCGAGCAACCGGTAGCAATACGCATGACGCGCCATGACTTCACCAGGACCTCCATAGTCCATACTCCATACACACGCGCCATGCACTATTAGTCCGTTCGACCGTTCGACCATTCGACCATTCGACCGGGGCCCAGTAGCAGAGACCAGAGATTCGTACCCGACATGCTCCATGCTGGCATGCTCCATAGTCCATACTCCAGAGTCCATAGTATTCCACTATACCATACCCAGAGCAGAGTACAAATCTTGAAATCCAAAGCCCCGGCTTGGTTGAAGTTAGGTAACCAGACGACTCATCTCCAATACCTTGTCGACCCCGGACCGTGAAAAAGATCCAGCCTACGGACCCAATCGGTCAAGCGCAAGCCACCCTGGACCTTCAATTTGGAGATCGCGGGGGAAAGATTATGTCAGCCGTCGATCGGGGCCGGGGGAGGTCAGGCTGTGACGCCGGGCTGGAATCGAAAAGGGTTGTGTCCAATCAGGATTTCCTCACAGCTTCAAAACGCCGAGAAGGAAAAGGACGCCGGTGGACCCCCTTCGATGCGCCTGGAGCTTTCTCTTTGTTCGGGGCCCAAGAATATCAGGTCAACTTGCATACACACACATGTGTGTCTGGTCACCTCTTTGAGAGAATGACAGCTCATTTGGGACCATGCCTGACTGAGTTCGAAAGGTACTTACACACACACACACCCCCCAGGACGGGCGTCCGCGGACGCTCGTCGGCGACTCCAATAACGGCGTGTACCTCAGCCGAGGATGATGCAGTTGTCGAGGTTCACTTGCGGCGAGTCAGACCAATCATGGCACATGCAATGTCTCTGACTCCACTCTCCTATACTTCTGCGTGAGTGCATTGGACAAACGGACTGCCGCTGGAGACCCCCGTCCTTCTGTTCCAGGCCCCTTCGCGGCGGTTCGTTCAGGTCGACTCTGCGGTTCGGCTGGTCCTTGACGAGAATCTCGAATCTCGCATACGGTCCCGGGCTGCTGATCTAATGAGGTTTCAGCATCAGACTCCGTCGACGACGGGCCCCCCATCCCGACCGGCGGTATCCACGGTCTCCGCCAGCTCGGAGCTGAGCATCCACACATGTTCCTCACTAGCCCTGCTATTATGCATTTCACGTGCTTGTGTCGGGTTCCAGAGGTGGCAGCTGCCAGTCAGAAGATGATAACGTTGGAAATTGAAGGCCATACAGAAACGAAAAGAAGAAGCGGTCTGCTCCATTTCTTATCGTGAAGGATTCTAGAGCTGGCCACTGTATGCTGAAAGGAGTAAGTCGACAGTCTCCGGGAACGGTGGTTGGTTGTGATCGCATGCAATTGTGCATGCTTCCGAGGACTGTTATCATGAAACTATAGACCTGGCGACTGCCTGTCGGTTTCCTTTACATCGGCTTCTTCGCAGTGGACGCTTGGCGCTGGAAACCAATGCGCAGATGCATCGAGTCCTTCCTTTCCCTCATACGTGGTGCTCATCACCGCCAAACACATGCTATCTGGTAGACGGAGACCATTCCGTGAACGAATGGACAACTTGTCTATAGAATCCACTGCATGTAACTATGTGGATATCATTATCAATATCCACAGTGCAACCTGCTTCCCAACCAGGGGCTGTGCATTTTTCCGGGGTCGAGCGGCAGATCCCGGTCCGGTCTCAGCGACATTCGCGAAACTGGCGGCATCGGAGGTTTAAGCAACCTCGGACCAAACGATGATGACCTGGAACTATACACCCGTGTTTATCCCTATATGTGCCGAGTATGTCGGACTACCTAAGCTGATGCGAATTGAGTGCCTTGACCTTGAAAGGACATCAACGTACATATCCTGCAAAACGCATCATACGTGTACTGCAACAGTGTAGAACTCCACTGTAGA
The DNA here is from genome assembly GCA_014839625.1 of Penicillium ucsense. Taxonomy (NCBI): domain Eukaryota; kingdom Fungi; phylum Ascomycota; class Eurotiomycetes; order Eurotiales; family Aspergillaceae; genus Penicillium; species Penicillium ucsense. Next base: position 496,757 of record WIWV01000004.1, read on the forward strand.
TGTATTCTGTATTCTGTACACCGTGCAGACCTTTCGGCAGAGCTTCAGGGCATGTCACTCGATTGCCAGAAAACAGTCTTCCATTCAATGTAGATAAATCACCACCCTGCAACCATTCGGGTAGTACTTCGACCGGCATCGTATACATGGATACCCTTAGACCAGCGACCAGTGTGATTATGCGCGATTTCTTTCCCGGGCTGAAACATCCCAATGAGCTATTTCAGGTATCCGGCTGATCCAAGGGATGTGTCTCCGAATTATTCGACTGTTGTTGTTCGCGCGTGATCTTCTCTGCAGCTGGGTTCTGACCAGCTGATTAGTCGCTTTGTTGAGCAGAGCCTTGAGTCTGGAGTCTGGACTGCATCTCATCTAGTCGTGGAACGGTCACGATGAGATGACTAGCCTTGGCTAGCCCAATGCGTACCCGATGTGAGCGGGCAGTCGAAGGTAGACATGTGGCTTGAGCTGCATGGAACGGAATTGATGTGGAGAGAAAAAGGTAGATTGTGCCCCTGGTCTATCCCCACCAGATCACGAGTCATGTGCAGAAAGGCACCCAAACCTGTAGATATGGCGTTCTTGATCTTGTTGCGCTTGAGCAGTTCCGAGGTACATGTGGCTGTACCACTGCTGACGTCCATTAGCATGTCAATGAACCTGGATGCAAATGTCACTTGCTGACTCGGGTAACGATGGTCCAGTCAAACCCGCCTCCTTTATCACTTGCCAATCAAGAAATACAAGAGCATCAAATACAGTCTTCCTAGATCACCCGCAAGATCAACACTAGGCGACAAGTTACAGCAGAAGACTTATTCAACCCCTCGCACCAGTGCATCACAAGCCGATCGAGAATCGTCGCACCTTCACTTCATTGCCTAGTACCACTACCCATCGTTTCAATCGTTTCTCCAACCAGCACGGCTGAATTTTCGAAACGGTCTGGGCCGGGGCGTCGGAACTCTAGCCCAGACAAGAAGGCTGAAGCCATCAAGCTCAGCGGGCCACCTACCTACCTACTAGGAAGGCAGTAGTCGTGACTAAGCAGTGTCACGTTCAGGCTTGACGGGAGATGGAGACGATCGTGCGCTCCTATTTCACCCGAGCCGTCGGGACTCCCAGTGAAGGGGACGGGACTGGAGGTATGTACCTAAGTATTTGGATGCGCGGGACGTCATGGGACAGGGGCACTAGCTAGTAGTTAGTACCTAGTTCTCGTGTTGAACTTGTCTATCGGGAAGATCGTGGACTTCGGCAACGTCAGTCGGGTAGGGATCTGGATCTGAATCAAGTTCTTATCCGGTGCGAGTCGTAATTCTCTAGTAGTAGGGGATTCGTCTCGCTGATCGATCGCCCGAGAGCTGTGATGGAGATCAACGAGGCCCTTCATCCAGCATACAAGTGAATACAGGAGTTGTGATCTCATTCCATTTTTGTTTCATCTGCCACTTCCGGCTGCCCAATCGACCGCAGATAGCCACGCTTAAAGTGACTGCGATTTTCCTTCCATCGTCGTTCGGGAGGAGCTGGCTGAGGCCCAGTCCGGGGAAAGTGTCGCGTGGGTGGGCGGATGCGGGGTTTCCCGTGGGCCGTGGAGCCGCCGAGAGACCCGGTGAGAGGGTGTCGTCCGTGGCTCCGTGCAGCTGGAGCTCATTCCCGCTTCGTGGTGTGGTGCACTGGTGACATGGATTCTAGAGACATATTACTGTTGAGTGTTGACAGTCTTGAGGATCCGTTTGTTTTGAAGATGACATGTTTTTCTATACTTCGGAATCATGCTCTTGAAGTATTGTGCAGTAACTTAGACATGGTTGACTAGGTACAAGTCAGGCCGACTCAACCGCCTGATAGGGAGAGAAAGGATGGTTAGTGATTCATACCTAGGTAGGGATGAGAGGGCTCTATCTTAGATGTTGACTTGCTGGGAGATATGAAGAGCATGGTCGTATTATCATGACAGGTAGTGATAAGCTTCGATTGCAGAAATTCCACGTATGGCTGACTGGCCAAATTGGTCATGACTCATGACACATGTGTTCTCACTTTCAGTGTTCTATATCCATATTTTCCTCCTCTGTCTACTTACCACGTCCACGTGGTGAAGGATCACTCCATTTTAAAAACAGCCCGGATTCGTCCTAGGTAGAAATAAGTCACACCTGATGACTGGAAACCAACTAAATGTCTTTGTCTTGCAGAATTGGGGCTTGTTCATGTAAGTTTACCATGAGGACGTTTCAGCACGGACCGGGAGAGTATTAGAGCACAGTGTTGAAGACTTCTCGTGTCCGTAGACTTGCTATATTGGATGGAGTTGAGCTCCTGACATAGGCTATTCGGAGCTAGCAAATCGGGAGGGTTCAGAGAGCCTCTAGCGTCGTTCACTGAACATCCTAGGCAATCAATTCTGATTTCTGAAAATCAAGAAGGCTGAACATCTTAATATTCGAGGAGAGCAGGTAGGTGCCTTAAAAGGTATCAATGGATCTAAAATCTCGCGAGGTGAACATTAAACTTTTCAAGACATTCAGCTACGAACAGAGGGGATACTCTTCATCACCCGCTTTCCACACCGAGTTCTCCAACATTGGACCAACCCCTTCCAAGGTTACTCACCTCCATCAAAGTTCGACTGTATAGATACTCTGCCCACCCCTACCTACAGGACTGATTGTCAAAATCACCACAGAACAAGCCCATTCTCCGCACACCCCCCGTTCTGCCACTCCATCAACTTCTCCTTGACTTTACCCGCCGCAAACTGCGCATACCCCGGTCCAGGCTGCGGCTCATTCGGCTGCGACTTTCGATGGGGATCTCCCGCGATCCAAACCACCGGATCAACATTGTACCCTTCAGCCGCAGCTTTCATTGCCTCCACATCACTCAGCTCGTACCCTCGACCGAAGACGACAGCTCGTGGGACTTGGGTGTAGTTTTGCGTTCCGATGCCGGTGTGATCGGGGGATTGGGGCTTGTCGCCTTTGAGGAGGCGTGGGATCTGGGTGATGGCTGTTTCTGCGTCCATGCAGAAGTGGATGACTGGGAGTAGGTGAGTATGTGTGATGAAGGTGTGGGTGCTGCAGGGTGGTGTGATGAGGAGCTAGAAACGTTCCAATGGACCGGACAACTGAGGGACTTTGAGGTAATAGTCCGTGTTGGTATGGTGGCAGATCACTGGGGGTGGTCGGATTGCTGACTTACCCTCGAATTCGGGAGCCAGGATCTCTGCAACCGGCTTGCCGATCTCGACACGTCTGCCGCAGAGAATAACCGGCAGTGGATTCGATGGAGACGACATGATAGCTATTGTGGATTCAAGCGGGACCTTGGTAGTGAAGGTATTGGAATCAGGATAAAGCGATGGCCTCGATGCTGCGATGTAGTTCGGTGTTTCCGTCCGCTAGCACTGAGTGACACGCGCTGCATTCATGTTCTATATGCACGGGTAGTCATAAGCCCGGGATGGACGTCCGGGGGCAGTAGATCGACCGAATGGACTTGGAAGGGTGTTCGCTGTTCAGTGGTGGTGTATTTATAATCCAGGAACGAAGCCCGTGGACCGCATCCCATTTGAAGTCAGTCGGTGGCTGGATCGGTCCTAGGCCGGCGTTTGGGCTCCCCCAAGTGACCGTGAGGCTGAATGTCATCTTCATCTCGCGCCCCTGTGGAAGAGCCAAGCCGTAAGACGATCATCTCATTTTCACATGCCGAGTACTTATCTAGAAAGTGTCTCCAGTGATGATCAATTCTATCGAGAGTCGCATTTGCGAAAGACATCAATCGTAGATGATATATAGATCATGCCCAGACGTTATCTCCCTCCAGACGAATCCGAATAGATAAACAACGCTTTGGTCCAGGAGGGAATTATCCACGTCTACACGATGACCCTTGGTGTAGCCGCTCCCTTGAGCGGGGCGGAGTCGAGTCAGACAACTGAAGAGACGGATGAGGGATCCAGGGCGGGGTAAACAAACAGTCATCCGAGCTCTCTTTTCAATTCCCTCCCCCCCTCCATCGCGTCTGACTCGTGGCTTTACTTGACAGAATCTCTGCTTCATAGCCTCAACAACTCACCTCACGAAGAAGAAACCTCATGTCAGTCCATCAAACCCCGCAGAATCGTGTCTCTCTGTTGTTCTCGATCACCCGACCCTCCCCCCCAAAAAACCGAAAACAACCGCATCATATTGCAGGGGCACAAAAAAAAACAAAAAAAAAAAACAAAAAAACAAAAAAAAACAACGCAACCAAAGATATGAGGAACAGAGAGAAAAAAAAGATCAAGTACCCCACTAATACACGGGCCCTGAACAGTTTCCATCTTCCCCCTTCAATACTCCACCGATTCAACATCAAACCACCAACGATGTCCGGCCACGCCGTTTGCCCCAAGTGCAATGCCCCCATGAACGGAGGAGGCAAGAGCTGCGGCTCTTGCGGTGCGGTAAGTGAGCTCGATCTTCTGGTGTTGTTGATACTCTTCGCGCGATTCTGTACTGCAGCCTGGGTTCCAGGTGGTCCATGTTCTCGGCGATTCCACCAAGGTCCCCTTGAGCCTGGCGCTAAGATTGTCTTTTTCTTGGGATCTAGACCTGCCCCGTTTAGGTGACAAGCTCTTTTTGAATGGCTACTGGAGGTCTGGTGGGCAATGGTTGTTTCGTTGCCGCTGTCTGAGGTTGATATGATGGGTTGGGAGAGGGGAAGGGGTGGTCTGAAGCGGAGGGTCGAGCAGGTTGGATGCTAATGGGGGTGTTTGTGACTTGATTTATTGTGATACCAGATGAGCTGATGAGCAGATGAATCGTTGCAATGTGGATGAGAAGTTGGAATTTCCTACATGGACGGTACCTTTCCTAGAATGTTTCACCAAGACAATCTTTGGGGAGAATGTACCAATGTAGTAGTTCTGGCTCGACAGGATCAAAAATAAAATAAAATAACAAGATAACCGCAGAAAGAAGGGAGACGTGAACGAAAAGGGCCCATAAGTGAGACAACCATGAATAGCTGGGGGTTTCAAAAAGATGAATGATCTGTTCATGTAATCGCCCGGACTCGACATTTACCTATTTGCCAAGGATCCGTCGATATGCAGCACCAAGAAATTAGGAAAAAAAAGAAACAGAGCAGCAGGTTATATGATCCGCACAAGACCGTATGTGTCGTGGCTCGGGGTTTCTCAAGCCCTCACTAAATGACTTGTTTATGCGGTCTTGCGCCACTGCGACCACACTCCGATCAGCGAACTGACTGTACCGGCAAGACCGACCAGGCCGTCATCCAGCTGGGCGAAGCCGAGTGCCGAGGCGGGCACGGTCAAATCGCACAGGTCGGAGATGAGCTGTATCCGAGCAGCAGCGCGCTCCCTGTAGGAAATCGAGCACAATTAGCATGCCTACTTCATTCATAGTCCATGAATAATTTTCCAGGTCACAAGCCGAGAAAAAAGAACCATGACCATCACAGAAAAATCGCCCACGGCATCACTTACTTTTCAATCTTCTTCGCTTCCACCACACCCTCGCCTTCCTTGCGATCAATGTTCTTCTCCCGCTCCTGAAGACGGAACAGAGTATACACGCCCGCCAGGGTACTACAGATCAAGCCCGCCGCCCAAGCCCGGGAGGCTCCGTCCTGCAGGCGCTTGGCACTAGCCAACTTGCGGTATCCGATGGTATCCACCACAGTCACCATGTCCAGTGACAGATACCCGGCATATCCGAGCTGGCGACCAACGGCCAGGTAGCGTAGGACGGGGTCGATGGGGCTCTTGTTGTCAAGAGCGATGGAGGCGGCCTTGAGGTGCTCGGCCCATTTGCCGATGCGAATGATCTTGCGCGTGGTGCCGAACTGCTTCTTGACGGCATTGTACGGGTCAATGGCGGATTGAGGCTTGTTGGTCCGGTACAGGTACCAGGCGTAGAAGCGGGAGAAGTATTGGATGGTACGGAGGAGCTTGTCGCGACCAACTATAGATTGGTGAAGGACCGATTAGTCTTGTAGCGGAAATCGGCTCTCTAATGGGAACGACCAGGGAGAGGGTTCGGGGGGAAGGCAGAGGGAAGGGTTTCAGGTTGTGACTCTCAAAGAAACGCTTCATGGGAAGTAGGGGTTGCGTTTCTTGAACGATCGAATCCGCTGCTATAGTAAAAGAGACGTACCGGTGGTCGCAAGAAAGCGCAGCCAGTGCGCCAGTGCAGGGTGATAGAGGAGGGCGTCGGCAACCATAATGGCGTTTAGGACCCGATCACGGAGAAGGCGGGGAACAAGGGAATTGTACACGGGGAGCGGTGTGTGTGTGCGAGTCTGTGTCTGTGAGGGTGCCTGCGCAGGGCTCGTATGTCGTTGAGAGTGATGGACTCCTTTGGGAATGGAAGAAAAGGTAAGAGGGAGAATAAGTTCGGTCAAATTTGATGGGAGAAGGAGGTCAAAGTGGATGGATCACAAGTGTTTGTGATCTCCAAGAGTCGGTAAATGACAGGCAGCTGGAGCCGCGGCTGGTCAACCTCGGCTGAACTAAAGGGTGTGGAGCACGGCTGTGCCCCGGTCGAGAACTCCGATCCTGGAGAAAAGGATACCCTCGACTGGCGGAACTGGTAATGCTCTGTGGACTGTGGAAGTGTGGAGACTGGGGTGAAACTGAACCTGAGCGTGAAATGACTTGCTCGCGATGTGAACATTCCCTTCCTTTCAATGGTCAAATTGAGTCTTGCTATAAAATCGCAGGGATATGGAAAAGTTTAGGACACGGATCTACCGTGTTGGCTTCCACAGTGTTTACTCATCCAGCTTTGAGACGCGCCTATGTTCTAAAGGTGGATCATTTGTCACAGTTCTACTGTACAGTGTTGAGTGTACTCAGGACTCGGAGTCAGCACGACTTAGATACCGTAGCAAGGACGGGCGCCAGCCATGGGCAAACGTGTACGTAGGCGTAAGACACTAGGAACCTTCGGCGATGAATAAACCATGATCGAGCAGAAACTTCACTCTACAATGACCCAGAATTTAGGAATGCATATTAAGCATTACTACCATTTCAGTATTCTAACAATAACGCTCGCCTCCATCAGCCGTCAAAAAAAGGCTTAGCCAGCATCCCCACTTAGTAGTCGGACAAGATGCCAAAACAACGCCAGCCAGTTGAGTAGACTCTTAGTAAGGGCGAGGGATGATGGAGCTCGGGAAATACATTCTCCAAAGCACGTCTGAATCGTCTGAGATATGCTCGAGATTTACTGTGGGCCAATTTTGGAGCAATGCGCGAGAATCATGAGGAGAAGAAGAATCGGCTGAATGAATCCACCGTCAAGAACGGAGTTGCCGCAAAAAGCTTGACCGCGGGATAGACTCGACCGAGTGTCCAGCCGATAAGCGCGCCTGCCTCTTGGTCACAAATAAGCGTGGTTGAACGAGCCATTCCTTTATGAAGAACATGTGGTAAAGAGGCCAGAACCCCAAGCCCTCAAGCTAGATCTTGACCGTCAACAACCTCTCGACGGGTAGTGATTTGACCACGGTTGCCCATGATTGAGGTGTCGTAGCCATGTCGATTGAGATAGTCACGGAACCGAGCATCCTCGCTGGTGATAGTGTCCTAAAGGCAGCGTCCATATTAGGGCGGGTGTTCCTGTTCATGACATGGCCTCTCCACCACTCAAACATACCTGATCAATCTGAGGCAGCAAGAAGAACGCCAAGAAAGCGCTGAAGATGCAGAGGGCACTGGATACAAAGAACGGATCTTGTCCCTTGCGAATGGCGTTGGGTGCGTTTTTGCGAACGATCGGGAGGACATAGGTACCGACAAAAGCACCGATCTTGCCAATGGCGGCGGCGTAGGAGTAATACTGGCCACGGATAGCAGTAGCACTGCTCTTGGCCGCGCACAACCCGAGATTGTCGCCAGGACCAAATTCTCCCAGCGCGAGGAAGATACTGCCGCTCAGTTAGCTGATGCTCAGATCACGCACCAACAGTTAACCTCGCACTCAACAAACCACATACCCGTAGACCACAACGAAACCGCCCACATTCTTGGGGGTTGCGAGCCACTCGTAGCAGCCGGACATGATGAATCCAACGATGCCCTGCAGAAGTACTCCAATGGCAAGCGTCTGACGAGGACCAAGCCAGTCACTCACAAAGGCACCGAGCCCAGAGCCAGGCAAGTAGAACAGGTAGGTCAAGGTGGTCCATCCGAAAGTCTTCCACAAAGGCGCGTTGTCACCAGTGATGATGCCGATCCATTCCGAGGAGTACAGTCCGAATGAATACGAGGAGAAGTCATAGATGAACCAGATCAGAGAGACCACCGATAGGCGGAACCAATAGAATCTAGGAAGATGTTGTTAGGTGCCATCCGGGGCAGTCATTCTCCCTTCTTGCTTGTCGGGATTCTTACTTGATGATTAACCACACTGGAAACTTGCGCATCCGCTCGCGATTGAATTCTTCCGGCTCATTCAGCTTGAGTCGCAGATACAGCAGACTCAAGGGCGGAATGACACCCAGCCCCAGAGAAAGACGCCACACCAGACGCAGATGATTTTCTGTGCAAATGAGAATTAAGATGGTCGGCACTAGGGCCGAAACCACAAATCCAAAGTCAATCTGGAAATTCGTAAACATGATAAACCAGCGATTCCGATGGCCCGCCTTGAGTTCTCCAGAATTCTCAGCCGCCGCTACTGATCCCGCCGGGTATTCGCCTCCGATGCCCACGCCGATGAAGAATCGATACGCGGTGAGCGCGGCGAACATGCCGTACTGACTTCCGCCGGCGCCGTATGCGCCGGCGCACAGAGCCGCAAAGACGAAGAGGATGATGGTCGAAATCATCAATGACCACTTCCGCGACCAATGGTCACTGGTGTAACCGAAGATCAACATACCGACAACCGTCCCGGCAAATGCAATGGCGGAGACATTTTGACTGGCTGGTGACGAGGCATATGTGTCGGGGTACAGAAGCGCGAGAATGGTGTTGACTTGCCCGATCACCTATATTGTATGCAGCAGTTAGCGTGGGTGCGGCGCTACGCCTCTCCGGATTAAGGTTTGTGAAGCCGTGCAACAGTGCGCCACAACAAGATACCTATCAACGGCGTGGACCGAATGCAATCCGCTGCGCGGGGACGTACTCCATTCAGATAGCCGTCGGAAAATAGACCTGCACCGCAAGCGATCGTGGGCCAAGTGCGTTCCCAGCGACCCTTGGGCAGTGCATCGAGCGGGGGGAGATCGAGGGTAATCTCATCGGAAGGAGGTGGGCCCTTCTTCTCCTCCACTGGATGTGTGTGAGTATCAATGCTCATTGCGGTTCGCGTTGAGAAGCTAGGTCGTGTAGTGCCAGGTCAGTATGAACCAGTTCAAAGCGTGAGGTCTGTATGTCGTAGCCTTGTCGAAGGGACAGACTTGCCTTCAATCCGAGAAAGGTCGGGTGGGTGCTGCCCTGCGAAGCAAAAAGAGACCTGCAAGGAGGATGTTGCGGTTTGGCCGGGGGGAAGTGGAAAAAAAAAAAAAGCTGGATTGGCCAAACGCATGATGTGGCCGATTAAGTATGCGGCGATTGAAGAGCCGAGAAAAGGGCTGGAAAAAAACAGGCAATGTAAAAGAATGGTCCCTCTGGACTACCGCGATAGGTAAGGTAGTGGTACTGATCATCGGGGGGCACGAGGGACGTATTGCCTAACCCGGTTTAGCAGGTCGAAGCAGAGGGGCGTGCAATGTGCATCACTGCATACGCCATACTGTGCTTCTACTTTGTATAGGGCTGCGACTGTCCGCGATCTCCATTATTTAATTCCAATAACCGTCGTCTATTTTATTCTGACTGTAACTTCCTTACCACTCGGATGGGTTCCTGGAGATTCAAGATCACTCTCACGTCCACTCGCACAAAGCATGCAAGACAGCTTCGATCAATCCTTGTCTGCTTGTACAGCCCTATACTGCAGTAGTAGATCTCCGCCTGAGTAGTACGTGACTCTCAGCCGCTTCCATCATGAATCATGTACCGACCTGACGATGCAGACTTTTGCTCTAAGCGATCATCGTACTGTTTCGTTATCAAGTACTTTTGGTCTCTACATTGAATCCAGTGGTCCACTGCTGGAAGACGTTTCGCCCGGTAGTGAACAATGCAAAGTGACCTCCACCACAATTCTGAACTGTACAACCATTACAGCCCCATTGAAGATGCATCCACTTCTCGCGCTCCTTCATGGCCCACCAATAACGGGTACTGCCCTCGCAGTGACGGCGACAGCGTAGTGGGGCGTGCGCATGGCTGTCATTTGGTAGCGCCTCGGCCTGTGTCGATTGTGGCCATCGCCAGTTTCGAGGTTGTGGAGTTAAGGAGTCATCGAGTCGTGGAGATGCACCTTCACTCGATGAGGTGCTGTGAATTGATTCTGCCAATCAAGTGTTTGAATTCACCCATCTGCCTATTCAGCCTTTGGATGAAGCATTTCCAGCGCCAGCACGTCCACGGACTGAACGGATCTTCCGTGATGGCTGGATGGTCTTCTTGGCCCCCCACCACGGCTGATGATCCGATTTCTTGGCGCCTTGGGGACGGAGAGGCTAAGGCTTGTGATGTCCTTGTACGTGACCCGCGATGGAGCGCGAAAATTTTGCATTTGCGTTTTTGGTTAGCACGTGCATCTTCAACAAACCTCGAAGTAACAATACAGCCAACAATTCATACCTGCATATTGGTGGCGACGGGACAGCGGCTGGCTGCCGTCGAGCGCAATCGCAGTCAAACACGCGCTGTGATGTCAATCGACTGGGGGCGAGGCCTGGGAGATGATAGCGAACATTGGGAGATAAGGATCACGCATCGTCTTGATCAGACCAGATCGAACGTATCCAACGCAGAAGTGAGGGCACGTGCGAGGAGGTTGCGATAGCACTCCAGTAGGGGCCAAAGCAGGGCCCGTGGACTCTGGCTCGTTCAGGCCCACGGGAGATTTTCTGGCTTTGCGCCGAAAAGACGGGGAGTGGGGGAGCGTGGCGTCGGGGCCGTCGAGGAATGACGGGCGGACAGCCCGAGTCTGGGAACTTGGGACACACGAGAGCAGGTACATACATGCATGATGTACGCGTTGTGAGGCCATGAGGCCACGGGGGATCAACAATCCAGATGAGAAGTTCCGGTCAGACGCTGCGCAGGCATGTTGCAGATTATTGGGCACAGGAGAAAAAGCTGAAGGTTCACTTCGAAGGCGAGGTAAGCTGTGTGCAGCTGGAAGGTTTGTTACAACTTACAACTTACCAGCATGTTCGTACCATTCGGAAGATTCGAGTCGTTGAGAGGGGAGGTGGCGGGCCTTCCTTAATCCACACACGAAAAGAAGGAAGATTGTTGAGGATCAAAAGCCGGAGTTAGGTTGAGTGACAGACGTTCCATGGAATCTTGGGAAAGGCCTGTGTCACTCATAGAGCTCTACAATGGCGATAAGCAGTAGCGATTCTCGTATTGGCATCATTCACGAGTTAAAGAAAGTACCTATACTCCTAGTCACGCCCACTCCAACCTTAGCTGACGGGGCAGATTCATGGAGTCGTCGCGCACGTTTCATACAGCACCTGCGCTTTACTACCATTGTACCTCATAAAAAAGTGTGCGAATTGCAGAGGGGGAAAGACATTTATCGTTTCGAATGGGCGCAGCACCAGGCTGGAGATTATCTTGCGAGTATGCACACAATATCGTCATCACGGAGTACATTCAAAGATTAAAGTAGGAAGTACCTAGGTGCCGAGTCAACTTAATCTATGCTACATACATGTGGAGCGTCTGTTAGTGTCCTCCAAAGAGGAGGCACGTGTCCCGACATGTCCCACCCCTAGTTGGAGTATTGATGGCTTTAATGGACATGATGGTCACTAGATTTCTTGTTGTGGTGACATTTGGACTTTGACAGGCAAGAGCATACGGCCTGGTGAACAAGTGAAATCAGTTCCCAGCTTGAGTTGTATTCACCTCGGGGGTCATGTTCCCATCCGGCCGAGTTTGATTGTGGCCTGAGATGTCAGGCTCAACAGGAACAGCAGCCCGGAGCGGGAAAAACATTCTGCCAGCTCAGCTTGGGATCCAGCTACGTGATGCATCACCGGCTGGTCATCAAGACCGACTAAACACAAACCGCATTTTCTGATTCCTGATCCTCATCTTTGTCCGCTTCATTCCTTCTCACATTCTCAACCCCGCGGTCGCCATCATGGGATCTGATCCACAGTTCATCAAGTATCCCGACCTTCTCCTCGCCCAGTCTGTCTTCAACCTCTCCAACCCTGCCTGCAATGCGTCCACTCGCCAGGCATCTCTGAAGAAGCTGCAAGATGCGATCACCGAGCGAAAGATGGCGCCCTTCTATCGCCACCTTGCACACCCGACGGAGGGTATCTTGAATACATCGGGTGAGGGTGTGACGCAACATCCGCATCCTCACAATGCAGGAGCTTCCAAGCCGCTCATCTCCTCCAACATGCTCGCCTCACGACCATCTTCCGAGATTGACTTCCCCTGGGATGAGAAGCTGTATCAGACTTTGGTCGAGGATAACAAGAAGGAGTTGGAGGGGATCCAGAAGGAGGAGGACGAGGCGGAGGAGGCTGCTGGTGAGACCGAAGTCCAGGCAGCTCGAGGAAAGCGAGCAGAATTCTGGGCTCGTGTGGGAGACAAGGTATGAAGGCTGGAAATCACAAAGACGCAGTGCGAATCATCCCCACAGTCTGCTGATCCGGTCGACCCTACACAGGACAAGTCTATCGAGTCGCACGAAGCTCTGCTTGACAAGATCGGTTTCCTTGGCACAAAGATTGACCTGGTGCTTGCCATGATTCGCATCGGTCTGTTCTTTGGTGACCGACTATACGTCAAGAAAACCATTGAACGTGCGGAAGCTCTAGTGGAAAGCGGCGGTGACTGGGATCGGAGGAATCGCCTCAAGGCCTACAAGGGCATGCACCTTCTCACATGTCGGTCATACAATCTCGCCGCTCCCCTTCTCCTCGACAGTTTGTCCACATTTACCAGCTACGAGCTCTGCAGCTACTCATCCTTGGTCATTTACTCCGTGCTCGCCGGATCGCTTTCCCTCAAGCGTGTGGACTTCAAGGCCAAGGTTGTGGATGCGCCCGAGATCAAGGCCATTCTGGGCGCTGGAGAAGATCAGCTGGCCGCGCTCTCGGGCGAAGTGTCTTCCGGTCCCGGTGCTCTTGACGAGGAAATGATTGACGCGACGGTCTCCAAATCGACTCCCACCACGGGTGCCAAGACCGTGGTGAACCTGACCACCCTGGTGACCGGCACCACCGACCAAGCTGAAAATGAAGCCCCGGTAGACTTTTCATCTCTCGCCAACTTGGTGAACAGCTTGTATAATGGAAATTATCGCTCTTTCTTCAAGGCCCTGGCCGCCGTCGAGGACCACTTCTTGACTCAAGACCGGTACCTGCAGGAGCATCGGGCCTGGTTTGTCCGGGAGATGCGTCTGCGCGCCTACCAGCAGCTCCTGCAAAGTTACCGCGTTGTCGGTCTGAGCAGCATGGCCAACGACTTCGGTGTGACAGTGGATTATTTGGACCGGTATGTTCTCGGCCCGTGACCGGACCGGTTAGTCTCGGTCTTTCTTTGGTCCCCCCAATCACTGACCGTTGTTCTTTTGTTTTTCTTCTTCTATTAGGGATTTGGCCAAATTCATCTCCAGCAACCGCATCTCGTGTACGATTGACCGCGTCAACGGGATCATTGAGACCAATCGACCAGACGACAAGAACAAGCAATACTCGGACGTGGTCAAGCATGGTGACTCTTTGATCACTAAGCTGCAGAAGTATGGACAAGCGGTTCGTCTACGTGGCAGTGAGCGCAATTAGGTCTGCAGAGTTGATGTGTGTGCTGGGCGCGTGGTGGCCATTGTGGTTCAACTTAGATCCTTGTTTAAACCTTAGAGATGAAAACAACGCCCCCCAATATGATATTTGAACCACTGCAATGCGTGTGCGATCCTGCTGGTATATACCTGACTAGATGAGCATGATAGGATTCGACTGTGGTGCCACAAAGTCGCTGCGCACCTGATGTTATCTACGGGCTGTGCAGTGACTGTAGCCGAGGTATCTTTGGACTCGAGGTCAGGTGCTCATAGGCAAGTGTGCCCACTTACGTCCGTCTCCGTAAGACAGCCCGACCAGCACGATACATTACCTTAGGGACCTTACGGGGCACCGATTCGGTGTTTTAGTACATGCGTGATCATTGATCTATCATTGACACCTTATGAACCACCTCACGCGACTCTAGTAGTCTGGATCTGCTCGGATCTTCAGTAGCCAGTCTCGTGACCGCGGCTAGAGCGGGCCTTTGAAGAGCTCTGCAAAGGACGTTGTTGATGATGACTCGAGCGAAATAAGCTAGCACGCAACTGACTGTGCCCATCCACCTGAGCGATAACAGCCTTATGGCAGCTCGATGATCCCCGCATCTCGGGCGGCTCCGGCGGCATGAACACTTCCAAAGGTGAAGCAAAGTGGAGGGTGGACTATTGTCCGAAAAGAGTCAGACGACTGACGACTCTCATCGGGCAACGGCGGCTCCGCTAGCCCTTCCCGAGGAGAAAGATCGACCATCTAACAATAGGGATCCATCCCAATCGCGTTAGCCCCGGTTGGTGGCTTGTTTGACCGTCATGACTCGATCGAATCGAGTTTGACGGCATCCCGGATGTCATTCGAGGCGTGTACTTTGTCTCCGCGAGCGCTGGCTTCTACCGCTGTCAGACCTCACGTTGAGTGACCCTGTCCTTCCTTCTACGTGTGGATTGTCGATGCAAAGTAAACCCCTACGATAGTACGATAGTACAGCCCTCTACTCTGCGTCTCCGATCCGATAAGATGCAGATCCACCGGGTTCAAGGGAAAAATGTGGGGGAATTCTAGTAACAAGAGCCAATGTTGACTCACCGAGCTCACCGCCCAACGATCGTTCCTGAATGGTACCCTTGACTTTTTTTTCCCCTTCAATCCTCACTTTGCTCCATTTTTCTCCGAGGGGGCTGAACACGATCCCCTTGAGATTGTTCCAGTGCGGTCCGAGCTTCTACGAGAGTTTATTGCAAAGCCCAATAGCGCGGCTCTCCATTCTCCTCGACCGTCCAGATGTCCTGGCACTGTAGACTCGCCGCCGGTATGCGGGCCTCTCCGCGGGGGATGACCCGGCCGACTAGCGGCTTCCTACTTCGCCCGATCGCTCGAGTTGCGGGGGGGTTCTCCGCTTCATCAGGTACGTGGGATGTCTAGCGAATCCGGCCGGCGACAAGGGCGTGATGGACATCGAAGAGGCAACGTCGTCATGCGCCTTATATCTCAGCTTGCTTCTTCCTTGCCCCACTTGCTTCTCTTCCCCTTTTTCCTTCCCTTTTACCCTGGCTACGCGCGATTACCAAGAACGAGGCCTGCCATACCGTGATACGAGTGAATCAGGATTACCCTCACGTCCCTGCCATTTCCTCAGCAGGATTACCGAGCACTCGGGTTCGACGCTCCTGCTCAATCGTCAGCCGTGGACTTATAGTTCCTTCCGTGGCCTTTGTCCTGCCGTGCGACAGTTTCCCACTTCAACATAAACGCTTGCCTGTTCTCTACTTCTTCTCCCTCTCCAGTCACGCCTCTTCAGTCATTCTGCTCGAACACGGCCAACCTAAGATCATTATCATTACCATTCATCCCAGCTCGCATCACTAATCTCGGCCGTGTTTCCTTCCTATTCTCTAGCGTCCATCATGTCTCAAACGACCACCACCTACGCCAAGCGAACCCTTTCCACGACACAGCCAAAATGCCTCAGTCTCGACAACATCAATCAGAACATTCGAGGCGCCAAGTACGCCGTGCGAGGTGAATTGGCCGTCAAGGCAGAGGAGTACCGTCGACGTCTTGCCGATGGAGACAAGTCATTGCCCTTTGACAGCGTGATCTTCGCCAACATCGGCAACCCTCAACAACTTGATCAAAAGCCCATCACGTTCTTCCGCCAGGTGCTCAGTCTGGTCGAGAATCCCCTGCTTCTCGAGAACCAAGACGCTCTCAAGAACTCTTTTGGGTACAAGCAAGACGTGATCGATCGTGCTCAGACGTTACTGGCCAATGTGCAAAGCGTCGGCGCCTACAGCCACAGCCAGGGGGCTCCCGGCATCCGTGAGAGTGTGGCCAAGTTCATCGAGGAGCGTGACGGCTTCTCTGCCAACTCGCAGGATCTCTTCCTGACTGCTGGTGCTTCGTCCGGTGTCAGCACTCTCCTAAATGTCATCTGCAATGATGCCGATGCCGGAGTGTTGGTGCCTATCCCGCAATACCCTCTGTATACCGCCACCCTGGCTTTGCTCAATGCCAAGTGCGTGCCGTATCTCTTGGAAGAGGAGAAGGCCTGGGGCACTAATGTAGCCGCCATCACTCAGTCTGTCAAGGAGGCCAAGGCCGCTGGCACCAACCTTCGCGCTGTCGTGGTCATCAACCCAGGCAACCCAACGGGTGCCTCCTTGACTGCCGATGACATCAAGAAGGTGATTGATGTTGCTGCGGAGGAGCAGTTGGTCATCATGGCCGATGAGGTCTACCAGACCAACGTCTTTGAGGGCGAGTTTGTTTCCTTCAAGAAGCGCCTGCGTCAGCTGCAGCAGGAGTACCCTGGGACCTATGATGCCGTGGAGCTGGTCTCCTTCCACAGTACCTCCAAGGGTATGGTGGGCGAGTGCGGTCATCGTGGTGGCTACTTTGAGCTGGTCGGCTTTGACCCTCAAGTGCAGGAGCAAATCTATAAGCTTGTCAGCATTGGCCTGTGCCCGCCAGTCGTCGCCCAATGCTTGCTTGAGACCATGGTCAACCCTCCTCGCCCGGGCGAGCCCAGCTACGAGCTGTATGAGCAGGAGTACAACGGAATCCGGGATGGTCTTCACAAGCGTGCCCTTGCGCTTTACGATGCTTTCCAGCGTATGGAGGGCGTGGAGTGCCAGAAACCTCAGGTTCGTATTGATTGTTGCGTGTCTCTTGCGAAGAGTGTATTTTGGTCGGCTAACACTGTTGACTTTCTAGGGTGCTATGTACCTCTTCCCTACCATCCACCTGCCCGCCAAGGCAATCGAGGCTGCCGAGGCCGAGGGTCGTGCTGCGGACGAGTTCTACTGCCTAAAGATGCTCGACGCTACCGGAGTCTGCGCCGTTCCTGGCTCTGGTTTCGGTCAAAAGGAGGGTACTTTCCACTTCCGCACAACCTTCCTCGCGCCCGGCACAGACTGGGTTGAGCGTATTGTGAAGTTCCACACCGAGTTCCTCAATCAGTACCGCTGAGCATGGCCGAGTCCCGTGTAGGAGCATGGCTGAGTGACGGCTCCATCCTACGCATTGTTTTTATACTCTTCTCCTCGCCCCCCTATGATTCTTCTTGTACCGAGCCACAATTGTGCCAAAAGATGCATTACAGTTCATTTGACGAGCGGCTCACTGGAGACTTTGTCTGCCGCTTTCTTTTCTTCTCGACCTGCCGGCTGGTGGAGGTTTGTCGGGGGCCCTTTTTTGTGATACCATGACTATAGAGTGAATACATCCAAACATTATTATGTACATTTCTGGGACCTACACAGTGACTTTGGTACTAGCCTTTCGACTGTATCTGATTAAAGGCTATGGTCAGGTCAATTATAGTCCTCTTTGGAAGAGCCTGCGTGCTAGGACTTCGCTGGGGCTCTCATTGTTCTTGTCTCTTGCGCTTCCGGATGAAGTTCATATCCATTTCGAGACATGTCACTCATCTCGAGACATGTTACCAAGACGAGTGCAAATCAGCCCATGACGGTATACCGGTACCTGCTACGAGCGATGACACCATCAACACACAAGTCCACTCCGTCGTACATGTGCACGACAAAGGCAGACACGGCTCCCTTATTTAGCATCAAACGACTTTGGTCTCTAATGGATATTCCAGTCTCCAGACCGCGCCATCTCTCGTCCACGATCTCCTGACACAGTGCTCGTTTGTGAAGGATGTATTTGATTTCATGTACTGTACTCGACAGAATCTCCTCGACCGTGACTGTTAACGTGAGATAAATCGAATGCGTTGACGAAAGTTGTCATTTTCATGACTGCTATCACTGGACGCGTTCATCTTATTTCGATTACTGAAAGTGTACGAGGTTTGCAGCCGACATGATGAAACACCGAGGTGAATCCAAGAAAGAGGCGTGGAATCGGAGAAACATCTCGGACTCGACTCTACTGTATACATGAATACTGTACAAGAACCTTAATCCTAGCAAAGCCGGGAGTCTCAAGCTCTGGAACACCCGACAGATTTGTAGTATACGTAGCACGCACACGATGGTGTCATCACACTGTAGCTTCTTTGAAAAAAAAAAAAAAAACATAAATATAGAGTGTGAACTAGATGTATAAGTATATTATTGGAATGGTTCTTCAAGTACAAGTACCAAGTCATTTCATTACTGTAAAAAACCACATCGTTCTCGTTTCGTGATAAAGTTCATAAGTAAAATGAAGGCAAATGGGCGGAGTTCTGGTTGAGGAAAAAAATCCCCCCAGCTCCATCTTTATCCCTTGCGTGCCTTGCACTCCCGGGTTCTTGATGATTCGGATAAATCGGCTTCCATAGGTGGATATGGTCGATGATGGACTGCGCGTCATTATAGGGGTAGATGGAAAATAGGAGCGTATGAATGGTATCACTATCTACTGGTTGAGACAGCCTAAACAACTCTGAGGGTTAAATTCCTTCCAGCAGGATAATAGTGTGGGACTGTGGGCGGGCAGTGTCTAGTACTGTCTACCGTCTAGTGTCTACTGTACACTGTAAAGTAGATCATTAGTTATTCGTCTAGATGTTCAAAAGTCAATCCATATACTTATCTGACATGCAGTGCTTCCGACCTCGCACACTATGTAGGTAGTAGGTAGTACATACCTTTACACTTAGTAGCGAGAGGTGTCGTTTCCACGTATACATAGTACATACGGGCTGTACGTCAAGTTATGTACCTTTTCATTGTGGATATTAGACAATGATATCCACGTATTTGACACTGACCTGGGTCTCTGTACTGTACGTCTACGATGATCCTCAAAATACCAGGACCAAAGACAGGGACGATCCTAGCGACGTGCAGGGACCCGCATTTGATCGGATGCTAAGCATCAGCCAAGCCCATGCGACGAATGCTTGATTTGCAAGGGACATGCGTCTGATTTGACCTCGCTCGGGATGGACGCGCCCTTGTGGTTGGGTCCAGTCTCCACTTCTATTTCCCAATGATACTGAGAGGCGCCAAAATCAGGTGAGAATTGAATCAAGACGTATTCAGCGAATCTGTTGCATCCACGGCTGTGGGTCGTGGTACAATTACACTAGGCCGGGAGGGGCCCAATGTACATACCGCTGAATCCTTGCGAATCTTAGGCGTCCGAATATCGAGGGAGAATGGATTGCGGGCAGGGATCATGTGTTGGGTGGCCAGACATGGCGAGACAACTTACGAGTGAGGAGCTATCCCTGTCATGAGTAAGATTCAAGAAACGAGAGAGAAATACTGTGCAATGAACTTGATCGACCGCGCAGATCACACACTTGGGGGAGATCCGACCTATCTATACAGGACCACCGTATCTCATGGATTTCTACAAAGATAGCTTTCTTATTCACCAGACCACGATCGACGCTGTTCGACAACACACTATCAAACAGGATATCATAGGCATACTATGTGAGGAATCTCTATGCTGGGAATGCAAACTGCAAGTCTTGAACAACGCTACTGTTGTAGATGCAAGTCGGGTCCAAAAGCTCAATATCAAAAGATTCCAGTCGGGACGAACACCACCTTGACACATGCATTGTAATTCAGCTACATAACAAACAGGCAGGACCCTCCATTACGAGGTCACCTACGAATGCACGAGTCTACCTGACACGTACACAGACTCCTAGCAGCCTACCACGGTATCAACATGAAAACAAAATCCACCAAAGGAGCCAAATCCACAACAAAACGAACAACGCTCGCCCTGACAGCCCTGGAAAACATACAAGCTTCCCATCCTGTCGACAAATGACCACTGACAACAATGTTTTCTTCAATGAGTAAACAAAAATCCTGATTCTCATTCGTCGAGACGTGTCCAGAAACCACCACCAACCTTAATTATCCCGTAACTCAATGATCTCACACCTACAAGCAGATCAAGTGGACCACGCATGTCCTGACTCGTCATCGCATCGAATTCTCCCTGCTCACCGCCAGATCTACCATCAAGTCCGCAATGATGATGTCGGGAAGGCACCCCCGACCATTCATTAGGATATTCCCCAAAAAAAATCAAATCAAAATTAAAAAACTTCATCTCACAGTCCCGCACGCAATCCCGAACTCTGGGAATGTGGCCTGTGGAGAACAGGGGAGACTCTGAGCGTCACGAAGCTCGATGACGAATTCGCAATGAGGGTGTCGACTATGTATGCAGACGCAGGCATCGAAAATCAAGGGATTAGGCCCAGTCCCATGGGCGATGCGTGGCGAGAGTCTCAGAGTTTCTTGCAACAACGACAGAGATAAGGTTACATATCGACCATCATGTTATGGTGACCATGAAGGACACGGCTCGTAGTTAGGTGAGTGAGATGCCTTTCAAAAATCGATAGCCCGGTGTTCGGATCGAAGGGAAGGGGGTGTGTAAGGAGTCAATCCCTGCTGTTGTTCGGGCTGATGCTTTAAGTGAACACACCCGACACAACAGGATGCAGTTCTGCCCGCATTGTATCTCGAGTGGAAATCTGGTCAGGATTGCACGAGCATTGGCGAATGCTGAGCTTGAAAGTAGAAAGGGACCATTTGAATCAAAAGATCTCTCTAGAATTGGAATGCTAGCATGAGAAAAGTTCTAGACTGGCTAGTATAACATGTGACAGGTGATATATCAGGATAAAGAAAGGACAGGCATTTATCATCATCTCTCATCAGGGTCATAAAGACGGTGCGGAGGTGGTGGTAAGAGCCGACGGCGAGAACCAGAGGTGAAATGAGTCGGAGAAACCCAGGTCCCACGGATATAAACGCAGAAGAACCCTCCCGAGAGGAAAGGAAGAGGACACAGAGTTGGGGAACAGGAAGTTACAGACAAAAGCAATCGTGGGACTAAGATAGGATCGATCCACCCACGGGGCTACTGAGCCCAGGTTTGACGGAAATAATCATCATCAAGGGGAGAATCAGACGCTGTCGTGTCAAAGAGGCCAACGGGCCAAATGGGCGCCGATTCCGGCACCTGTGCAAGAGGGTATAGGTCTTGCACGGGAGCGGGTTTGGAGTCCATGCCCATGTTCGCGTGTAACTGGTGCTCGAGTGCTGCAGTGGAGTCATTGGCCGACTTGAGGAAATCGTCAATGTTGATCGACCCCAGGTCATTGGACGAGAGGAGCTGAGCCTGCGGCAAGCCCACCAACGAGGACGCAGAGCTGAGACGGAGATGATCCATGTCAGAAGCTTCACTCACACTGTGTCGATCATGCACATCGTTGCTGGTATGTCCCAGAGCAGGCAACGGGCCGAATTCATCTACCTCGGAGATATCCCCCGAGGATGATGGCGGAGGCAGTCCAGACGGATAGGAATAGTCGAAACTAGCGTAAGACGGGGTCTGCGTGCTCGATGCCGGAAGCGCATTTGAATACAACGGGAAGCTGGACCAGTCGACCGAGGGTGCGCCAGTCCCAGTCTGTCCCAGAGACAAATCCGAATCCACGGTGGAGAAATAAGGGTCATGATATGGATCCTGGAAGGCCATGCAGGTGATCGGGGAATTATTGGACGTAGGGACAAAGTTGGCATAAGTCGACATGTCGAGGCCGGAAGGCACAGAGGTCATACCCGGGTCCATAGAAAAGCCATCCATATTCGGAGCGGAAGCGGGCATGGGATTACCAGCAGCGCAATCGAGTGATGATGAGTCCAGAGCTCCGGACGTCGGGACCACCGAGGTGGAGAAGGTATCCAGGAAGGCTTGTTGAAGAGGAGCGGCGGCC
The DNA here is from genome assembly GCA_014839625.1 of Penicillium ucsense. Lineage (NCBI taxonomy): Eukaryota > Fungi > Ascomycota > Eurotiomycetes > Eurotiales > Aspergillaceae > Penicillium > Penicillium ucsense. Next base: position 518,868 of record WIWV01000004.1, read on the forward strand.
GAGATCTCGTCGGCGTTTGCAGAGAGAGCACTGTTTGGCGAACTGTGTTGAGAGGTCTGTCGTGACAAGGGAACAGGATCCATCGACAGACTGAGGGGTTCGCGGATAAAGGCTGATTGGGTCACTGCAGAGTGGTCTACAGACCGACGAGACGCATCCGAGGTGTGGTGGATGGTATGGGATCGTGGGATTGTGTACGGCAATCCACACTTGTGGGCCATGTCATTGTGTTTGTGGGCAGGCTTATGGTGGCCATCGCGGAAGATGGTCAACGTCGACTCGGACTTGGTGGACATGAGATGGGGTTTCCGAGGAGCTTCCGTGGGGACTGGTGGCTGCGCTGGTGGATGCGCCGGAGGCAGGCCCGCCTCGGGCACAGTCTCCAATTTCGGTTCCTTTTTCAGCGCACAGGTGCAGCGCTGGCCATGGATACAGCCACAACGATGAAGGGAGTCCTCTGTAGGTTCAGATCAGAACAGGGAAACAAACAAAAAGCCATAGTAGGCCTTTGCCGCAACGTCAAATGCTCACGCTTGGGATCTCGTTTGTCACTGGGGGAATCAGACGAGTCATTCTTCTTTTTCTTGTCGCCACACTCGCACTTGACGTGGGTCGTTCGAGACTTGCGTAGGCCGCGGCAGTGGGTGCATTGAGATACTGGGCGGCCTTTTTTGTTGATATGGGTCAAGGGGCGGTCTGCCGCATTGAAGCGTTAGGAACGTCAAGTGGTTGTGAGTCATATGGAGTTGAGCGAAGGCATATGCGCCATGCCAGGGAGTTGAATGTCCCCAGGGAATCAATGCGCGAGGAGTTGGGACTTACCGCTGTGGTGACAGCTGCTGACGCGATGACCCCGGACGCAAGCCTCGCAGGCCCACTTCTCACCATCGATAAGCATCACTATGTGTTATTGAAAGGCACACATGCGATGAGTCGCGATTAGGTTACACAAATGGGTTTGGAATGGCAAAACCAGATGTTTGGAGCACCGATCACAGCGAGGATCGGAGCACGCCGTCAAGGCGAGAGTTTCTTTTCTTGCGATCGGGTGATGGGACCGCTCTTTCAAGAGGGTCGATAGAAGGCAGCAACAGGCAAAAAAAATGGGTATCTTTTGAGAGCGGCAGGGTGAATCACTGCCGAGAGATTCACACGAGACGTCGTAACAATTGGGTGGACAGGGGATATGATCGCTTTTTGGAAGGGATTTGGAGACTTGAGGAGACGGAGTATATATGAGGTAATCGCGCTGGCCTGGAATTGGGAAGGGCGACTGCAAAAGAAGCGGAGGAGGGCGGCTGTTGGTGGTAATAGAAGGGGGGTTATAGAGGATGTGGGTAGGAGAGGCGGGAGAGAGGGTCCTTTGGACGAGGAAGTCGGAGTAGAGAAGGAAAAGCGAACTCGAGGGGACCAAGCCTACGCACCGTTTGGCGCCGGCCGTGAGACAGGACACCAAGTACCGGTAGTGGCGGCCAAAATAAATGCGATCGATATAAGGAGTCTGGAGGAACACCCTATGTGGAGAGGAAAAAGGAAACAGAGGAAGGCGAAGGGGGGTTTAAAGACTGGGGGGGGACCCCGTTCGCAGGTGGGATTTTTCTTGCGGTGATGGCGGCTGCAGTCGGCCCCAGGAAGGTACAGTACAAGCGTGGAAGGCACCGAGGAACGAAGGGGACCAAGGGAACTGAACAGGTGCACAGGGCCTGAGGGCAACAGTGAACAGTCAACACTCAACAGGGCACAGGCCACAGGCTCGAGCTCTGACAAGACGGGTACGGTAATTTATTAGGTAAGGCTCTAGATCACGGGCTTTACCACTGTACTCTTTTGGGCCCACTGACTTCTTAAGTTGTTCCAGGACGGGGTCTCATTACATATTTATTGACAATTTGATGTGGATCATTTATCGCATCGATATCTCATTGTTTTCCGATGCGTAGATTCCTTGTCGGGATTGTCCCGTGATCCACTCAATGCGGGAATCAGGCTTGTCTGATGATTATGTGTAATGTGAACACGCGGTCAAGTAAGGAGTTTCTTGCCAGTCAATCGTCTGTTCTGCGTCAACTGCGGGTCTTTGAATAGTAAAGTGTTTTCCTCACCGAAGCAGGTAGTTTCAAGTTTGTATTGGTGGTGATTCCGTCGGCCGTGTTGCCGATAGACTCTCCAGTTGACACCACAGCTGGCAGTCGGCCCATGTTGGGAGCTTGCGCTTATACGTATTACGTACTGTACCAGTGTACCAGTGAGTGTACCACTGTACCATAATCGGACGATCGTCCGTGTCAGGCTGCCAGCGCATCTCCAGCACAAAATGCGACAAAACATCGATCCCGTCCCCACTCGGAGCCCCAGGAGTCGAGGATGTGCTCCCCACAACAGCCTGGTCCGTCTTACTTTATTTAGTTAGTTGTAACACTAGTTAACTTGTATGTGCCAATGTGGTTCACTGGTTATTGTGGGCTTGTAATGTACTATTACCGTACCAGCTCCGAACCGTACGCAGATCATTGTTTGGCTCTAATTAGGGTTTACACTTATGGCTGCGAGGATCTCGATCAACAAAGTCTTAGACACTTCCCACAATCAGGATCAGCATGACAAAAGATGCGGTTCTAGCGGTCACTGGAACGAAAACTATGTATCAATATTGCACAACAAATGTCTGTCTTAGGACAAACCGCATAACAAACACGTATTTGTAGATCATGTAGCAAGAAAGTGTTCCGTCACAGGGTTCCCTTTTCTAGGTAGGACTTGGTCTACATACTGGAAGACTACTAATCTTGATGATTTATCTGTTCGTAGTTTGTACACACTATCATTGTAGAGGCCTGTGTATGGTCCTGTTAGTCATTTTACTATTCCTTGGTCAGCTGAGTCTCTATGTATATTAGTTAGTCGTTCTACTGTACTAGATGGCTCTCGGCAAATCCTGGCATGTCACGCAATTGGTGGTACTCTGCAGTCTACACTTCTGCAATCTGCAGTGATGCATAGCACACCGACTGGATCGGTCTTCTAGAAGGTTGAGAACTTGAGATGGTTCAGTAACAGGCCAGTGAAAGCTTCCCTTGAAACATGCATCATTTTTTTTTTTAGCGCTCAATGGCGAACTTGAGAATTGACCATGGGTCTTCCAGTTTGCAGCATATAATAGTCTGCATGTTGATTTTTCCCTCGGGCAGTGGTCGGTGCCCGTTTCTATGGCAGCTCCTCTTTGCTGAAACGAGGCACTTCATCATACAGCATCAACCATAAGATGCCTGCTGCGTGCAAATTGGAACGAAGCACCTTTTCAGCATCATAATGGTGCCATGCCTTGAAGATGTTTTCGTTTATGGATGAACGGCGTCCGTCGGGCGTGTCTGTGACTCTATGTCCATACACTTTCGAGACACCCACCTCCGCCAGCCATTTTCAGGCACCAGCCACTTCCGACCGAAGAACTTTCGGAGATCCCTGCAAGCCGCGGACGGGGTTGCAGATCATGGTGCGAGCAGTACAACGCTGTAGTGCTGTCGTGAGAAGGTTCAACTTGACCAAGCGCTGGAGAAATAGCAGCCAGTCAGCAGGCTGAATGATCAAATGAACGGTGCTTCCTACAATCACCGATACTTATTCAGTGACTGAATCATTCGGCCCTACGATAGTAACGTGTTTGAACCCCGAGTTATGCAGAGGGTGACGCAGGTAGGACAATTAGAAGGGTTTACCGCCGACTCCGGGGCAGCAGGATCGAGCGAGTCTCACGCATAATACAGGTGTAGAGGTTGTACAATAATAATGTACATGATTCACTACTTACTTCCTGGAGACTGAAGTTCTTGGTAGGAGAATGCGTGTTGTTCGACCTGCACTTGGTCGCTTCCTCCTATGGCGTCACCGTTCCCGCATCGGGTGGCCTGCAGAAAGGGACTAGCGCAGGTCATTCTTAGTCGATACTGTATTGGGCGGGACAGTAATGAATTCCTACGGTTTCTGACCAACGGGAATATGATGCGCATATGCGTGGACGAGGAACTTGCGTGGACTGGGGTTTGTAGAAATTAGAACAATGAAAGACTATGAAAGCAATGGTTACATAGAGAGTTTGCATCATTGTAAATCAACCTTAGCTAGTTCAACCTTCTTGAATCAGGCTTTCAGCGATGATATCTAGGTAGTGTATTTTGTGAGTCGAGACTTCCTGGTGTTGATCATCATTTTTATCTCGAAGAGTCCCGGCTCCAGATTTCAAGGTCCACCAGTCTAGTTCACTGCTGCAATGCTGCTATTGAGTTTTACTAGGACACTTTGTCACTTACAGTATAAGACAGAATATGTACACGATTGATGGATTGTTGTTCAGTTCTTCACGAATTCACGCTGTGATACTTGAGTACCACTGTTTCTTCGTCTTCATCGGGATCGACCTGACAAAAGCGGTCAGATCCATAATGACATTGATCAGGTACACTACTACTGATTGAATTGCTCGCCCACATGTGACGGGAAGGAAGTCGGAGAAAGTAGTCACAATCCACGGTCAATAGAAAAGTCGCCTATGTACGGATTGTCAAGTCCCTGGTTATGAGACAATTCAGCAGTAGATTGGGACAATCGAATGCAATAATGCTTGGACTACAATTTCCTGAGTACGAGCTCCATTAAGGAATGGAAATAGGCGCTGATCCGATTCGTATGCATGTGTTCATATCACGACAACATAAAGCCCGGTGAAAGGTATCAGGTCAGTGGAATCATATCCACCTCAACCCGAGATCGTGCTGCTTGAAAAGATACGTTAATAAGGTGTACAGGGTGGAGGGCGCGGGCGCCGAATAAGCTGGAGCTCAAAAGGCCCGAATATTGCAGATTCTTGAACGTAGAAAGGTCAAGGGTATTTATACTGACCTCCGGCATGTGAGTCTAGTATGATATTTCAGTAGGTACCTATGTAGGTAGTAGTGGTCGCCACATCAGAGATTACTTACACATCACCATAGGCAGCATTTTGTGTTCTCGCTTGACCGCTGTCTGACCCTTGACATGCACTGGTTATGGCTTCTACACACTTGCTACTGCTAGTAGTGCGGCTTTGAGGGAGCAAGTTTCATCTCAAGCGTACAGACCAACAATAATGGACAAAGTTGTCGAGTACACTATCACAGTCGTCAGCCCGTTCCGTGGCCCCAGTTGATGCGCCAAAAAAGTCCCACGTCAATAGGACTCGGATCTCAGTCCAGTTGTTCCACTTGAATTTATGTAACTCCAGCTCGATGCGGCCAAACTGATAGGCAGACGGAATAAAAAAGGAGTTGGTGTCATTGGACTTCCATGGTAAAATTCCAGCCTTTAATTGACGACCTCCAGGATGGTCCGTCATCTTATAAATTCGCCTGATCACAGTGTTGCTTCGCCCTTCAAGGATGAATTTGAACATGAAGGCCAACTTCCAACGTGTACTCAAGTGCGAATGCAATAAATGCATAGTCTTTCAAGAGGGTCTCTAGAAGTACGAGAGCGCGAGGGCGTCAAGACCCAGGTGGGTCAAGAGCAGGACTGAATGATTATAGAGGATCGGAGTTTCATGGAGATCCTGGTTCGAGATAGCTGGTGCAGGTGGCGGGTCTGGTACTTCAATTTATATTTATTAGAAGCGCCGCCGCCCTCCAGCCTCCATCTCCATGATCTTTAGAGATCAACTTGTGTGATGACCAGCCAATACCTTTCGTATGAGTTTAGATAAAATTCCAAAGTTGCGACGTCTTCAATAAATCAGTAGATAGTGATTCATACCTCCACAACGCCCTTGCCCTTCCATGGTCATCCAAAGATGAGGCGGCAAAGACCCTCGAGTCACAATCGGACAAACTGCTCGTCCGGTCGGAGCAGGAGTTGGGAAATAGTGTTAATCCGCTGGAACGCGCAGAAACAAAAGGCCGCCCTCCGCTATCAACCCGAGATTGATGAAGTATATCAAGAAAAGCATATGCAAATGAAGGATTGCAGATCCAGAATGAGATTATGGCGTCGCAACTAAATGGTGTTGCTCAGAGCCGCGGGGCTAGCCCCTGCCAAATTCCCTGACCGCAAAACATAAATTACCCCCGTAGCAAATACCACCAAAAAAAAACTTGCCTCCGCTTGCCTCTCACGCGTACCTTTTCACCTGTCATCCAACTTCCGGAAGCCCGCTTTCATCCCCCCTCGAACTCTCCGGCCTATTTCCGGGCTTGACATGCGCGATGAATCCACGAGAGCAATCTGACATGCCTCCGGGTCCCTCTTACCCATCTCCGAACGGAGCGCAGATGGCTCAGGGCACGATGCCATATTACGGAAACCGCCAACTGACTACCGACGAGCTGCTCTCAGCAGAGCTCTCACGCGAGACCTCCGGCCCTGGGATTGGAGACGGCTCAAATAATGGCGTTCATCATAATCAGGCAATGGTTATGGGTTCATCGAATGCGGGGGACATGGGACGCGCTCCAACTGATGATCAACATCAACATCAACATCAACACATGCTGCAATTCCCCCCAAGTCAGCAGGTCGGCGTGGACCCCAACCACGATTTGAGCTACGGCGAACAAAGCGCGCGTAAACGGTCGAAAATATCTCGGGCTTGCGATGAGTGCCGACGCAAAAAGGTATGCACCACTCCCACGAAGATCGCCCGCGAAATGAGATGTGTGCTGTGCTTCAGGAGTCTGACATTCCCGACTCCCAATGTTAGGTGCGATGTGATGCGAGCTCGGAAAATGGTATCGAGGATTGCTCCAATTGTCGGCGACTGGGCGTGATCTGCCAGTTCAGTCGCGTGCCTATGAAAAGAGGTCCAAGTAAAGGGTAGGTGGACACCGGCGCTACGACTTCGGCAGACAGAACTAAAGGCGTATCATAGGTACATCAAGGAACTGGCTGAGCGCCTTCACACACTCGAGAACCAGATGCACCCCAGCATAGTCCAGTCCGACTCGCAGTACCAGCAGTCAATGAACGATGCGTCTCTGCCCCGTGCCTACCCAGAGTTCACATCACCAGACCCTGGGTCAGCCGGACGCAAGCGCGCTTATTCTGTATTCGAGGGGCTCCCCAGCTCTTCTTTCGCACAGCCCTCTTTCAACAGTCGCGCGTCCCAGAACGCCTTCGATACTCCGGACGGAACCGCCGATCCTTTCAATCCCTCCAACATGGGCGGCAATGCGCCCAAGCCTGGCAACTTGTTTTGGAACCCATCTGGAAATGAACAAGAACTTCCCAGCGGGCTGGATCTGCCTAGTCTTCCACGACACGAAGGCGATGACGATCTTGCACCGGTGAATCTGGATGAGGGCGCTCTAGACGTATACTATCAGAAGGCTCACACCCTCCTTCCAATTCTGCCACACACCAGAGAGCGTGTCCTGGAATTACTTCACCAATGCAACCGCGAAACTCAGGAAATCTTCTGCCATGCTTTGTATGCTTTCACACGAACTGATCTGACTCGGGTTGCCGGCGCTTTCGAACGAGTCACCTCCTTTGACAGTGCGCAAACTCTTCTTTTGCAACATGCTCGCCAGTCATATTTGATGCAAACCCCGGCGGTGAATCTGGTCATGCTGCAGACGTTCATTCTGATGATTATGGATTGCGACGCGCGGGGTCCTGATAACTTCTTCTTGAAGGATGGTGTTTCCAAGGCCACTTTAGTCCAGGTTGCGTACACCCTTGGCTACGACTTGGCCAAGAGTCATGGTCAGTTGAGACACGACCGGATCACAGATGAAGATCTTGACTCAGAGGCCAACCTGGTCCGGCGAAACTGGGTTTCGTTCAGCATCCTTGCTCGTTGGTATGCCATGAGTGTGACCGACGCTACTGTGGTCTTTGGGCAGGAGATTGGTGGTCGAGAGGACATTCGGGTTCTCGGTCATGTTACCAACGGGATTGCGGGTGAGTTGGACCCTCAGTCACAAATTTCCGCACGGACGGCTAACATTTTTGTCACCAGCCTATTCTACCTTTCTCTTCGAGATCCTCACTCTCGCCACAGTTGATGGTAACATCTGCCAGACCAATACTGGTCTGGGTCGAGTGGTAGGTTCTCACATGGTTGGTGCACTTGAGCGCTTGGCAGCAATGCAAGATCTCTTCAGCATCGATGAAATGCCCGAGACCACCACCCGTCCGTTCTTCGAAAGCCTTCAGTATCAATTGTATTGGACCGTTCGCCTTCTTATCAAGCGCCACGTCTTCGTTTATAGTCCTTATGAAATCATATACTGTGCCCAGGAGGTCATCAACGAAATGCACAAAGCAATGATGCACAATCGACCCGCTACTCCCTTTGACTTGCACAGTTTGGCGCTTGCTTCGATGACTCTACTGGAGGCAACAGTCCTACCAGAGTGGAGTGCGGAGTGTTGGGCCTCGCTCGAGAAGGTCGAGGACATTCTCGATCGTCGCGCGCAACGCTCATTGGAAGCATCGGAATTCGGAGATATATTCGCCACCTCTGGCTGGGATGCAAAGATCCGTGTGTTCATTGAGTGGCGTCGCGCCAAATCGCAGGAGTCTCTTCTCCATGAGGTCGGAGGTGGACAAAAGGTTGTTCCTGGTTCCAATCCTCCCGTCATGGGACCTAATGAGCAGCGGTCCCTTCAGCATCTTGCTGATCTGGCAGTGGGCGCGGAGGGATCTGTTGGCCAGAACGCGACACCCCCACCACCAGGAGGCCTTTCGGGAGACCATAGTGAGTCTTCGCCAAATCTGGCGCCACAGCTGGCGCATGGAGGGGGCAATGGACGCGTCGTGGTTGACTTCACCATGCTGACGAAGGCCGGCTATCTTAATGTGTTTTCTGGTCTGATATTCCGTCGCAATCGTTGAGTTCTTCGATGGCCCCTGGCGTCCCAGTTTATTTTCGAATGGCATGTCTCACCTCGTGTCATTCCCATTGTATTCAACCTCTTTGAGGTTGAAAATAATCTCAAACTAGCTATATACTTACCAATGATGCTTCTGATGGCTCGATTAAATATCATCCCCTAATGTATTATATGATCTAGGTGTGTGAAACATAGCCCGTGTAATAAGTGATTGAGAGTCCATATGCTATATTACTAGCATTAAAAAAAGGAAATCGTCTCAAGCCACGTTTAAATAGTCACTACCTCCGTTCATTCCTCATTTCGATAATGATGTTCAGTTTCCGCATAATCGTCGACGCCCTCGGGCTTCGGCCTCTTGACGGTATTCGTTGATGATTATATTGGCCTTTGGTTATAAGTTGATGAGATCGATACGTCGATGCGAACGAGCATAAGTTTGATGGGCGAGCGATGTAATGTTAGGACTTCGCGCCAAACGCAAAGCGTCTCCAAGTGTTCTCGACATCTTCGCACAGAGTCACAAAATTGTCATCCTCAATCAACTCGCACATCCAATTTTCCAGAAATGCAGCACGCTCAGTCGTCGATGCTTTGGCATACTCGGCGAGCTGCCCTTCCACGGGGGTGTGTACCAGCCTCACCGCCGCTGGCCGGCTTTGAATTTGAGGAGCGTTGGCCTCTTGGCTCAATGGAGTGTCGACTTGAGATTGCTGTACGAAGGGGGTGAATATTTCCGCTTGGACTTGACGATCGAGCCGCGGAAGAGGCAATGTTGGCGGAAGTTGAGTAGACTGTCGAGAAGGCTCGAGGGTGTCCGGTAATGGCTGGGTCTGAAACAGTTGTGACTGCGAGTTGGACCTGAAGGCGTCGTATTGGTCAGTCGCATCTGGCTCAGGGAATTTGTGGGGTTGGATCAATTGAGATTGTGAATGGGACGTCAGTGACTCATTGCGTCTGTTTGTGCTCTGATCTGGGTAAGAAGACTCTGGCACAATCTGTTGGCTCGACTTGAGACTGGCCGTGTCTGCACGTGATACCTTGGACCTGTTTCTTGGAAACGGAAGGGCTCTCTTGGGAGGCAACATCTGATTAATATCCTCGTGACGGGAAACAGGGCCTGTGGTGGGCTGAGAGGATGGCTCGGGGCTGTGATGCAGAGCCTCTTGCGCTCTGAGAAGCTGAGATTTGGAACCTGTCATCCCTTCCTCGTTCGCAGATATATCATGTGGTTCTGTCGGGAATATAACCTCACGACAGATTGCGCTTGGGACTTGAGCTGATGGTAACGATGGCGCGCGTGGCACTGGTGAGATATGAGCAACTCTTATCCGAGGCACTTTCATAAAGAGACACACCTATATCGTTTCTGCATTGGGCATTGGTTATGCCACCGCAGCTTCCCGCTCTGGTACTTTCTGGGGTGATGGCATTGCCCGTATCTTGTCGCAAATTCAGTGTGGTCTGCGCTGTTCCGGCGGAAGTGCTTGATGGGTGACGAGCGGCTGCTGGCCAGGTGCCCTCGGTCAACGGACAATTCATACCGCTCAGCATTGAGAGCATTGTATAGTAGTCGCGATCTTGGCTAAATTTGATCTGAAAGCGTCTGATCTAATTTGGACACTGTGCGTTAGCTCGAGTCTTGACACTTCTTCCCATCATTGCTGACACGTAAGTGGCCTACATGAGTATCGTCAAGTGGAAACTTGATTGCCAAGCATGGTAATTTGACCACGACAACAAAAGATGGTTTCTGACGAGAACTGGTCTGGCTTGAGCTTGGCTCGTTTCGGAGATTCTCGAGATGAGCTGTGAGATCAATTTCCTCCTAACATCCTGGTCAGCTCACTATTAAATGACGAAGCTCGAATGGTCTCGTTTACCAAGACGCTATTGTTCTGAACGACTTTCAGATGGAAACTTGTTGCCTGAGTGCTACTTCGAGTGCGACTCTCGGTCTCACAAAAGAGCGTTCCATCTCCATTGATATGAGTCCAGATCATGCGCGAGTGGGAGTTGATCGTCGTTGTGGTAAACGAAAACTTTGAAAGTGGCAGACGCGATGCCAGCGGAGCCAGAGTGCGAGCCATGACCTCGGAGAATATTCGAGATTGCTTTGAAAAATCAGAGAAAGGGTTGGATACCTTGCGAGGACAATGTGAAGGGGGTGACGAGATGTGGGAGGGGATGATTCTAAGCAAAGACCTGCGTCGAGGATATACGGTACTGCCATTGATCAGATGACCCGACAAAACGGCAGATTCCTCAGACCAAAAGCCTGCCTAGCTTTCAACAAGGTGAGCTGTATCTAAAAAGAGCCTGAAAAGACTAATTCGCTTGGGGTAGAGAGCTGGCATAGGTGACCCTTCATCTGTGAGGAAATAATTGAGATCTCGTAGGTTTCCTGCCTGTGGCCACTGTCACAGTACGATGCTTCGAGGCCTCAGATGATATGGCATAACGTCTGATAGTAGACATATATTTGTCATTCTCTTAAGGAACTTGAAACAGTATTTCTAGCTGGAGATTTGGCCATGTCTTGGACTCGACTAAATCTGATAGCGCAGGCACTTGTTGTTGCTTCTAAACCGAACTTCTGGCTGCATCATGAGTTCATGACACATGAATGTGACGATGTGAGATATTTATGGAACATCAGGCTTACTGATTGTTCTAGAATCAAAAGTCAAGTTCGAATTCTCTCAAAAGCCTGCTGAATTAGTCCAATTAGTAACTTAGTAGTAAGAAGTAGCGTAATAGGTAGGTAGTTACCTACTAATAAGTTACCTGGCACGCCGTACGGTAGTACTTATGCTTGTCTCGATGTTCGCCTCAGGCGTCAACGTCCAGCCTGGATTGTTCCGCCAGGAACTGCGCGGGCTTCGGGAAATCGATTATCCGAGAACGCGCCCTGGGCGAAAGCGCGGACTTTCGGCTGATCACTTTCGTTGAGCGCAGAATCCACAGCTCTACAAGTGCCCTCCAACGGCAGCATCCAGGAATTGAGGGCTCTTCTCACGAATGAGCCAAGCTTGCGTTGAGAGCCAGTCATTATCTAATACGGTCCTCCCGCCTGGATTATTCATCTTGAACGCGCTCCACAACCACCTCCCTCTTTGTGCCTTGCGCATGGTTCCACGCTCCAGCGCTTTGCGACTTCGAACGCGCTCGATTTCCACTTGACGACAACCAAGGTCTTTCGCAAGCTTTGGCAAGGGCAAAGCGCAAAGTACAAGGGTACTTACATCACGGCGATCCCGTGATAGATCGCCATTAGCTAGAGAACGAGAAGGGCGTGCCTCGCGATCACCTATTCTTCGACCTCGGGACCCAATTTTTTTTTGGCAGACCAAGCTCGGATCGAAGATCATTGATCTGCGCCTACACCACGCTTCGGTAAAAGACATCAGGGTTTCTGGCGACAGTTCACGGCACCGTTGACCCGTTGCCTCCAAGAAGCCAGGGGTGACACTTGAGTGTCTGCGCAACGCATCGCACTTTTGACGCTTTTGATCCATCACTTCTCTACGCTGTCCAAAATGTCTGCCTCTACACCCCAGAGGACGTCGCTACGCCGTAAGTTGCTCGCTAAGTTCTTCCGGTTGCGTTAGAATCATGGGGCTGACAGCAAACAGAGGGCTTGCGCCAGGCACCAAAAGTTAACCAGCCTTTCATCCCCGACACGACACCCGCTCGACGTACGCACCACCCACAAAGCTTGACCTCTCCTCAACCATCAATGTCGCCTCATGCACCGATCAACCCCGCGGCGAATCCTCAAAGCGCATCCTTTGTTGTTGACAACTGGGACGGAAAGACTCACACGCAACTACCAATTGCGACCCGTGAGGTACCAACACCTGGCAACCGGCCTGCGCTTTTCGCCAACCTATACGATCGCGCGAAATTTGCCAAGCAGCCTGATTTTTACCACCCATACTTTCCTTTGCGATTTCTAGAGGTACCGAGGAGTAAGTTGCCACCGATCTGACATGTTATTCGTGCGACTCACTGACTCGCGTTTCTTCAGCGGACCATATCTACAAGCGCGCTCATTATGGACTTCAATCTGGTATACCAGACGAAGTTGACTTTGCACTGTTCCATTTGGTCCAAATATCGAATCAGCGATGGGACAAGTTCAAGTTAGAGGGATTCCCACTTCTTGCCGAATCTCTCATGCAGAAGGCCTTGGAAATCACACAGCTCTGCACTGGCAAGCATTGGGAGTTCGACTACGACCCTCAACAACGGTCCGATGACATCCACGTGCTAAATTCGCTGCATGGAACGCGAGATATCCTCGACCGAATTCGCAAGATGCCACGTGAAATCCCCATGGATACATTAGAGACTAAAGAGTTTAACCATACTCTGCGAAATGTCAAGGAGGCTGTTTTGGTCTTGAGAAACATGGTCTTGCTCAAGGAAAACGCCTTCTACGTCTCTCGCTACGCCACCGGTCTTCTCAGAGACTTCCTCGTCATAATGATCAATCTCCCCCAACAAGCACGTTTGAATGAAATCAGGAACGACGCGCTCGACATCGCCGAAGAGGTCACGAAGTTTATGCGTACTGATGCGCAGGATCCGTTATGGATATCGCTCGTCAATTGCTTGAGTTCGTCTGACCGCGCACACATCGTGAGAGCTCTTTGGGCATTGACTCACTTCTCGACCGAGCTACCGGAGGCCGATGGCAATCGAGCCATGGAAAGCTTGTCAAAGACTGCACTACAGCAACTCTACTACCATACCCTTCTCGACCTTGACAAAGACATATTGAGTGGTGCTCTTGACTTCTGGTATCAATACACACTCAATCCCGACAACATCGAGACGCTGATGGACGTCATCAATTTCCCGGTTGTTTTTGTACCCCGCATGGTTGCTCTGTTAACTTACGAGGCGCGGCCATTCAAGAAAGAGACCGTCCTTCAAGAGGAAAAGGTGGCGCCGCCGCCTTTGGACATTCCTCGTGTGCCTCCTGAGCTTCTGGAAAAGCTGATGGAGCGCCCAGAACCTGACCGCAGCTCGCAATGGTTGCGCTGTTGCTTTGTTGAAGATGCCGAGTGCGAGATCACACAGATAGCGCTGTGGCAGGCCTACCAAAGCCGCTTCGCTGACCCCCGTGTGGCCGGCGGCGGTGTCCTCCCGGCGGCTGAGTTCATCAAAAACGTCAGCAACACCTTTACCAATGCCCAGGCCCAGGTCATCAATGGTCCGGGCACTGCCACAAAATTCATCATCAAGGGAATCCGGCCACTGGAGACCGCCTACACCTTTCAAGGATTCCCCTACCTTTACTGCAAGTGGGCAGATAATTCAAAACCTTCCCAGATGTGCCAGCGCGCTTTTGCAACGCCCGGCGATCTCCGTCAACATGTATTTGAGGATCACATGGGTCTGGAGACCGCGGAAACTCCAGGACAATTCAAGACGGAAGCCACCGCATCTCCCACCCGTACCTGCCGATGGGACAACTGCACCCGGTTCCGGGTCTTTGGACCAAATACGAATGCCACCGTGGTTGCCGGTCATGTCGCTTCACATTTGCCAGAAGATCGTCCTGCGGATGCCCCGCCACCTAGTACCAAGCGTCCCATTCTGCAGGAGCGGATCGTCCGTAAGTGGTACTACATGGACACCCCGGTGAATGAGAAAGGCGACGCATATGGTGCAGCATACAAGGCCGCGCTGGTCTTACGAAACATTGCCCGTGGGTTGCCTCAACGTGTCGCAACTAAATACGGGAATGTGTCCTGGAAAAAGGCGTGCTTTGTGAGCCAGCGTCCCAAGATTGTCGAAGTATGGGATCGAAATCGTGCTTTGCGCAAAGAACTCACTGAGCTTCTCATGGTCATTGAGAAAGATGATGATGACGATGATTATTGAGGAACATGCTGTGCTTACCATCGACCATCTTCTTTGCCGTGGTCTTTTTCCAATTTTTTTCCCCTCCTTATCTCTCTTCATCACTGACTATTCATGTACGATTAATACCCTGCTTGTCCGGCCGCGCCTTATTTTTCTCAAGCCAACCACCTGATATTGAGGACCGTTTGAAGAAGACCATTGCGAACGGCAATATTTCGATGGACGTCTCCGCGCTCAATTGACACTCCTATGAACTTGGTCTGAACTTATAGTCTGTGTTGTTCTCAGTCGGAACCGGTCTTCCCAATCCCGGTCCTGGTCCCGGCTTGAAACGCTCTGTGGACCGCAATTATTTGATCTTTTCGGCGTTTACTGGTCAAGAAAGCGATAGATGTGCTGGATTGGAATGGGCTTCGTCGTCTTTGTATCATGTGTGGCACACGGGGAGTTCTCTGAGGCTGCTTTTGTCCCGTCATCATTGTCCTGCACTTCGGTGGTTATGCGTCTAGGAAAGATCAACATGTATGATAGTATGAGAACTGGGTAGCTGATGGAAGGCCAGCCGATTCTGACTTTTGTAGGAGATTCTTCCACACGATCTTCCATCTCTGTGTGCTCTTCAATTCCTTCAGTCTTGAGTAGGATTTGGGCATTCTTGGGGATGTGTTCCAGGTCCCGTGCGTAGTAGGAACAATCATCATCACCCATGCGTTGTAGAGAGCCATTCTCAATTTCTGCCTGGTATTACCAGATCTACCTAACAACAACTCGGTGAATCAATCCCCTCTCTCTCTCTCTCTCTCTCTCTCTCTCTCTCTCTCTCTCTCTCTTCATTCTGCAGAACTTGACATTCCACATCAACATCAATACAATTCACTACCAGCGCCAGCACCGTCAACCCCACGAAGTGAAAACTCAAAATCTCTCACATTCCCCCTGCAGCTCCAGCCCTCGCCTCCCCAATCAACCCGTCCAAGACAACCATCGCATCATCCGCCCGCTCCCTCGGCACATAAACATGATCATGGAAATACCCACTCACAACATTAGTACTAATCCGACGATCCTTCAACCGATCCGTGATCGCCGCAATCAACCCCACAGCTTCCAGGCTCGAATGGATCGTCAACGAGATCCTCTTGCACGGGAAAACGCCCTCGAACCCATGCGAGGCGGCGAGGTCCTGCGTCGTCACGATCGTGGTTCCCTCGACTTCGTGCGCGAGCAGGACAGGCTGGAGAGTCGCGAGCGGGAGAGTGTGGAGGGCTTGGGTGGTGGTGATGAAGACGTATGTTTTTGGGTCGAGGGTGGGTTGCATTGTTGCGAGGAGGGTGGAGAGGTTTTGTTCGCCGGTGGGGGGCATGGTGGATGGCTTTGGCTTGGACTTGGCCTTTCGATCGTGGAGTGTGAGATGAGAATCTGGGGAAGAATGTGGTTTATTTTTGGGGACGGGATTGTTGATCGAGAGCGGGAAGGAGGTGGTTATGTCGAACTTGAAAAGCGAAAAGAGACAAAAACGTGGCTTTCAACGCCCTGTGGATGGCATGTGTAGGTGGATTGTGGATTAGCCCACTTCTTCAGACCCACTGGCAGAGTATAACGGGAGAACGGTGCAGCGTGGTTAGCCTTACGAAGACATTTCAGGAACGGAGAACACGGCTACTGAAGACCTTGAGAAGTTGAGAGTGAGAGGTCAATTAGAATGACGAAATTGTGCAGTTGACGAAGAGAAGCACGCTTGTATCTGATATGTATTTTCAGAACTCTCCATCAGCAACAGCTCTAGTAATCCATCCCAGTAGACCCGTAAAGATGTTCGCCTGTCTCCAAGACCTCCAACTCATCGCCTACCTCTATATACGGACCCCAGTCTGATTCCTCCGCTACCTTTAAGCTCTTATCTTCAGGTACACAATGCATACCCAAGTACCCCAGAGCCGACGGATTTCCAGTCTCTACCGTACGCTGCTGCACCAGGGTGGTACTGGGCTGAGGCTTGCCCTTTTTCCTCCCTTCCGCGGGCAAATCCGCATCAAAGGCCCCCGTGCCGAGGTTGACGTTGGGCATGGTGCACCGCGAGGTCCGGCAGACAATTGAGAAGACCGGAGCCGCATCACTTGGTCGTGTCGTCGTCGTGGCTCGAGGTCTCACGCGCACGCGCTTCCACGTCTCTTCCTCGTAGGCGATAGAGTTGGCGATCCAAATATTGGCGCGGAATCGAAGTGCATCCAGAGGCTGGTTCTCTTTGGGAAGATGTGAAGACACCTCATGGACCGAGGAGAGACTATTGATGTTGATAGGCTGTTGATCCGTGTATCCATGCTCAGCGGGCGACCCGATGTGCTCCAGGGGGGCGAGATTCTTCTCCGTGCGAGTCGATGACTCCGGAGTGCATTTGAAGATCGTCAAGCTCTGGTTTGCAGACAACCCTAGGAATTTCTTCAATGATGGCAGAGCCGCAGCAATTGAAGGGATTTGACCAAGATCGACTCCCTTGGCCTGACGGCTGTGAATACCAAAGGCAGTCAATTCGCCATTTGGTACATTGAGGGGCACAATGAAAGAGACTCGCGGTCTCGCCGCAAAGTCCCTAGCATATATGACTGTCTCAAGCTGATCCGTCCAGCTTGTACGGTCGGGATTTTCAAAAGACAGGACCAGACAGCCTTCCGACTGCACCAGTGGGTCGCTCGGATCGCTGGACCGGTGCGGTAACCAGAGCTCTGTTCTGATTTGGGACATACAAGGCTTTGTTCGCTGACTGATGAATCGCCATTGTGCCGCTGCGGGATCTTTGCTGCCGACCGTCCGGGTTGCAATGGCCATGCATCGATCGTAGAGTAAGCCTGTCTTGGTGACTCGAGCGCGATCAACCTCAACCGGTCCGCACGACTTGACAGGATGGAGGAAGATCGATTTGATACGCGGTGGCCCCACTGATGGAGACGAAGATGCTAAAGCGTATTGTGAATCGTATTGATCAGCCATATTGCTGGTCAGGGAATTCACACGTTGAAGGTTCCTCAACCTCCTACGGATTCGAGTGGCATTCCCATAATGCAGAGAGATTGTAAGTGAGGCGAGTCCCACCAGAAGCCCGGTAATTATCACCCGCAAATATAGAGGGTCATGTAGAGAATGCTGAACCGAATGAAATAGCTGCGTAAGCATTTTGGAAACGCAGCGAACTAGTCACCAAAAGTTTGTCGAGATTTGGCAACTGCTCGTTGTGACTTGTTGAATCAAGCGAACTGTTGACCCTATAAAGATAGCTCGACCTCGATTGAACAATGCAAAAAGAAAAGAATGGAGGAGATTCGTTCTGGTGCAGAATCAATTCACGGAGGCTGGCTCGATGAGTCAATAACACTTGTCCGGGCAGAGGCGAGCTGCCAAGGACGCTCACGCCGGGTTCTGGAATGTGCCCGCTGAAGTGGAGGCCCCATCGGCGCGCACAACAGCGGACAAGGATAGATGGTCTGGCAGTATTCTGCGAACGAGCACTTGGCTAGGTGACTAGAATTGTATCTGATAGATCCCGGCTTCGAGGACCGAAATCGATCTACTGGGAACAGCCCGTGGCTGGGGATAAGAAATGATGAAACACGTTGGTAGACAGCCACTTCGGGGTCCGTAGTCATGTGCAGCGGGACCGGGGAATGGGATTCTCCCATCCGGAGAATTACTGTCAAGATAGAAGAGTAAGCCTATCTTCTACTGCCCATCTTGCCAGCAATAGGAAAAACTTATCAATACGTGAACACATTCATAAATCTGCATTCAAAGAGGAGTCATCACATTATTTTCCAAACCAGGCCGAGTGATTGAATCATTGAGGAGGTTAGCTATGGGCTGGGTAGGTCCGAGTGGATGAATCCATGTACTTCTCGCAGCGGCTGCAGACTACCTACCCTACGACTCGCAAGTGTACAACCTAGGTTAATGCGGCCAATATTCGACCTTATGGATCCATACCAAAGTAGAAAGCCAGAGCATAGCTTTCATGATTTCACAGAATGGGCTGTTTGATTGCATTCGACCCCTTGACTCTGTAGTCTTACCGTCTGATATCAAACTCGTCTTTCGCTTGGAGATGAAAGCAAAAGTGTGGTATTGGAGCAATATATTCTACCGTGGTATAGCAAGTTGAAGGAAGGTATTTTATGGATATACATATAGGCACTATAATACTAAGTCGTGTTAGCGTATAAATATGAGTGCAGATCTGCTTGGGAATAAGCCGTATCCTGATAGCCTTGTCCCAGAGCGATTGATCTTCAAGCTAGAAAAGAGGGAAAATGGCTGCTTTCTCAAAGGGGGTCACCAACAGTCATGGCCAAGTCGACGGGTATAAAAAGGCAGGCTATACTTAGAGCGACTAGGTCAAACGATTTCCAAGCTATTTTCTCTACTCCCGTGGGGAACCTAGGCAGCGTCCCGGCTGTAGGAACGAGTCAGCATCAATTAAAGACTACCGAGGAACTTTTAACCAAACCGGATGACCTACGTCGGGGGTAGCAAGATGGATCTCGCTATACCCTAGGGCAGTAAATAAGCAGAAAAAGTAAGACAAGGTCTATTGCTTAGATCCTGGGTCTTAATGATGGTCCTCACATCTTTTTTTCAGGCTCACAATCCTCCTATGGCTTAGGCTTGATGTATTTCATGGGCCGTGCCCATGTTACACAACTTCTTGGATTCTCTTGGTTTCATCGGCTATTGCCAGGCGATTTCAAAGACGAACTCGGCAAGCGGGATAGCCATGAAGCAAGCACGCAGGAACATCATTAACCACAGGAATATTGTGGCAGCTCGAGCAGGTGCATCGGTATGAATGACATTCCGGGTGCAGGCAAAAATGGTGGAAGCACACGCCCAAAGTATGGCCCAGGCTGAGCGGAGCGGTTGTCATCATCCAGCTACCAGCTGACCAGGATGGCGTGCGTTGAGTTGGAGCTCATACCCGGATGACATGGTGAGCGTTTGATATTAGTGGTGCCCAAACCCTAAATGAGTCACATTGGGGTTTACAAAAACAATTGCCAGGTCTAGCCGTCCCAATAGTTCAACTCCAATACTACTGCAGAAGTCGCAAGACTGCAAAGTCAGAAGGTGCCATGGTTCGGAGCCGACTTTGTGGGGGCCAAGTACTGCCTAGCGGGAAGTGGGGAGCTGAGCTTTGACCAAGTCGGCTTGGACCAGCCGGGGCCAGTGAGGCTCCAATAGCCCCGACCTTTAGCCGATTCAGCAGTTCCATTATCCACGCGCCCGTCCACTTCAGTCGGCATTTACCTGTTTTCCCTAGTGGTGCTGACATGATATGTCCTGCTTACATTATGCTGAGCCACCATCGGAATAAGCCCCCACGAGTTCAGTAAGATCTCAGAATCGACTTTCCCCTGTGCCCAGAATTTCTCGTCAAGTCAATCATTACCTCTTGAGAAACCCCCAGCTGAAAAAGACGTCTACAAACGCAACCCTCGCTCAAATGTCATACTTACCACCACAATTGGAATGCCCCGGTCACAATGAGCCCGCCTTCGCGACTGTGCCCCGGATCTGCAATCGTTGTGGAGCAACTTTCACGGAAGAGCATGAATTGGAACGTCACTTGGCTTCGCGTGGGTGCCCTCCTGCAACGAATGCTCGCAGATCGAGCGGACAACAAGGATCTCGATCCTATCGGCATCTGAGCAAGGGGGCTAAATCAGAACTTTACTCTGCAGATCAAGAACTACAAAGCCACAGGTGCGAATATTGTGGGGTGATCTTTGGTCGCGGGTAAGATAGCCAACCACATAAGCATCTCAGTCGTCATTTTGTTGTCCTGGTCGACACAGAGAACGTTGTCAGCATGGGAGTATGAGGGATTGAGCGACGGTCTTGCGATAAACAGACGTGGTCTATGGACATCTGTCTCATTGTACCTTCTAGGGACGCCTTACGCCGCCACTGGAGATCATGCAGATCCCGAATCGAAGCCGGCCTCGAGATTCCCGACAGTTCGCGCAGAGGGAAGAACAAGCGCGCCTGCGACAGCTGTGTGATTCTCAAGAAGGCATGTGATGGTACCCAGACATGCTCGGAATGCAAACACCGCGGCAGAATCTGTACTTTCCACCACCTCAGAGATGTCGTGGAAGATCCTGAACCGCCCTCATTTGATCGATCGGGAACAGCAGAAGCAGAGGCGCTGGGTGGGAGCCTCGCGGACTCGGGAATGAATAATAGGGAGGAGGCTACAGACACCTGGACTCTGGGACAGTCAACCTTTTTTCCAAATAGGCACACTAGGAGAGAAGTGTATGCTCGTAAGAACTATCAGCCGTGATACTCGAGATAATTGCTGGCCTGGTGTATTGGCAATGTTGATTTAGGGAATAGGATCTCGTCTCAGTGTGACTCGGTTCCCTGGCACTGACTGATGATGACATCTAGCAAGGCCAGGTGCTTTAAAACAGTTCGTCAAGTGTCCATAGAAAGACCGAACATGGCGTCACATAAGCCAGCTGTGATTCATAACGGACGATCATGTCGCCTACTGGCTCGAATCCACTAACTAGTACATATCTGCTCATTCACACAGTGACAATGCATCTTCCCGAGCTGAGCTCAGCTACTATATCAAGAAGACACATTTTGCTCCTCCTTGACCAGCTCAGTCCCATCCACATGAAGGATCCTACTCAATATCTCAACCTCCGCATGATCCCTCGTAGTCGTCATGCGATGACACCAGGACACCCTCTTCTCACCTGTTTGCCCTTCATTCGACTCAAACAAAAACTCCCCTCCTACTCGCTTCGTATCGCCGCCCTTCATCGTGAGCGCGCTGCCAATATTCCTGAGTTCCTGCATGATCGATTGGGTCACCATCCGGGCCAGCCCCTTTCGGATATATTTGGGTTGCGCACCGAGGGCATAGGTCGAAGTCATGCCCAGCTCATCATAGAGCTTGGTTTTGGGATCCGCGTAGATTGAAAACGGGCAATTTGTCTCCTTGGCGTAGAAGTCTATTAAGCTGGGATCACCACATCCGATGATCACGATGGAGGTGGGCGTTGGTAAGTGCAATAGTTGCTCTGGGGTGAAGGACTCTGATAGCGTTTGAACGTATGCTTGGCAGCTCTGTGCTCGGAGAATCAGTCTTTGTTTATCATATATCATGACATACGAATGGGGACCTCAAAACCAGAAGACGCGAAGCTAATAGACCAGCTTACTTACCCCGCAGAAGAAGTGGCGGATAAAGATCACCAGCACGCGCCGAGTTGATCCAGGACCCTCGTATAAACTCTTAAATGTATGCTTATCTCCATTCTTATCGAGCACCGAATAATCTGCAACCTTTTCAAGCGTCTTTGTAGACGGTGGTTCTTCGTCCCTCTTGCGATGCGCATCCGGTGGAGCGGCATTGACGTCATCGGCCGCTGGGGGCGCCGACTCCGTAGTCGAGCTTGGGTTGTTTACAGGAGGGTCTGTCACGGTCACTGTGGGATTTGGCCCAGTGCTTGCATCGACCTCGTATGACATGGCTTTTGATCTTGGTTTGAAAATTTTTGGAATGTGGACAGGAGGGGTGGGAGCTTGCGGAAGAGTTGGAGGTACTGGCTCAGTTGTGATCGCCGATGCATGGCAGCATGAGTTGCGACGCTCGGACCAGGCTAGCTTCTTGAGGAAGATCTCCAAAGTGTCTTTCAACGGTGCAACTCAATGGTGGCGAAATGTGCAGGTCTTTCAGAGGGGGGTTCGCTATAATCTCCCAGTCTATAATCATCGAGTTTCTAAGAAGTCACTGTCCTCAGCCCTGGAGGCTATCGTGCAGCACACGGGTCACCTGCTCTTATTGTCCCAGCATTTTGCGGGGCTCGCCACCATTCACAACGACCCAGGCGATGGCTGTTGCAGTACACATTATGACATCCCAACTGACACTACTGACTGCGGGATGCTCATATATCACGCTGGGCAAATGGCGGGCTAGCGAACCCAATGAGGCAGCGCCCATCGTCAGTCCGTTGTCTTGAAGAACTAGGAACGTGGAATGCGCTTGGATCGCCACACAAGCCGCCGTATACCACTTGAATCCGGTCACGTATCTCCGAAGGACTCCCTCTTCTGTTCCAACTTGTGCCTGCGACTCTCTGCTCCACGATCTGCTGGGTCGGAGGATGGCAGGAATAAACAGCAGAAGATGGGGGATCAGCAGGAGCAGCATAAAGTACTTCGTATGCGCCACGCTTGGAACCAAGACCGTACCGATGAGCGATATAGCCACGGGGATAGCCTCCAAGTATACGGAAGGGGACCAGGCGACAACGGGGTCTCGAACGACATTCTTGGCCATCCGATTCCCCCTCTTCACAGGTGGTTGACTTCGAGAGACAAGAATTGTTGCATAGAACAGATTCTGCGCAAAGGAGATGGCAACGATCTGGCCCAAAAGCATGTACGCCCATGCGTGGGGAATTTTGAATCTCCGAGCTAGAAGGGTAATCATGAGTACACTTGATGAGACTTCAGGATAGCAACCTTCATGGGATGCACATTCTTAAACTCACCCATCACACCGAGAAAAACGCTCCATCCCGTAGTCCACAAGAAGATCTGACCGCTCCACCAGAATCGCGCACGAGTCTCAATGACAGTCTCCCACGCTTCCCGGAAGAGCTTGGCATTTTGGAGCCAAAGCTCCAATTTGAACAGTGTGCCCGTCTGGGAATTTGCCAAGTCAATCAACAGTTGACTGGCTGCCCAGTTGAGGTAAGAGTGCGCAAAAAATGCAAACATGTAATACCAGGTAGTTCCCAGACTCAACCCCGCCAGAGATGCGAATAGGAGGAATTGGGCGTGTCCATGAGGACGATCCCAGTCGTTTTGCTTCAATCGAGCGCAGTAGCGAACATAGATTATGCGGCAGGCGTTGACGGCCAGAGCTCCTGCGAGAATAAGGTATCCTCCAAGAATTGGGAGCGACCGGTAACCCTGGATCAACTGGACTGGATCTGACTGCACGGCGCCCGACATTGTTCCTCAGAATCGGCCTTTCGCTCGGCCCCGGAACTGTTACTGCTGTCAAAAGGAGGGACGCGTTTAGAAAGGGAGGTGGAGTGAATCTGGCGGGAGCCGAGGGTGGAATAAAACTGATGGATCCCGGCACTAGCGGGAACCACCTTGGGGGGTGGGTTCCTGGCGGGAGCCGTGGCAGTGGGACGACCCAGCCAGCATGCGATCCTCTTGTGCCACGGTGCCATCTCTCCTCGGATACACATTTTTGAAGACACTGCGTAAGTGCATAGAAAGGGGCTTCTATTGTCATTGCAGAAGAGAATGATGCAGACTGCAATCAAATACCCATTCTATTGGACAACAGTGATGGCAATTCATACTCTTCATCGAGTTCATACCATTGGTGCTTGTCGCAGTTGGAGGAGATTTCTATTGTGGATAAATACAAGCTTTCAAGACAGCCCATAACCATGTGCTGGGACTCTAAACTATGAACTTGGTTCGAGGTGATCTCCGCATATTCTTACTCAGAGAATCGGGATTGGCAGGAAAGGTCCCATAGATTATACCCCTTCCGGTCAGTATGCGCTTTCACCGAGGCTGAAACGTGCAATCGACACTGTCATACACATCACCAATGAAGCTCTCATAGTTGAGCCACGCATTGTTATCAGCTTGGGTCTGCATTCCGGGGTTGCCCATAAAGTCCAACTGGTCCCAAACACTAGGCCAGGGTTCCAGCGTAAAGGCAGGTGCTGCCATTGAGGCAGACGTGTCATATTGCTGACCAGCAGCAAAGACACCCCGCTGTTGCTGGCCAAGAGCGTAAAGACCTGCAGTATCCGCAGCCATGGTCGACTGAATGTTGTACTGGCTGGTGATAGGGGCGAGGGGCACGGGCGCCGATTGCTGCACAGGGGGTTGAGGAGGAGACGCGTAAGAATCTGCAGCCGTGAAAGCGTTGCTGCCGAGTAGACTTTTGCGATGAGCGCGCGCCTGTGTCATAAGCTTCTGGAGTGGCTTCCAAAGCATCCCATGCTGTGAATCCGCGATGACAAAACTCGACTGATGATAGACTTGCTCAATCGGAGGCCAGTGTCTGATGAGAGATTCTGGATCTTTGCACACGCAGATCTCTGCGAGAGCAACAGCCAATCCATGCCATGGAACCCAGAGAGACCCAAACCATGTCCATGGTTGCATTGCAGGATCGCTGGCTATTTCCATCAGTTTTTGTAGATTATCAGCAGCCAGACTGAGGAGAACATCCCCTTCGACGGGAGGAGGGATCCAGTTCTTGTTTCGCTGAATGGGCCGGACACAGCCCATTTGCAGCCATCCAAACAAAGTGTGGGTGATGCGGGACACATAGAGGTGATACGCCGATCTTTCTCGGCTGCAGTTTGCTAATCGATTATTGGCCGTTTTTCGAAAGTTGGCGAGGACTTCTTGACGTTTTTGAGATGATCGAACCGTCGGTTCAATAAAGTCAGTGAATCCAATCGAACGTGCTACCGACTGTGCAGCCGCAATGATCAAAGTCTGTGTCATGTCCGTGAACTCGGTTTCTGGACGCTCCTGAAATTGCACATCCATGTTGTGCGAGATATCCTCATCATTGATGTTGGCTGGAAGGACATAGTCCAGCCATACTGATTGCATCATCGGCTCGGAGGCCCGATCTAGAGAGGCGGCTAGATCCAGCACGCCAATCGCTTGCCATGTACGACGACGCAGTTCTTGCTCGAATGGGCCGACATGGAAGGGAGGCACTGGCATATGGAGGCAAAGTGCCTGGCCCACACGAAGGGCCATAGAACTCATTGTCCACACTCGGCGGCTTTGATCTTGGCATCGAGCCGCAAGCTATGCAGTCTTAGCGTAACTCGAAGACAACAGACACAGTCGCGTGACGGTGATGAATGAGGGAGGTTTGTCGTTGACGGAAGTAGAAACAGGACTTACCAGTGAAAGTACATAAGCTTGCAGTACTGTCAACTCATTCGTGGTTACAAAATCTGACTTCACCAATCCAGCTTCAGTCTCCCTCTGTAACTCAGCAGTTACCGGTTTCTTGTCCATGCCGAAGAGCAGTTGGCATTGAGCGTCGTCGATTGTACATGCGGCCGCGTAGAAGACTGCCCAAGCCAAGGTCACTGGGGCCTGGTGATCCTGTTCGTAGTCGAGATAGGGCTGCTCGTCGCACAGATAGGCGCGCAATGACGGCCGATGCAGGATCTTGAATACAGGGTCCACGTTTCGCAGATAAATCTCACACAGCTGTCGGCGCACGTGAGGCGGAATCTGAAGTCCTCTCTGTGATTGCGGTGAACCAGTCATACTCTCAGAGGTCTCCGAGCCCACCAGTGACGCTCCAAAGCCATGTAGATTTCTGGCCTCTTCCTCATCTGCTTGTTCGTACTCCAAGCGATCGTCTAGAACGGTGCGCAACTCCTGGGTCTAACTCCGTCGTCAACCAAAGCGCTCTCTAAAGAACAAAGTCACGAGACGAGGCAGATACTTGAATAACAATCTAAAAAATCGGCTTCGGCGGCATGCAGATCTTACCTGTTGCATGATATCCTCCCAAAATGAACTGGCGATATACGACGTAGAAGGACGCGGTCGATGTGGCAAGACAAGTGTGTGTGATTGGATATTCTGATCCCGCCAACTTTCGACCTCTTGCATCTTGGTCTCAAAGTGCTGTTCGACCTGGGGTCGACCCGCGGTAGCTATTGACCGAGGAGGCTCCTGCTGAGGCTGTGCAGTTTCTCCATCGCGCTCGGCTGCTACCTGTTTCAATAGCTTCTCAAGTTTTGCCACTCGGTCTACCAGCTCCTTGTCCGAGCCTTGTGCTCGCTCGGGGGCTTTTCGAGTGCGACCCCGAGGCAGACGAGCACGCTCAACAGGGACGCAAACGAAGCCCAAGCGCACACAGCTGGTACAAGGACTCAACTTATCGCATTTGACTTTGCGCTGGCGACAAGCTTCACAGCTCAAACGGACCTTTGGAGCGGATGAGCGAGATGTTGCGGTTGTCCCAGTCGCAGCAGCTGCTGATGCTGTCGGGTCAGACTGGCCTGTGAGATCTGAACGGTCCGTCATTCTTGTACCTCGACCGCAGCCTGTGGGCAGAGGACAGAATGACAAGTTATAGATCAGTTGTACATGAGATGAGGCTCAGTCCTCCACAAAGCATGTCTTGGCTATCGCGAGCCAAGAGGGAGTACTGTGCAGTGTGCACTGGTACAGTAAGTCTACTGTATGGTCAATGAGAAGGTGTGTGCGCAAGTGTGGGGGAGGTGGGAAAGCCTCCCGCCAAGTCACGACTCACGATCCCGCTGTGGTACCATTCCGTTCGAAGATCGCCGCCGCATTGCGCTCCGGTCCTTGCTGTCTTGGCAACGGCTCTCGAGACATGTCTTCTTGCATCTGATGAGTCAAATTAGACGTGCACTCGGCCACGAGGCTTCCTTCCACTGTGAAGAAACCACTATCATGCAATGTAATGTGTTGGGCAGCAGAAATGAATCGTCTACGATCAAGGATTGAATGTAATAATGCTTTCGTGTCCCAGGGCAGCTGTAAACTACCCACAAGAATTTTGCAGTGGGGATGGCTTGCAGACTTCAGATTACGATCCACGCTCCATTCAATTTATTAGATGCATGGTGAGCAAATACGAGATAGAGTTGATTATCGGGCTAAATGGGGGAAAAGCTTCAAGATTGTATGCTCGTCAATGGTTCAATAGAGCTAACCAAGAATCTTCAGGCCTCCCTTAGTCTTCCCATGCTTCTTCACACCGTCCTGCTTCACTTTGGTTCCACCTCCTCGTGCACCCCCAGCGCCACCAGAGCCAGCGCCACCACCCTGATTCTTCCTCTGATTTTTGTTCACAGAAACCGGTCGAACCTCGGTATTGGCACGGCGCAGCAAGATAGGATGCGATCCAATATACTTGCCCTGCATCTCACGTGCAGCTTTGAAGTAATCGTCTCCGTCGCTGAAGCTGATGAACCCATAGCCTTTGCTCTTCTGGGTCCGTTTTTCTCGAATGACGCGGGCTTTCTGCACAGATGGGTAGCGGACAAACGCTTTCAGCAGAGAGTCGTCAGTCACCTCGCCTGCAAGATTACCAACAAATAGCCGGAAGTGCGCTGGATCCCACTCCAGCAAAGTTGAATCAGTCCATTGCTGACCGCCACCTGATCGAGTCACAGTGACCTGAGGTTCTGCCTGTGGTGCGGGTGTTGGAATCGGAGTGCTGACGACCGATGGAGTTCCCGCATTCGGGCCCTGCGGCTTGGCCAGCTCATCAGCGGGGTTGGCATAAGCGCTTTGCCATTGCGCGATCTGGGCTTCAGTCTCGGCGTCGACTCCAGGGACTTGGCTTTGGCGGTCGTTTTGCGCACGATGGGGCTGGGACTTGTTGTGGTTGGGCGTGGATCCAAATGGATTTTGAATTTGCGGAACATTTGATGCGTAGTACTGAGGTCCGCTTTGATAGGACTGAGGTTGCGACTGGTAAGTCTGAGGAGCCTGGTAGGCGTGCGCATGAGGCTGCTGTGTCTGATAATAAGCACCATAGCCGGGTGCCGCGGACGCGTAGGGGGCAGTCGAGACAGGTGGTGTCGCGACAGCCGGGCTTTGAATGCGATATGGCTGCGGCTGCGACTGAGTGGACGCTACGGCACGTGGCTGGAATGCCGTGAACGCGTTGTACCCTGCTGATTGAGAGCCATTGCTTGAAGGTGGAGGACGAGCTGGTAGGGAAGCGGGTGTCTGGCTGAGACCTGGAGGTGGCGGATAGGACATGATGAATGAGTCGTCCCCAAGTGGAAGTTGAGCTATTGTGCAGAGCAGTAGCTGCAACGTACCTTGACTTCGGACTGGCAGAGTGACTGGCAATGTGATAGCTACCCCGTTGCACTGTATGCACCTGTCTCAGGACTATGAGAAGGGCCGAGAAAAGGATGTGAGTGGTCTGATTGTGATGCGTTGATGAACAAGGTCGGGGATAGAATCTTCGGGAGTCCAAGACTGTCTCATGGGGATCGGCAGAAGTAAAGTTCATGTTGACCGCCTTTTATCTATGCCAATGAGGAGGGCACCTCGTTCTCGAGTGTTCCACCGCTTATCGACCAGAGCCGGATAAGCGCCCTTATTGATAACCTTCCGCTTTACTACTACTAGCGTGATGGGCAGTCATAGCCATTCTAGACGGGAGTCAGCCTTTCGTCAGGTATACAGTTGGTCGGCGGAATTGAGAGCGTTTGATACTGCGATAGTCCATACTCGGTCAAAACTCGGCAGACATCACCGGTCATGCAAGCCGACAGACACGTGACTAGACATTCACAATGGTCTGGTGACTGTCTACGCCGTACGGGTTGCGCCCCGAGCAGTTTTACCGAATAGGACGGGGATAACAGTCTTTGGATGTTAGATGGATTGATCTATATACGGAAACTGCGACGAATTTTCAAGTTTCGAGTTATGCCGGGCAGTCGCAGGGTTCCAGCCGCTGGCGATTTGCATCACTTCAATGTCACGTGATTCCGATATGCCGAAGAGTGCGAGGCTGCGAGCATATGTTGCCCCCACAAGGTGTTGAAGGGGATAGATATATCGACCCCCACGAGTCACGACAGCTGAATTAGCCGATAGCCTCACCCGACAGACCGTCTTGGGGTCTACCACTCTATATCTCTCGATACTCAATAAGTCAATACCTGTAGTCGATCAGTATCGTGAATAGTCTATACCGAACAAAGTTACAGCCAAAGGGATCGGTCGGACATGGACTCCCAAACGGGCCCCCACCCTAGTCCGCATTTGGGATAGCGGGCCCGAAGCCGGTTGCAGGGGGGACGGTCGGCAGCATCTGGAAGTTTTTCCGTGGGTTTTATCGCCAGAACAGTTCACCGATGCGTGGGTAAATCCGTGGGTGCTACAGGCTGGCAAGGTACTCGAATAATTCGAGTCTGTCGCCATCCTGGTATTGTAGTGTCCGAGCCAGGTCCCATCGGCATCGACCACTACAATTTACAGTCACAGCGGACAAGGGATTTCCCCAAAAGACCCATGCCATTGATGCTCATTAGTGCACGAGAAAGCAGTATGACTGAGTGATTGATCAGGATGAGCGAAGTCATTACTCACGAGGACTGCAACGGGCGCCTCATCCTCACGCATTGGCATATGGCTAGGTAGAACTCGGTTACTACATAACTTACTAATTTACTTCTGATCGGTGACTGATCTTTCATAGGCTAAATCAAGATTTGAGGTATAGTCCTGCAGCAGGGCGGTAATTTATTGATCCTTAGGAGTCAGAGTGTCCAACATTATTGAACGTACCGAGTCTACCGACTGTCTTCGGGCGTGGGTGAGAACCAATCAAGGCAGTAGCGCGTGCGGAAGAATTGATGAGATCACTGCCCCTCCAAATACCAACTCATTATGCCGTTAGTGTTACCCCTCCGTGCCCCGCGGTAAGCACGTAATTACGGTATCGGAAAGCGGTATGGCCTCAGAAGTATAGACATCTAACAATAGCGTGAATGCAACCAGCCCTCGCTCATTCTCTTCAACCTGGCACGATTCAGGCTAGTCGAATTCTAATAGCCCAGGAGAGTCTGAGCTACGACGGCTGAAAGCTGTCTTCAGAGTTGAAATCTATAGAAGGATAGGTAGCCCATGAGATTGAGATGAGGTTCCGGCTATTGAACGTCCTTCCCAACCTAGCCCGACCCGATTGGGAGGGACCCTCAGGTCTTCGCCGGAGGACTCTACTCCTGGTCCCGGTTGTCGCGAGAGATTCTCTGGGGGATAATTAACCGCTGAGATTCGCAAGAGCAGACTCTCGTAGCAGTCACTGGACGCTGGTGAAGCTTGATTGACCATCGATAGTGTTTTGAGGTCGTAGAGCCCTCACCGGGTTGGACTATAGGGGATCAATCAGAGTCGTGAGCACCGCGCAGGCCTGCCTGGCAACGTCTTTCAAGGTTTATCAAGCATTCAAGTACCAGATGAGATATGTGTCAGAAGAGTTTGTACCTGGAGCTAGTCGAGAGTCGGGATTCTCGGGTTCATTCATGAGATAATACTCGTGTCTAATAATGAACATGCCTACACGAGTACACTCTACACTCTACAGTCTATACACTGTTGGGTAGGAGGTACTACTAAGGGAGTAGGTGAGTTTAGGTAGTTAGGTGGAGGTGGACCAGTTGTATGTGGTAGTACTGTAGTATTGTACTAATCCGCCCACGCAGTGCGCACCCCCGCCGGCACGTTCCACAGCCCACTTGATGACGGAAGAGTTGCTCCGTCAGCCGGCTAACTGGGTGTCATTATTATTATTCTCTCCCCTCTACCCTCCTTTCCTCATTCCTCTCTTCTCCATCTCCCTCTCACTCCTCAACTTTGTAGATACTCTACAACCATCGACTTTCTCTCCAAATCCATAATCACACATCATGGCTGACCAGGCTGTGTAAGTCTCTCCTCCTCTTCCATCTCTCTTGCCCCCTCCCTCAGCCTCGCACCCATGCACTAGCATGTGTGCCCCACTACCACCCCAACCGATCACCATCTCATCATTTTTCCCCCTTCCCTTGCTCCGTTCTCCAGACAATGAGCTGCCAGGCTTTTCGGAAGGGCTGCATTGGACCTTGAACCTTTGGACAAGCGCCTGAGAGAGCAAATCGGCCCAATGGGCAAGATACGCGCTGCTTCCGGCTTTTGGGCATGGGGGAACCACGATTCCGAAATACCCAAACGCAGGAGCTCTGCGAGATCGAACGGGGTGCCATCACCATTTATTCTTTCTGATCCCAATGCTCTTCGTCTTGATTCCCGGCTGTTGACGCTAGAAACCTTGTGGCTGACTGTAGTGCCCGTCTCGCCGGCATCAATGTCGGCGCCCCGGCGCACCCTGCTCCTAGTGCTGATTTCGGCCTCATCGGTCTGGCCGTTATGGGTCAGAACCTGATCCTCAACGCTGCCGATCACGGTTTCACTGTCTGCGCCTACAACCGCACAACCTCCAAGGTCGACCGCTTCCTCAACAATGAGGCCAAGGGTAAGCATTTCGCTCCGGACAAAAAGTCCCTTCTGAACTGTGGAAGATGTACGGTCTCGCTAACGGCTTGTTCCCATCAGGCAAGCCCATCGTTGGTGCTCACTCCGTGGAGGAGTTCTGCGCCAAGCTGAAGCGCCCTCGTCGCATTATGCTTCTCGTCATGGCTGGCAAGCCCGTTGATGACTTCATCGAGTCCCTCCTTCCCCACTTGGAGAAGGGTGATATCATCATTGACGGTGGTAACTCTCACTTCCCTGACAGCAACCGCCGAACCAAGTACCTCCAGGAGAAGGGCATCAGCTTCGTTGGCAGCGGTGTCTCTGGTGGTGAGGAGGGTGCCCGCTACGGCCCCTCTCTCATGCCCGGTGGTAACGAGGCTGCCTGGCCTCACATCAAGGACATTTTCCAGAGCATTGCCGCCAAGAGCGACGGCGAGGCTTGCTGTGACTGGGTTGGTGACGAGGGTGCTGGCCACTACGTCAAGATGGTTCACAACGGTATTGAGTACGGTGACATGCAGTTGATTTGCGAGGTCAGTAGAAGTTGCCCGAATCCCACCTATTTGTCGACATTGGCTCGCCATATAGGATTGTTTTCCTGGGTCGCTCACTAACCACCAAATGCAACTCAATAGGCCTACGACATTCTCAAGCGCGGTCTTGGCCTGTCCTGCAAGGAGATTGGCGACGTCTTTGCCAAGTGGAACACTGGTGTTCTCGACTCCTTCCTCATTGAGATCACCCGCGATGTTCTCTACTATAACGATAACGACGGCACTCCCCTCGTTGAGAAGATTCTCGACAAGGCCGGCCAGAAGGGTACCGGCAAGTGGACTGCTATTAACGCTCTGGACCTTGGCATGCCCGTCACCCTCATCGGTGAGGCTGTCTTTGCCCGTTGCTTGTCCGCCCTGAAGGACGAGCGTGGCCGTGCCGCCACCATCCTTGAGGGCCCTACCCCCGAATTCTCCGGCGACAAGGCCGCTTTCATCGATGATCTCGAGCAGGCTCTGTACGCCTCCAAGATTATCTCCTACGCCCAGGGCTTCATGCTCATCCAGAACGCCGCCAAGGAGTACGGCTGGAAGCTGAACAAGCCTTCTATTGCCCTCATGTGGCGTGGTGGCTGCATTATCCGCTCCGTCTTCCTTAAGGACATCACCAACGCCTACCGCAACAACCCCGACCTCGAGAACCTGTTGTTCGATGAGTTCTTCACCAAGGCTATCCACAAGGCCCAGTCTGGCTGGCGTAACGTCGTGAGCAAGTCTGCTCTGTGGGGTATCCCTCTCCCCGCCTTCACCACTGCCCTCAGCTTCTACGACGGTTACCGCACCAAGGACCTCCCCGCCAACCTGCTGCAGGCCCAGCGTGACTACTTCGGTGCTCACACCTTCCGCATCAAGCCCGAGTTCGCCAGCGAGAACTTCCCCGAGGGTAAGGACATCCACGTCAACTGGACTGGCCGCGGTGGTGATGTGTCTGCCTCCACCTACATCGCATAAGCGATGGGTGGGAAGGTTAAGGAATAAAATTTGAGTTCAATGTAATTAGATGCCACTATGAATGGAACGTAACGATTTCTTGTAATTACAAAGGGGCGCTTTCCTGTTCATATTTCGATACTAAAGAGTAAAGACAACCGAACGGGCCATACGGTCTGGAGTGCCGTGTTCGAGAAAGCATCGACGGGAGAAGGTGCTCGGTGGGCACTAAGCCTGATTCGGAAACGTCGACCAGCGGTGCTCCTACCATCTTATCGCATCACACTCCCCTCTCATTCAACTGATCACTTCACTGGGGAAAGGGTACTCTCCTTTTTCTTTCCATTTCGACTCTTTCTCTCGCTCGTCTGGCCTTGCAAAAGACGCCCGGTCCTTACCCGGTCACTTTGCTCAAGGGTGAGTGTTGTGGGGATTGCCACACTCATTCTCAAGTTGCAGGCAGTCTTGCCGGGGTGGATCACAACAGTCATCGAGCCCGACTTCCATTGCAAGATTCCCCGCAGCAATTGAGTGCCATCGACAACGGCCAAATGATCGAGGGCATATAATCTTATATTCGTCAACATTCTTTCCTAGCCAGGCTTACCTTGTTCCGCGAGATCGCTACAGGCCGTTGAACGTGTTCACCACACCGCCAGTGACTTTCGTCAAGCGCTGCATGGCGGAGAACAAGCGCCAGACCACTGCAGCAAAGGGGTCACTGAATGCCAGCAGTGCTTCCACTGCGAGTGGTACTGCGGCAAATATGGTTCCTCTAGAGGTCGCTTTGAGCGGCGCAATCGGCGCTCGGTAAGAGACTCGCTCAGCGTGTACCGTGCGTGATGAGAAAGATCATAAATGGGTTATTAACTCGTCTCTGCTTTATCTAGTGTTCGCCTTACAACATCTGCGACCCCGGCATCGACCTTCGAGGGTGTTCTCTTCACCGCGTGCCCTATTACCAACCTCGTAGCCATCAACACCTCCCCCGCCGCCTCCACCGCCGATGCGAAGCTGGCCTCCAGCGGAGACTACCACGTCATCCCAGTCTCTCGAATTCAGAACTTCCAATTGCTTGCAGCTCCTTCCAACTCCTCCGATGGACCTTCC
Source organism: Penicillium ucsense (assembly GCA_014839625.1). NCBI lineage: Eukaryota > Fungi > Ascomycota > Eurotiomycetes > Eurotiales > Aspergillaceae > Penicillium > Penicillium ucsense. The sequence goes on from WIWV01000004.1 coordinate 553,300, forward strand.
TTTGCGGATGCGATCCCCTCGATTCAAGCGCTCGATTTACGTTCACTGAGGACGCGAGAAGCCAAGGCAGTCGGCGAGGCGATGGACCGCGAGGCTCGTCGTGGAAAGGGCGTGACTCGTGAAGCGCAAGACATCTTTGATGCATTCAGCCGGACTATGCCGGCGCACTGGAACGGTCCCAATATTGTGGTCGCGGACTCAGTCAGCATTGCGCCGCCATACCGGGTCGAGGACTGCCGTCCTCTTGTCGCAGGTAACGACGCTGCATTGATGCGAGTACAAAAAGTGGTAAGTCTGAATGTTGAGAAATCTTTCAGGTGAGAGCGGGGAAAAGACCACTAATCATATGTGCAAATTAGTTGGAGATGGAGCGCAAGAAGATCGAGTTCCGCAACGCCAGCGCAACTATTGGGTCCACCAGTACCTTTACTCGCAATGAGCGCAAAGGTGGTTAGAAGCCCACCGTGACGGTCTATACCCTTTCACAAGAACATGCGATGGCAGGGTCATGACTGATCACTGATCAGGATACCGACGAATGTGGGAATCGGTGGGAAGATCTCCAAAATCCTTGTGGTAGGCGGATCAATCACATGGACGTGACTGGAAAAGGCGTAGGATCTGTTGCAATGCATGATGATCACCTCGTAGGTTCAGATACTTTGGTCTCGAGAATCCGCGAATTTGATCTTCTTTTTTTCTTCTCCCCCTCAAGCACGAATTGATCTAGTGGATCCATTTCACTGGGCTCCGATAATAACATCGGCCCCAGCCCGACATGCATCGTGATATCCCGTCGGCGCGGTCTCGATCCTCGAATACCTGCGCAAATATACCCTAATTAGTTGAGGGAGCACTTGAGTGTCGCTCGAAGAGGAGTGTTGAAGGGTTTCATTTCCACACAAGTGGGCATCTAGCGCCATTGGAGTCGTAGCTATATTCCGGTCTTATTGATGTTTAAATAGCTTCCCTTTTAAGTAGGAAAGAACGGTGGCAGTTATTGGTTGCTAGGTTTGAATTTCGCTGACTTCCAACTGGGAGCCGGGTGAGTTAGGTACCTAGGTACTAACGGGTCATGATTATAAAAGCTTAAAGGTCCAACCTTGAGCGATGTCACACAAGTGGAGAGGTCATCAACGCACCCTCTCAATCCAAGAAGCAACATGAAAGGAATGAAAGAACAAGCAAAAGATTCTTACTTCGATCTATACAAACTCTCTGCACCTTGGCAATGCTAAAATAGACAGGTCGAATGTTCAACAATCGCTCGAAACACACACACACACACACACACACACACGTCTCTAGTCGGCATACAAAACAGCTTAGCCTTTCAACCCGACACGGGCTTGCCAAGGACGACTTCGCTGACCGTTCCCACGAAGCCTTTGAGTCCAGACATGGCATTGACTCCGCCTATCGTGGAGCTGTTGCCGCCGTTTGCCGGTGAAGCAGACGCCCCTACGCCGGTCGAGGCGGTCATAGACACGCCCGGCATGACGAGAACTTGCAGGCCAAGCTCTATCCATTCCACGGATGTGATGAGGGCAAATGTGATTTTGACGTCCTCGTTGATCGCGTTAGAGGCACTGGCTCCGTCACCTGATGTTCCGGACACCATCATGCTGATGTCGTTGGCGGATGGGCGTCGTTGAATGGGTCCATGTGCACGAGTCGTTCGACCGGCCTTCTCTTTGGAAGGCGAGGGTGAGGACTTGTCGTCACCGTCAAAGCTGAAGAATTCTGGCTCTGTGGGAGATGAAGATCTTGAGTCGTTACGGGAGTCCAAGCCACAGTCGTCATTAGCGCCTGCGAGAGCCATGCTGACAACTCGGACGGTGGTGCGTACGTTGGCAGTGTAGGCAATCGCATTGCCGCCTAGTAGCAAGGGTGGAGAGTTCAGCGCCGAGAATTCCGCAGCAGGGAATGTTGCTGTGAAGCCCGTGTGAAAGGCTAATGACACAGTTGATGGCCGAGGCACGGGAAGCGTCCGACTTGGATTCAGATCTGGACTGAGGTTTGCAAGTACCATGCCCTTTCTAATTCGGCTCATGCGAGAATTTTTTTCATCGTCCGCCGACGCAAGCAGCTCAATCCCAATAGTGCCGACTTGATCTTCCTTGAGACGACGTACCGGCAGGCGGAGGTTTCTGACACTGATCACACGAACACGGTGCCACTTGACTTGGGTCGAGCTGTCTCTGCTGGAAAGAATTCCATGCGAGAGGGAGGCTGGGAACGCAGCAGAGACACCTGGCCCGCTGCTACGTGAGAGGAGATGTGCCGAGTCTCCGTTGGAGTCCGTTGAGGTATCAACAAGTATTGGTCCAACTATCATCTCGTCCCCAACTGAGATACTACCGTGGCGAACAAGGCCGCAAAGAACCATGCCACGGCTTTGGTTGCCCTCTTTATCTGCGGACACAGAATAGACCTTTGAAGGCGGGATGGCGAATACCTCATCAATGTCAAACACTACCGAAGGGGTGCCAAACTGACCCAGTGACCGTTCAATCCTGGATCCCCTCTGCGGTCTGCGGGTCGGGATTGGTAGGTAACGTAGCAATGCATGCAGCTTGCCAGCGCCAGTACCATCTACCGCACTACACAGAACAATGGGCACGGTAGTAGGCCACTGGTCACTTGCCGCTGCCAAAACCTTCCGCACATCATTGCTATCCGCAGCGCTTATTTGCTGGAGATTCAATGTTTTATCCTTTGCGGGTGAGGCGGGCAGCATGGCTGGCTTCCGGCCTGCAGTCTTGAGTGCGGACAGAACCTTGGCTAGATTCTCACGCAAACCTCCTCGCGAGGCAACATCGAGTTTGGTGATGACAATGACAATGTTCATGTCGAGCTTCAGACAGAGATCCAAGTACGCCAAGCATCTTTCGATTTCACTAGCAGGCTCGGCAAGTGAATCAGCATCGACGCTTGTCTCGTCGCCGCAATTAGCAGGAATGCAAAGCATGACATAGTGGGGTGCCCAACTCAGGAGACCTCGCAAGGTGGACTTGAGATACCGAACCGACCCTGGAAGGTCCGAGACAAAGGCCAAACGACCCCCACGAGATGCGGCATGAATATCATCCCATGCAGCCACATTGCCGGACGCATAGTTCACCACCGTCGGTGTTGAGCCCCCCGAATACCCAATGAGTTCCTGCGCAACGGAGCTGGTGATTCCCGAGGAAATCTCGTGGCGGTGCTTCAACAAGCTCAGTCGGCTGCTCCCTCGGCCATTATCAAATATGGACGATGTTAGGGTGCCCACCAAGGAAGATTTTCCAGATGCGCTGGAACCCGCAATGGAAATCCGGATCTGTTCTGTTGTGGAAGAATCTTCCTCTGTGCTACCATCGGCGACAGTACTCACTTGGGAGGAGCTAGATGCATTGTCTCGCCGTCCCCGGGAGGACGTCAACTTATAGTAGTCCAGATCTGGGGAGACCAAAGCTTCCGCAACCCACAAATTGGCCCGGTGAAACTTGTTAGAGTCCAGAGGCGCCGTAGGGGAGTCGTCTGCCCATTCGCATTTGCCCACAATGACTCGACGCAGGATCTCAACCTTACATCCCAAGCTTGCAGACATTGCTTGCAAGTTCGTGACGCTTTCGTCAAGCTCGTCCTCGGTGAGACCGACGAAAGTGCCATCATCGGCGACCCCGATTTCGTACAAAGCTCCCTGGCTTTCTTCGAGACCGGGCAAGAGGCGGGCGGGCTTGGAAGGAACCCCCAGCTGGGGGGTTGCATCCGGAAGCACAGGAACGACCAGATTCGCCGTCGTGGACGAATGAAATGGCGATGATTGCTGTAAGCGCCAAAGCAGCTGTGTAGTCAGCCCCTGAAGCCGTTGCTGGCGGCTTTGGGCCGATTTGGCCTGCATTGGTCGGGGAGTTGCATCTGGTGCCGGAGACGAAGAAGACGAGGTTGGGCCTGCGATTGATGCTCGGGAGTGGTACGATCCTGCAACCACGCTGCCGGTGGACATGGAGAGGTAAGGCCGCCGAGGACGAAGCAGTAGATGTAGCTTATACTCCGTGGGCCCCTCTTGGGGCTCGGGCTCCAGCTTAGTGATTCCATAATCCGACAAGAAGTCCGGCGCGCCATTCACCTGGGAGCTAGATCGCGTTCGCACAGGCAGACCATTTCTCCCAATCTGGCCATTCTGGGACGACTGATTGACCTGTGGAGTCGAAGACCCCGAAGTCGACCATGGAGAGGACACCCTGGGCGGGTCCGGGTCGTAGGTGAAGATCGAGGCCATACCTCGCCTTCTTCACGTCTTGTTTGATATCGGGTTCAAAGGTATTCGGTAAGAGATGGACTTCCAACAGAGACGTACAATTGAGATTGTTGAGACAGAAGCAGGCATTTCTTACGCTGAGCCCAGATTGCGCGAGTGTTTGTTGTTGGAAAGGGATCACAACGCGGTCGTCAACCTGCGTGGAGATCGATCATGAGCGGGGGGGCGGCACGATGGGACCGATTGAGTCACCAGGGTCTTGTCGCCTGAGGCATCCACGTTCCTTTGAGGATCGAGTCATTTGACCTGGCCCTTTCTCTCGACGCGGATGACTACTTGCTGTGACCACGGGTATATTCGATAGCACCTTGTGTCATGCGATCGAAAGCTGCCACCATATTGATCATCCTCAGAATGGTAGAGTTGAGAATTCAAAGTTGATACCTCAACTACGAGGGGATCCTCGGCAGCCACACTCGAAGTGGTTGATTACCACATGAGTTATACTCAGCCGCCGGAAGGACTGGCTGGATGGTGGTCAGCAAAGCGCCATGACAATAGGAAGTTGACAGCTAGATGGTGCTGTCGCACACTTCAGGCAAAGGGGAAACTGGCGAGTTGATGTATATCGATTCAGAAGGATAAAGCTGGACGATGTTTACTGAGTGTCAAGGACAAAGTGGGCTCGGCGCAGATGAAGGGGCTGGGTCTGAAGGAGCAATAGGTCATCTGCAGGTGGAATGCAGTAGGCACTGAGGCAGTAGGCACGACGTATCGGTGGGCTAACCAGAGAGGAATGAAGGTGATGAGTGAATTGGAAGCTCCGCCATTGCAACGGTTGAACTTGTGTCCCGCTCTAGGTTGAGTGGCTGCTGTTTACCTGTGCTCCTTCAATGATCAGATAACCAGGGCAATTGTAGACACCCACGAGTCCCTGCATTGACATGTACGCCGCCATGTTCGTGCTGTGTGGGCGGCGCAACAAGAGATTTGCGATTGACTTGTATACACCATCAATGTATAGTACTGTTGTCAAATAGGCACGCGAATAGTAAGTTAGGTAGCGACACGCTTCTCCGGCATGTTCTTCGTGGGGTTTAAAGCCGCTTCCTTCCTATCAGGAATTTGATGTATCTGGGGGTTCAAGACCCTGGATATTATGCAGAGCATAGCAACTTTGCTTTTTTCCTTCCAGGGGTGAATTCTAAACTTCGACTGAGTGACTAGCATATATATATACCTGGAATGTATTATGTAGACATGTCTGGCAGTGGTGCATAATCCATCTACAGGGTCTGTCTATTATTAGAGAAGCTGAGAACCATTCATCTCCCCGCTTTGACGGTCTTGTTGACCATTTCACGCTTCCATGGGTTGCTAGGAATCCCTTCTATAGCAAGATTTGTCATAGTTGCGTGAACTGCAATACAGCATACAAGAGCGCTAAATCGGCACAGAATCATTAATATGTACCTGCTCTAACCATGGACACTGCTAGCATAAGAGTTCATTGGCTTGCCGACTGCAATCTGCCATTGATCATATCTCTTCTGCTCTCCGACATCAACATGCATCGGACACGCCGCTGGATACTTTACTAGTGAAAATGTAAAGGTCGGGCACTCTTAGTCTTCCATAGTGCACAACTGCACATCGGACATATGACATCATCCCACCCAGCCTCATCCTTCTAATCGGTGTAGCGGCGCATCACGCCCAAACCGGCTAACCCAACCTGTCTGATCCGGGCTTGGCATGGTCTCCACTGGACAGTTCGAGGGCTTGGGTCTTTTCGTCCCAGCAACTTCCTAATCTGATGCAATTCCAGTCGCGCTGCGGTACGTTTATTTCAACCGCCGACTTTGGATCGAAGGGCTGGCTCCACCCCCATGACGGGGGTGGGGGCCACAAGGTGGATTGGGTATTACTACCAGTACCGAGTACCGACTCACCGAGTCTACCGACAGCTCCCTTTTACACCGAATCAACGACCTGCCTGATTCCTCTGCGGTAACGCTCGCGCCTGTGGGATCTACAGCCAGCTCAGCTTTCTTTTGCGTGGCTGTGGATGGACATCGTGCTGATAAGGCGCTTTTTAAGGTTTCTGGGGTATGGGGGTTTGGCTTGGCTTGGCCCATGGCAGGTGGACCTAGGTACTTGTCAGGCATATATAGTAGAGCTCCGTACTCCGCTCATCCTCTAGTCCTTTTTTTTTCTTTGTTTTCTGTCTTTCCATCATACAATATTTGAACAGCCGCCTTGAATCTATTGAATCGGGCACCTACCTCATTAGCCTACCTCATGGAGAAAACACCACACTCTCCCAAGATGGATCCAAAATCCATGACCACCCTTCCTCACCACGCATCTGCCCAGACCCACACGTTATCGGTCGACTTTGCCTGGAGTAACTTCAAATCCCTCGTCACCGACGCCAGCGACGAAAGCAAAACCCCGCTGTACATCGTCTCATGCAACGTCCTCACTTCAAACCTGACTTTCAAAACCGGCCCCGATGACAAAGTCATGGGCACCAGCTCCGTCCACGCCATCAGCATCAGTCCCGACTACGAGCTACACGGCGTCAAAGGCACCCTCCAGGCCCAGCACCGACTGCGCACCATCTACAGCCACACATCCACCATCTTCTCCGACTCGGGCGCCCCCGTGAAAATGACCTGGACCAGTCAGAGCGGCTTCAAGAACTGGGACTTTATCTGTGTGGATGAGATGCAGCAGCCCGTGGCCAAGTTTTCGGCCAGTTTGTGGAATCCGAAGAAGTGGGCCACGATCGAGATCCTGGGACCCAAGGCCCATGATGTGAGGGCGAGGGATGAGATTGTGCTGGTTGGGTTCACCTTGTACTGGTGTATGGTGGTTCGGATGAACAATCCTCTCAATCTCTTGGGTTCGGTCTTCATGTCCACGGAGAAGACAAGCGAGGAAGAGCAGATTGAAAAGCCGACTCGGGTTGGAGCGGTGTCGTCTGGCTGAGTGGGGGGTGGGGAGCCGAAAGAGCTGTTTGGAAGTCATTTTTCGTTTTCTTGTTGTATGTTGCGTGATTTTTAGAATAGATAGAGGTCCGGGCGCTTGAGGGTGTGTATTGGAGTTCTGTTACATTGGGAAATTTACCTATGGAATTCAGGACATGTACTGATCTCCATTGTTATGGCCAAATCGATGAATTTTGTTGTCTAATAAGAGCGACAACCTATCTAACGAGATTGAAACCGCCCTCATTTCCAAGGCTCCTCTTTTCTCCTGCTCAGCTCCTCCAGCTCTCTTCCGTTCTTGGTGTATTCCCAAAGACCCCCAAGGTAGTGTTCCAGATACACGTCCTTCTCTTGCATCATTCGATCAATTGCGCAAAACAAGCGGTTGCTCGGCCTTCTCTCCGTTCTGCACCCTCTCTACCTGGCGTTTTTGATCTTTGGTTCAGAATCAGGAGGAGGACTAGTACCTTTGCTACCTACATAGTGAGTACTAAGTACTAAGTATTACTGTCAGACCTAGCGTCATACAACTTTCACCTCGGTAGTCATTTGAAAACTGATCTCGGGGATTGAAGACGGGATCGGCATCACTTCAGTACCTACGGTAGCAAAGGCTCACATTTCCCCCAACACAACAATGCTCTGCTAGACTGCTACTGCCAGTAGATCATCAAAATACAGAGGTCACCTGGGGACCCTTCACGAAATAGATGAAAGTGACCGAGTCTTTCTGGACGAAAACAAGTCGCCTACTTCCACAATATGCAATATCTATCGTGACAGCTTCTGGGTGGCCGCCATAACCATATACTGCCAGCGTACACGGCATGTGCAGACCTTGACGGATCTATCAAGGTCGCACCGAGGAAAACAACACAAAAAGACAAACCCAACGGGGGAAAAAATAACAAAAAACAAACAAGAGCTCTAGAAGCTTTCCCAAACCCCCCCACACAGCGCCAAATGCAAGTATAAAATCCCGCGTTCAGAAAAATGCCTCTCAACTCCAATATTGTACACCCCAATCTCACTCTCGCGAGTCGCGATAGCCCTCTCCCTATTCCCCCTATCCCCCCTATTCCGTCGAAGACTCCCGTCCGGAAGGACCCTTACACTTGCCCTGCGCAACATGGATATTGCGAGCCGTAGTGCGGGTAAACACCGCTCCACAAACGGGACATTCGGCCTTTGCAACTACGCCGGATTTCTCACGCTGGTGTCGCAGGAGGTTACTGAATGTTGAGAATTCTCGGCCATCACAGCCATGATCCCAGCATTGCGGTCGAGGTCGTGAACTTGACCCGCGTAAAGAACGTTCTCTCGAGTCTGTCGATGAAACCGCGGAGGGAGAATGGAAGACGGTTTCTAGGGGCATTGATGATGTTTGAGGACTGATCGGGGAGGAATGTGAGGAATGGGTCGATCTGGTCGGGACGAGCAGTCAGTATAAGCTTGACAGAGAGAAGAAGGGGGCCGGAGGAAGAAACAAGCGGGAACAAGCTCACACTCGAACGTGGAAAACTTACGGGATCGGGTGTGCTTCGGGATAGTAATACGTCGGTTGTGGATTCATCATATACGGTGTTGATCTGGTTGGGGGGGAGAAAAAGACATGAGACCATTGTCCAGATCGTGTTTTCCGTCCATTATAACCGACAACTCACCCTGTCGTAAAGGTTTGATCAGTCAACACCGCTGGAGCGGATTGGGTATGAAAAGCTCGTGCCATCGGGGCTAAAGGTGGGCTTCTCGTCAAGAGTCGTCAGCCGAGATTCTCAAGTGAAACGCGTGTGATGCTTGTAGTCGGCGCTTACCTCTGGCCATGAATCGGGCGCGGAATACCCTCCGAAGCTACTGGTAGGTACGGTGAAGATTGTTGCGGTGGGTGAGGATTTGCATATGCGGGCCCGCCTGGTGGCATTTGGTAATCTGGAGGAAATGCAGTGGAAGTATAGGGGGGTTGCGATGGAAGCTGGTGATTGAAATTGCTCGTTGAAGGCTGGGTTGAAAACGAGCGATTACCCCAGACATAGGCTACACTTGAGGTTAGCAGGGTCTCGCAACGGCAGCTATCTCTCAGCAGAGAGAAGGTGGAGGATCCAGCCAAATCGGATCGAGGAGGACACTCACGGTCGTTTTGTTGCTGCATCATAGCGATTGGAAACGGACTCGAAGCTGCTGACATTGAGTACGCGGAGAAATCTGGATTTCTATCAGAAAGTTCGCAGAGTCAGCTCTGTGCGTGGCGATGAGCTTTTCTGAAGCCAACTGGGCGATTTGAGGTATACGGGTTCTCGTTGTGTGTGGGATAGGTCAACTGACCCTCTGGTTTCGTTGCTCACTGTCGATCTTCGATTACCAAGGGCAAATGCCTGCTTGGCTCTGACAGGTTCCGCAGAAGATTCGAAATCGTAATGAGTCGCCGCGGCTTGAACAGTCGAACCCACTGGCAAAGATGCTATGCTCGATTGCAATGGCAGAGAGACCGGCAGTGCTTGCGATGGATGCGAGCCTGATCCAACACTATGCGCCAAGGTTGCAAAGGGCCAAGAGTAATGCGATTCAAGAGGGAATGTTGCCCGTTGCTGATAAGCAGGATCGATTGAGACTGATCCGAGCGTCGGCGGACAGAACTCAGTATCTGTGTGCGAGAGCAGAGTGGTTTGACACCTCGTCTGTGACTTAGAAGATTGGTACGAGTGTGAGGTCTCGGGCGACATTGCTGTTTTGAATTCACGACATGGACTCTCACGCAAGCGAGTCCATACTCAAAGCGGCTTGACGGGGAGGGGGGGGGGGGGGGGGGGGGGGGGGGGGGGGGGGGGGGGGGGGGGGGGTCTCCGAGAGGCGTAAGACGTGAAGACGCGGGGGGGGAAGGGGAACGGTTCTTTGGCCCTGAAAGTGGTTTTAAAAAAAGAAAGGAAGATATCGAAGGCGAAAACAGAAAGTTATCAGATGTACGGCTGACTTTTTGTATAGGAAGAAGACGAGGTTGATACGGGTAGTTCGAGCCTTTTCGATCTTTGCGTCAAAACGTCGCAAAGGGAAACGCCAATCAGGCCAGTTCTTGACGGGCGCGCGAGGGAGATTAGTGTCTGTCGGAGTTTCTCTGATTTTCCTTTTCTTCAAGAATGTTTTGGACTTGGGCGATTTCTTCAAGCTTTGGCCAGGCCGTTCAGGTCAAGCTCAGAGAGCTCCAGAGGGTCTCCGCAACTCTTTTTGTCTCTTTCTTTTTTCTGTTTCGTGGTGAATTCTTTCGGGGGCTCAACTTTGAGCTCGACTGGACACAGAGGGAGTTCTGTCGAGTATGAAACGATGCCCAGTATTCACAGATAGGCACTCATCGCTTCTTGTTGTGGTTAGTCGCCTGTCGATCCACCTTGGGGCACGTAAAAGGACCGCGGAGAATTACAGTATGTGATTTGGGGCCCAATTCCCAAGAGAAGAAAAGACTTGGTCTGAGTGCTGAGGGTCACTGGGGATGGATATGGAGATGCCAGTCGTTCCTCTTCAAGTCACGCCAGGAGGAAGATTGAAAGTGGATGCCAGAGCCCAAATGGGTCTGAAACGCCTTCGTCTGGACAGACCATCGTCCATCGGCAGCGGTTGATCTCGGGCCATGTTCTTCCCACTGGACGAAAACCGTAATCGTTGGCGGTCCCTTTTTTTTTTGATTTTTCCAGAAATCTGACCAAAACAGTATGCAGTAAGCGGCTATTGGGAAATCCTTCGATCTTCACCAAGTGGGCCGACTTCGGTCCTCTTCAGGGTGAGGCGTGGCTCGGTGTCTATTTGCTGAGTTCGTGATTTTTCTTTTTGGGAACCCCCACAGTTGACAAGGTCTTTTGCCTTTTCGACCCAAGCCAAGGTCGGAGATCCAGATACCCCGAATGACACTAGTTCGACCAGCAAACGAGAGGAAAGACGTAA